>VZRW01000185.1:295417-340225 GCA_013398125.1 Aegotheles bennettii
GGGGCGGCTGCTCCCGGGGGGTGGGAGAGGGATTTTGGGGGAAAGATGGGCGTTTCGGGGAGGGCAGCCGCATCCCGGGGCAGGTGACAGCTCCCGGCGCCGGGGGTGACCCCTATTGGGAAGGGGAGGGTTAAACCAGAAACGCCACCGTGCAGCCCCCGCGGGTGCTGTTTGCTCTGGGGGGGGGGGGTGAGGATTAGGGCAAGCCCCGCTTCTGGGCAAAAGGTGGGGTCTGGGTTCTGGCAGCACCAGCCTGCAGCTTCGCTTCCCCATCACCCTGCTCTTCTTCTGGGAGGACAGAGCCTGCGACCTGGCTTCCCCGATATCCCCAGGCACCCCTGGGTGCTGCTGGAAGGACCGGGTTGGACTGGGGGGGCTGGGGCAGGGAGGCGTCTTTGGGAAGACAAAGAAGGGGCCATGAGAGCTGAGGCAGGAGGAGCAGCTGCTGAGCTCAGCAGAGATGTTCCCGGCTCACATGTGGAAGGTGACAGGCACAAAAAGCCTCCCAGAGGTTGGGACTTACAGGAGCCAAATGTGCACAGAGCCCAGAGGCCGCCCCGTTTCCAGCCCCTGACTCCAGGGTGCTCGGCCGGTGCGGGTGCACCCCGCGGGCGGTGAGGGAGGGGAGGCATCGCCCTGCTGGGGGAGCACAAAATGCCAGGGAGCTGAAAGGAGGCCGTTGTCCTCACTGTGCCTGTGCGGCCAGGCTCTAGGACAGGACCAGGTACAAACAGCCCCCTCTCATGCCATGCTGCTCACCCCTCTCTGCACTTGATATCACCACGAGCACATTAAAGCATAGGGTGACACGGGGGGAAAGCTGCCCCTTTGCCTTTCCCACGGTGGGACGCTCTCCTCCCATGGTCTTTCCCAGCCCTTCTCCATCCTGCTTGCTTCCTGGGCAAGAAATATTCCTCCACCAACCTGGCAAGGCTCAACCATCTACTCTGTGAGAGCCGTGCAATCACAACGCCCTCCCAGCACCAAGCAGCCAACCACCTCCTCTTTAATGAACTAATTGCCGGCTCCTTTGCCCGTGCAGGATCCCCGTGTTTCCCCCTGAGGCTGATGGAAGGAAATGCTGTATTGTAGCTGTTGTGACACCGTAACTCCGATTTCCATAGGGATCCCACGCACTCACTCTGCTTCCTTCTCCCTGATGTAAACCAGGGGTAGCTTTGGTCAGCAGAGCTCCTGGTAGTGTTTGCTGCAACAGCATCAGCCACGGGCGAGCTCAGAGAGGAAGACAGCTGGAAATTTTACACAAAACAGCACTTTCTCCTCATGAAACAGCATTTTTTTGCCAAGAAGAAGTGAGAAGAAAAAACATGTGCTTTAGGGTTTCAAAAATACAAAAGGATTTTTGTGTTCATCCACACTTTTCAAGGGCAGGGGACAGGGAAGGAGTTGTTGCCACACCTGGTCTGAGCAGGGTGATACGAGGCTGAGGCAGATGGACACACAGACGTGCTGAGCATTTGCAGAATGGGTGGCTCAGAAGCAGCAGCCAGCTCCCTCAAGCCAAATTCAAACCCTTGGGCCAGCTCTCCTTGCTCTTCAATACAGACAGCAGCAAGGACATTCCTCCCCAAAGCTCGTCCTGTGGGGACCTGATGGACATGACTGTCCAGACCCCCTGGGCTGGGTGGACACCTAAGTTCATCAGGGGTGCCTCAGCCCTTGTCATTTTTGGGTGCAACTGGGAGTCTTTTGGTACATCTGGCCTCCTCTGGAAAACCATCTCGTCTTCCTTTGGGAAAGGAGGGAAGCAGCAGATTAGTGAAGGTGCTCTGAGCATCCTACCACCCCTGATCTTCCTGCTCCTGCCTGCTCCCTGCATTCCCAGCTCCTGCCCCTCTGACAGGAAACCCCCTGTCCCCACCTGAGCTGTAAAACCACCTTAAAAACCTCTTGTTTCCCCACTTGCTGCTGAGAGCTCCACTCCAGCCAGCAGTGGGAGGCAGAGCCGCTCGCTCTGAGCACACAGCTCGGCGTGATGGGGCTGAAAACCTTCCTAATGCACATAAACACACGACATGAAGTGGTCAACACAAGAGCCAAATCACTGCCTCCCACTTGCCAGGAGCCAGCTGCGCCTTCCCGAGAGGCTGGGAGGAAAACAGAGCATCCCATCCCAAGGGATGCAGAGCAGGGGGCTACAAGAGTTCCAGTGTGAGGTGAATTTTGCTGTGGGTCAGGACACCCCCTCACCTCTGTAAGGGCAGGGCTGAGGTCCCTCTGTGCCAAGGAGGTGCCAAGTGGCAGCTCGTCCCTGAGGCCAACGGCAGCAGCGTCCCAGCAGGAGAAGGCTGGTGAGGAACAACACATTAATTTTATAAGACTTAGGGGTGAGGGTCATCAGAGGGAAGAAGGGACTGGGGAGGAGATGGTGCCCTCGCCATGCCTCCCTCCAGGGCTGACACCAGGCTGGAAATGGCCCCAAGGACCTGGCAGGCAGGAGGCAGCTCAACCTCTTTGGCTTCCTCCAGATGCCTCCTGCAGCACCAGCCAGCAAAAAATATCAAATAAAATCAAATGCTGAACTCTGCTCTGGACAGTCCCCATTCCACAAGCTTTTATTTTACCAACACATTAGATGACAACTGTCCATCACCCTGCACAGCAGCACAGAGGCATCAGTGATGTTGTAACAGCTCCATTAGTGGGGTGTGAAACCCCATAACCTGGTGATTATCAGGGTACCCCAACGTGCAGGGGCACCTCCGTGTCCAGGCGAGAGAAGGAGGCCACCAGAGCCCACCACTCCCCTTGCTGTAGGTCTCCTGCCTCTCATGGCAGAACATCCACCCTCATCCCAAGTCCATGAAGGAGATGGATTGTCCAGAGATGGGGAAAGGCACATCCCATATGCACAGCCTGGGAGGGCACTGGGGTCCTTAGGGAACAATAATTGTATGCTCAGAGTAACCTCTACCATTCCCAATTCCTGCCAGTGCCGTCGTGTGCATGATCCATCACCCTATGGATAGAAATGTGTCATTCAATGGCCTTGCAGGGCCCTCATCCCAGAGGAGAAGCACTGCAGCAAGCGGTCCCTTCTCTGTGCTGCTGCTCGAAACAGAAAGCTTAATTAACTGCCAGTTTGCTGTCTGTTTCGAGGGATAAATCTAAAATCCAAGGATGTAATAAAACGGTGAATTATCTTCTGCAGCAGCTTAGAAGCAACGGCTCCAAAAATCAATATGCTGAAGTTATACACACACGTGTGTGTGTTTGTTATTATTCTGAATCAGGCAGCAGCAGGGAATGGAAAGAACCAGCGCAGCAGCCGGCTGGTACAGAAGACAGTGGTTTTCCACCAGTTAGAGCTCCTGCCCAGCCAGAAGTAGACATGGAGCATCTCTGGTACGGGCTCCAGGCTGCTACCCCTGCAGTCCTGCCTGTCACCCAGGGCAGAGCCACAGCTCCAGCTCCGACACCGGAGCATCCTCCGATGGCCAGGACTCGCCCTGTGCCACTGGCCCAGCAAAAGACCTTGGGAATTTTCAACTCATTTTGAATAACCATATTACCATGAATCCCAGAGCTCCCTAACCCAGCCATCACCAGGCAGAACATGATGGTCTAGACCACCACAACTGGAGAAAAGGGGTTATAAATGTGGGGTGGGCTGTAAACCACCAGAGACAAAGCTTAAAATATCATATCCCTGTACGGACTGACTGCCAGCCCTGCTCAGCTGCAGGCAGCACACCCATGGGCACCTTCAGACAAGTTATATTTGCTTTTGGAGAGCAATGCCCAAGTGCTGCCAGGGCACCAAAGGCAACTCAGGACCCTCCAGAGAGTCCCCACTCCACCCCAGAACCCCTCTCCAATGCTTTCCAAAGCCTGGGGCTCAGACTCTGCCCATGTTTCTTCTTGGAGCCTCTTCTTAAGCCTCAAGCTACTGGGTCTTCATGGAAAAATAACAACCACAGAGGAGAAGAATCACAGCAAACCACCGAGCTTTAATGTGCTACAACAAGCTACTTTCTCAAGTTCTCCCTGCACACAATTTTGCCCTTGAGAGAAGAAATATAATTTGATTGCAGAAGCTGCAATGCCCAAATGCTTTGGGCAGAGGATCACTTAGTCACAGTAACTTCCCCAGCCCCCCCAAGCGACATTGCTGGGTACAAGGCACTCTTTAGTGATATAAAACTACTTAGCTCCATCACTGGCTCAGCCTCAGTTGTCACATTCATGCCTCTGTCCATCTCTGTAGTAACAAGGCGGAAAGGCTTCGAGCCTGGTGCCCATCTTCAGCGAGCATCACCAGCATCATCAGCCACCCCACTGGCACCGAGCTGCCTGCCAGTGCCTTGATGTGCTGTCCCAGTACAGGCAGCCCTGCTCCTCCCCTGCAGTGCATGGAGCCTTTCTGCCTGTTCCCAGGGGCTGCAAAAAACAGCCCTATTTGCTCATATGTTGACTTTTGGAGAGGGCACTGGACAAAGAGCGGGGAGGGGGTGGCAGTGTCCTAAAGCCACCTTTGCATTCCCACACCCAGGATGCTCAGGAGCCACCTGGGTCCCCAAGACTGCTGAAAGGGACCAAGAGAAACTGGGAGGGACCATGGCTGATGGGACATCTCCAGCAGCAGGCAGCACAGGTGGTCTTGCTGCTGTCAGAGCATTGAAGCTGAAGATATTAAAGACTCATCCACTGGGTTAGAGTCCCCTGCGATTGCAGCCTCCAGAAGATGCAACGTTTTCCTTCGAACCTTGAAAATCAGAAGCACTGCTCAGCTGAAACACAATTGCAAGAGTGCACCTGATGCTACCCCAAGGGGTGTTTTGCCCACTGTGAGGGTCCCTGGGGCTGTTCTCAGGTCCCTGGGGCTCTCTGCATGCGTGAGGCCTTGGTGGGGTGCAACATAACCCCAGGCAGATGCTGATCTCTGCCCCCTCCTTCCCTGGGCCAGCAGCTGGGAGCCCAGCAGTGACACACAGCACTTCTGCACAGCTGAAAAAGGTCAGAGCCAGCAGCATCCCCTGGGCAGGGTTAGAGGCTGGTTGCAGCCCTCAGCAGCCAGGCTGGGCTCTCCCAGCTCACCAGGTCGCTTTGGGCTGCCTGGGGAGCAGGTGGAGCTTTGCAATCCTCACAGGGCTGCGACTGCCATCACCGAGGAGTGCTGCAGCCCACAGTGCTCAGGACCTACAGCTCTGGTGCTCGGGTACCTGCTGGAGGTGCACAGCCAGGTCAGGTATAAAACACAGGATCCTACAGCTCCTGGCAGCGTGGGGTAGTGTCAGCACATCCTTGCATGGGGAATTTGGGAAGCTCCTGCCCTTGCAAGCCTGTCAGTATGGTGAATCCTTTGCTTCCATTAGCTACTTAATTCACTTACAGAAGAGGAAAAGAATAGAAGTAAAAATCACTTCCCAGCTCCCAACAGGGTTATGTGTTTTGAGGGCAGAAGGGAAGTTGAATTTCCCATTCTCTTCTTAGAAGAATAAATTGGTGCGTTTTTCTTACAGTGTTAATTAAAACCAGCAACGACCCTGGCTCCACCAAGAAGCAAATGCAAAAGGTAGAAGAAAAACCTGAACCAGCTTTATCAGTCAGAAAGGTTTCCTGAGTGCCCTGCTGCAAAGGGAGATGCCCAGAGGAAACAAGAGCAGCAATTAAAAATTAAAGAGATAGGGAGAGCTGCACAGCAGGCTACTGGGATGGCTTTGCATCGCTGCGGTGCATGACAGGGCTGCAAATCCCCTGGGGGGAACTCCCGACACCGCGGGGAACAGTCGTGACAGCTCTGCCCAGCTCGAGTCCGGTCAGCGAAGGAGAAACAAAGACGGGACCAAGCCCTGGGTGAACGCCAGGAGCGGGGGAGGGTGGATGGGAGATGCTGAACCCCAGCTCCCAGGGGAAGAGAGCATCCTCCTTTTGGGTGAGGGTATTTGAGGCTAACACACACACCACCACCCGGAGAGCCCCCACCGGGAAGGGGACCAGGCAGCACATTCCAGGTTGGATTCAGACACCTCCAAAAAATCAGTCAGAGCCGAGGGCTGGATCTGTCCCTGTGCCGGGCAGACTCCTCAGAGCTGCCAGTTCAGGTTTGCCTCCTGCTCTGCCTGGCTGCCACACTCGGCTGAGCCCGGCGCAGTCCCAGGAGGACACTGCACTGCTCAGCCATTGCACGAGCATCCAGAGGACATCACGCAGGGGAGACCTCGAGAAAAATCGGCTGGAGGAGCCTCCCAGGCTTCTCAGCACGTTACACCAGGTCCCTGCAGCCAGTGCTGTCTCCCCAGGTAGGGGGTGCCCGGGGGCCACCGCTGTCCCCCCAGCCATCCCACCAGGGATTTTATATCCCCCATGGCCCCAAACGAGCTCGCTGACCCAGTGGCATCAACACGCACAATTTGGAGAGATGTCTGTGCTCGAGAAAGGAGGAGGATGCTAAATGGTGCAACAAGGGGCTGGGAAGGAGAGCTTATAACCCTCCCCCCCCAAAAGCCTCCCTCGTGTGCATGGGTTTATGTAGGGCCCAGGGCTCACATCGACAGCCCAAAGTGAGCCCAGGGAGCCCGGGCAGGACACTTCCACCCCCAGCAGCACATCTGGGGGGTGGGCAGTTGGCAGCAGGCTGCTGAAGGCTTGCACCGGCATTAAGAAAATTAAAAGGGACTGGGCATGTCAAGCTTCAGCTGTAACTAAAGAAAATAAAGTCAGGGGTTAGGAGATCAAGAACTCTCCAGCCTTTTAATTACTGTGGGAGAGTCGATGCTGCTGAACGGCTCTCTCAGCCCTTCCTGATGGGGTTCGCAAAGAGCTCGCTGCCTCTGCCCCGTGTGCTCCTGTGTCCTCCACCCCATCCCTTGCACCACATCGGGGGTGGTGGGGGGGGGAGAAGCACCGTTATCTCAGCCAAGGCAGCCCCCAAAGCTCCCCCAAACGCTGCCATACCCCAGGCAAAGAGCTTCTCCTGCCAACACACAAGCACAGCTCTGCAGCCGGGCAGCAAGCACCCCCCTCCGTGGTGGGAGCCGTGCATCTTCACTTCAAATCTCACAAACCCATCCCACCCCCCCCGCTCACCCCTCGGCTAACGGAGCCCCGGCTCCCCCCGGCGCTGCCTCGGCTGCCGCACCCCGGGCAGGATCATAGAATCATTCTGGTTGGAAGGGACCTCCAGGGTCATCAAGTCCAACCTTTATCCCATCATATTCCTAACCATCAGACCATCAGACCATGGCCTCAAGTGCCTCATCAACCCGTTTGTTGAACACCCCCAGGGACGGTGACTCCACCACCTCCCTGGGCAGCCCATTCCAGTTCCTGTTCCAGGATGGGGGGATGCTGGGATGCCCCACGCCAGCCTCAGCTCCTCTCACCCTGGCTGTCCTCAGGGAGGGAGCTGGGGAGGGTACAGAGCCCACACCACTATAACCGGGGGCATGGTACGGCCCCACCAGCAGCCTGGGCTCCACAGGCTCCTGCCACGCTCATTAATGCCCATTCATTACCCATGAGCAGAGCATTCACGCGTGGCAGCTCCGCAACACTGCCCCCAGCATCTCATTCCCCTTATCTCACATTTCTCACAAATACTGGGGGAAAGGGCTCAGCCATTGCTGCTGTCGGTCCCCAGGGGCTGGCAGGAGGACACGGAGGAGACAATGGACCAACCATGCCAGAGCCAAGCAGGAATGCCAGTGCCTTGCTCCTGCCATGAGCTGAGCCTCATCTCGCTGAGAGAGCTGCATTTTGGGGATGCTTGGGGCACCTCTGTGCTGGGGATGGGGCATGGCAGGATCAGACCCCAAAGGGGGTCCTCTGCTGTCCTGTTTCAGACACAGCTGGTGGAAGGGGGAGAGCAGGAGAGCCCAGCATGGGCTGAGGCTCCCTGGGGTGCCCTCACCACAGCAAAGACATTGGGATCCTCCAAGTGGGTTTGGGGGTCCCTACCTCCTGCTGGGCTTTCCTTCAAGCACCCCCTTCAGTCACGGGAGGGACAGACCTCCTCCCAGGCCCTGGATGCTGCCCAGGCTCAACTCTCCTGGGGCTCAGCCAAGCTACTGCACCCCCAATAGCCCCAAAACTCACAGCAGCAAGATCACACCAAGCCCAGCACTGGTGGAAGCAGACGGTGGGCACAGGCAGCTCCTGTTATCAAGACCTTCTCTTAACACAAAGCACCTGGCAGACCCTGGGAGCCACCAGCACCTTCCTCCCCCTCTCAGCCCCATCCAGACAGCGAGGGCAGCTCCAAGCACAGGGCACAGCCCTGGGAGCTGGTGGTGTCAGGGTTTATCCGAGCACCAAGAAGCTGGGGGCTGAGGAGGAGGCATCAACTCAACTGTTTGGAGAAACTGGGAGAAGTCTCATTTTTTTGCAGCCCCATCTTTACCAAAAAACTTCAAAATCACCCAGGAAATCAGATATTGTCCTGACTTATTCAAAGTCATAAAGCAACAATTGGAAAGCCCCCAGCTATGGGCTGAGATCATGCAATTAGACCACTAAAAAATAAACCTCCCCAACCCTCAGACGTAGAAACCTGATAGGCCATATGAAGAAAAATGTTCCCTTTTCATATACAATGAGTGGAAATAATTTTAGATTTTTATTATTATTATTATTGAAGGGAAATAAACATATTTCAATCCAGTCAAGAGTGAAATTGAGTTTAACAACAAAGCAATTTCTATTAGTGGAGACCCAGGGAAAAAAAAAATATGGATGAATAGAAAATTCACAGAAATGTGTCAGACAATGGTGGAATTAGGAATTAAAAGCAACTTTGCTTTACTGCTGATAATATAAGCTCATAATGATCTACCTCATTGCTAATGTGCTCCCTTCCCATATAAACACTGTAAAATCACAAGAGCAGGGAAGATTGGGATTTAATTGGAAAGGGAGAGGGATGTTGTGCTTTGCCAACCTCCCCTTAGGGCTGATCCAGCTTCTCCAGGAGAATGCCAGGAGGAAGATCCAGCTCTGCCTCTGCAGCAGGATACCTTGGTCTGGGCTGCAAATGGGGTGGCTTTCACACCCCCTCCGAGCATCTGCACCAAAATCAGCCTCATGGGCATAACCAAGGAGTCCCAGATGGGTCTGGCTGGCATGGATAGGGGCTGTGAGAGGAGAGGACCCCCCATGCTCCCACCACCCAAAATTGTGGGGTCCAAAGTGGGGAGAGCCCAGCAGGGGCAGATGCACAGGGCAGTGGTTGGGCAGCATCCCAAAGGCAAAGGGCAGCTCTCGAATCCAGGCACACCTGCACCACAGCCACAACCTGGACCTGCCAAAACCCACCCTCATGAGCACCAACTCCTGGCCAAATCCTGTCCTACCATGCAGGCTGCGTGTCTCCTCCACCTCCCCCTATGTCCTTCCCCATCCCACTCCCCTTCACCTTCTCTATTCACTCTATTCTTCTGGGGACAAGTAGTGTCCAGCTTTCACGTGTCCCCCACACGTCCCCTGTCACCACTGAGCTGTGAGCGACCCCAAGAGTCCCCATCAAGGGCTCACAGCATCACCACAGGTTCTCTCCTGGACACCAAGGTGTCATTGCTCCTCATCTTGAACCATTTCCATTGCCAAGGATCTAGGTCATTGGGTTAAAAATTGAAAGTTTGAACAGTCTGAAGTATCAAAATCTTAAAGCAATTACACTGCCCTAAATCTTTATTGGCTTTAAAGATTAACTTCTCATCTCCAACGAGGCAGCTCTGCTTTTTTCTCCTCTTCAGGATTCACAATTTTAATATGGAGGCAGAGCAATGTTGATCACGCTGTGTATTACTCAGTGGAATTTTTTGCACCATTTTCTTTCATTTTTCTTTCTTTCTTTCTATCATTCTCATCCTGAAACGAAGCAGTGAAGGTGAACTGCTGCAGGAGCCGGAGCTGGGGTCACCAGGCACTCTGTCACGGAGATGGAGAGGAATGCAGAACTCAATTTCAAGCAAGTCCTGCTCCCTTTGAAGTCAATTAGGCGGCTCCTGAGGACCTTGGCTGAGAGGAGATGGACGGAGGTAATCAGGGGGAGAAGCAGTTGAGTAAAAAGGGCAGTAAAAGCACAGAGCAATTCCCTAAAACGCTGCTGATCCGTAAGTTAAGAGGATTGGTGGATGGAGACAAGATCTCAACACCTGATTTTACACCAATGCTCCATCCCCCAGAGCATGGCAGGGGCACTCTGCCACAGCCACCCAGGCCATGGGACCCCGCTGTGGGGGGGCTGTGACACAGCACATGGTGGCTTTTCTTTGGGGTTGGATCCAGCTGTGAGTTGAGACCCAGATGTGTCCATCAGGGACGAGACCTCAGCCAGCCCTGGAGGACACTTGCCCCATCCCAGGGGGATTCCCCTTGCTTCAGGCTCAGGATCCCTCCTGCACAATGGACATCCAGAAAGGGACACCACGTGGAACATGTGGCATTTGTGTGAGCCAGGGGGCCCTGGTAGGGATGGAAAGCCACCTGAGACCAAGCAGTTCCTCAGGGCATGATTGTTTGGGGGTTTTCCCTTACATTTACTTACGATGGAAAAGCGTGCTGCTGGGCAGAGTGCCTGTCCCCACTTTTACCCACATCAAAGCTGTCCCAGAGCTCATCTCTTCTGAATTTCCAAAAAACAAGAGGAGAAAATCAGAATCAGCAAATTGAGGAGCAGTTGGAGCTGTGCTTGGCATTCAGGAGGATTGATAAATCTCCTCCAATATCCCTAAATAACCAGGCTTCACTCCCCACTCGGAGGAGGGAGCATCCCCCCTCCAAACATCTGCAATAAGACACTTGCAATTACTGCTTTGCCTCCTGAAAACTAGTAAATAATTCAAAGAAACTCCTTTTTTTCTTTTGTTTTTCATTTTAATTAATCCACATAGAATTTTGTCCTCCAAACACAATCACAGCAGCACAGGAACAGCAGGTAGAGAATCTCATTACCCAGCTTACGAGCCAGATCCTAGAGCCATTATTAATAGGCACTTACATCGCGTGAGGAATTAATAAAACCTGAAGGTAAGGGGGAAGGGAAACACTCCTGGAGTGCATCAGCCTCTCCACCTTGTCCCCGGAATGTCTGATGGTTGGAGATGTGGGGGGTGGCCATGCTTCAGGGCCAGCCAGCATCCTGCAGCACCCAGTTGCTTGGCCCTGCAGCCAAGTGCCACCTTCAGTGCACGTGATCCAGGAGGAGCTGCCGAGTTCAAAGCAAGACGAGAAGGTCAGGAAAGTTGCCACAGCACAGGCTCTTGCCCAGCTGCTGCCAGAGTCCAAGTGCATGTTCTCATGGTGTTACGTTAATCCTTCCATTCTCTTTCACTACACCAGTTACAGCTGCATCCTTGGAGCACAGACTCAGCACCAGGAATTGCTCTCACCTGGGGGTGGCATTATGGAGATGGAATCATAGAATTGTTTTGGTTGGAAAAGACCTTTAAGATCATCACCCAACCGTTAACCCAGCACTGCCAAGGCCACCACTAAATCATGTTCCTCAGCACCACATCTACATGGCTTTGAGATCCCTCCAGGGATGGGCACTCCACCACTGCCCTGGGCAGCCTATTCCAGTGCTTGACAATGCTTTCCTAATATCCAATCTAACCCCCCCCAGTACAACACAAGGCCAGTTCCTCTTGTCCTCTCACTGGTTACTTGGCAGAAGAGACCAAGACCCACCTCACTACAACCTCCTGCGCTGGGAACCACTGGGAGGAGGGAGCAGGACCAAGTCCCCGAGCACCCCAGCTGTGGGAGGAGACCCCCATGCCCAGGAGATCCATCCACCCCTAGGTGCTGGGTTCCTTTTCTGGGTGACCCCCTGGGGAGGGCATTTCTGTAAGCACCCAGAAGAAAACACCTCCTCATTGGAGCACCCACGGTGCCAACGGGCTTTTTCCTGACACAACCACACTCGTCTGGTTCTTTCTTCCCTATCCAGCTTCTCTCCTCCTTCCCGCAGCCCTGGGGCTCGGGGAGCACCGCAGGGCAGGGGGGGGACAATGCACTTGGGCTCCACCAGCCATCAGCTGCACTTAGACAAACAGCAGTACATCAATAAGCAGCACTAATTAGAGGTGTTAATAGCTCTGGGAGCTGGGGGAAAGCGACAGGAGGAGCTGGGAGACCTGGGATGCCCAGGACCTTCCCTTTCTGCCACACACTCGGCGGGTGGGACAATCAAGCTCCAGAAATTGCTGGGAAAATATCCCCCGTGCTGATTATCTTGAATAATTTATGCCCATGTTATCAGGCATCCATATTTTATAGAAGTCTTGCAAAGCTGTGAACATGGTTATTCACAACTGCTTGCTCCACTTCTCCACCACTGGTGGACGCAGGGATGAAGCCAGGTTCCACCTCGGGGACCTCAGATCCCCAAGACACTGGGAACAGGGCACAGAGCATGAGGGCAACCACATCCTCAGGGCTCCAACACAAGCTGGGTTTTACCCCTCCATCCCAGCATTCACCCCCCCCAGTAGCTCCAGGGCACAGGCACACCAGGGCAGAGAGGACAGGAGACACTGACAGTCCCAGCACAGCACCCTGTGTCACCTCGCAGCCCTCTCCAGCCCTGATCCTGCAAAGCAAAGCTCTGTGGCCCCTAGGAGGGACCCAAGACAGGACCAGCTCTTGCAGCACCATCCCCTCTGCCCAGGATGCTGTCACACAGCCACGCTGAGCAGGACAAATGGACAGGAGGTGCTCCAGGGGAGCAGGTCCCTCAGTCCTCCCATGGGTGGAGGAGACACCAAGGCACGCCCTGCCTTCTGCTGAGCTGTGCAATCCTGCCACCTCCAGCACTTCCACTGCTTTCCCAGCAGCTGTCTCCCTGGAAACTGGAGCTGGTGTCAAGGCAGGAAGGGGCATCACTATCCATTAGGGAAGGTGGGCAGCCGAGCTGTGCAGCAATTCCTTCCAGCTAGGGGGATGGATGCAAGGCTGTGGCTCCTCTGCTGCCCAGCTCAAGGGGCTCCCCGAGGCTGTGGAAGGGCACGAGCCATCCCTGCATCCCCCCATCTCCATCTGCTTTGGGGTCAGGAATACTCAATGCCTTGGCTGAAGGCCTCATAGGTGGCTGATGGTCACTGCAGGAGGACTTTGTGGGGAGATGAGAGGTAGCAGGAAGGGGCAGGTGGTGGATGGGGTGAAGAAAAGATGGGAATAAGGGGAAAATTTGAGGAACCTGAGAGGAGGTGCTCAGACCCTCCTGGAGGAGGATGTGGCTATAAGGAAATCTGCCAGCACCCAGCAGAGCAGAAAGTCAACTATATTAAAGCAAAGACAGTGAATATTTTAATTCCCTGTGGCTCCTGCTACTCAGAGGACAGCAACAATGACCAAACACAAGCAGAAATGAAACAAGAGGCATCTCAGTCTGGTTGTTCATCCTGTAAAAGGCATGAGGAACAGAGACACAGCTCAGAGGTGGGCAGAAAGGACCAGCACATGTCCCCAGACAGCCCCAGTGCCACCCCGGAGTCACACATCCCTGGGAGGTGCCCCCAGCACTGCCACCCCACCACCACACTCCCGTTTCTGCTGTTATTTCTTCCCCTTCACGGGCACCCCAGGAAGCCTTTGCTCAAGCCAGGCTGCCTCTGCCTGCAGCAACTCCCATCCATTCCAATTACAGAGCCTTCCCAAAGAGGGGTCAGAAACCTCTGCTTCTGAGAGGGGGGTGAAGACAAATGCTTGGGTCTGCTGCTCAGAGCTTCATTTATCACCTACCAACACCACGGGCACCCCAGCCCCATCCACAGGGGGTGAGCAGCACCCCAACACCAGCCAAGGTCAAGCAGGTTTGGTCCTGCCAAGGAGCACACTGAGCATCCAAAGGTCAGCAGGACCCAGGGCTGAATTTCCTGCAGGAGCTCGCATGGAGCTGGGAGCACTGGTGATTTACTGGGAGAGCTACTCCTCAGAGCAGCTGTGAGCTGTGGTACCAGCATCTGCTTCACCAGGGAGGAGGCAAAAACAACACAGAGTAATTTATGGGGCAAAAAAGGCTGTTTTGGCACAGGGTGCACAGCACGGGGTGACCCTCAATGCTGGCTGAGCAGCCACCCGACCCAAAGGGTGATGAGCTGTGGGTTGGCAGTGCCTGGGGACAGGGACCCCCCATCCTCCAGCACGATGCACAGCAAGCTACGAGCCCTGCTGCCAGCAACTCGAGGAACAGAGAAGGCAGAGAGACCACAGCTCAGCTCCAAACCTACAAATAAACCTTTTATGAAAAATCTTCTTTATGGAAACAGCTTCTCCAGTTTTTGTCTGGAGCAGCCAATCAAACCCAAAGAGTCACATCCGACTGCGAGGGGGGGAAAAAAACCCAGGTCTATTAAAAGTGATGAAAGACACCTCGACAGTGTTCTTTTAATGTAATTAAAAACCTATTTAAAGGCATGCCAAATGTTTACTAATTAAACAAGCGCTTCATTCTGTAGCCATAATGAAAAAGGTAATTGTGATACTTTTAGAAAAATCCCAGGTTTTTAAGGAAATAATCACTTTACAGAAAATGAGTTACTAAATTAAACCATTCTTTACCCACTGTTATTTTTGCTCTTTTGCTCATTTTGTGCAGCAAGTGGAATCCTGGAACTACCTGGGACAGATTTTTATTTTGAATAATGAATATTTCAAAGGAGACAGGAATAGAGAAAGAAGAAAAGTAGGAACCATTAAGTGGGTCCCCAAGCCTTAATATATGGCAGGTGGGAAATGCATAATGAGGTTGGAACAGACCAGAATGTGGCTGTACACCTGGTGACAGACCTCCAGAGTGTCCCACTACTGCTCCGGCACCACCACTGAGACAAATGAGATCCATCAATGGAGGCAAAGCCTTTGCAGCTTGGGCACAAGAGTCCTAGAGTAGTTTGGGTTGGAAGGGACCTCTAAAGGTCACTTAGTGCCACTCCCTTGTCATGGGCAAGGACACCTGCCACAGTTCAGCCCCCTGAGTGAGGATGCCATGTTGCACCACACTGATCACCCGAGGATGAGAGAAGTGCTGGAGTCTCCATCCTTGGAGATATCCAAAAGCCAGCTGTACCCAGTCCAGGGCAAACTGCTGTGGGTGGCCCTGCTTGAGCAGGGGGTTGGACCAGGTAACCCCCAGAGGCCCCTTCCAACCTCAGACAGCCTGGAATTCTGTGGTGACCAACCCGAGGAGCAGAATGGCAAGAAGGATGGTCCTGGAGGAGAGGTGATGCTGCACACCACAGCCCTGAATCAAATCTCAGCTCAGCACTCAGATGCCATCAAGAAGCCATGTAACATCCTCATGCCCTACCTACAAAATAGGATCCTCAGCTTAGACCAAAGTCTTTGTCCCCTTGGTGAGCATCTACAGAGACCCAACGTGCTGCAGCAGACCCAGGGCTGCCCAGACACAGCCAGGCTGCTGGTGCTTCCCCCCAACGAGCTCTGAGCTCCAACACAGAGAGAGGGGGAAAGGAAACCAGGCACTCCCACCCATGTCATTAATAACCACCCATCACAAGAGTTGTCTCCTCCTGCAGAGGCTCTCAGAGCAATCCTGGCCAAGGGAGAGCTATTATTGCTGTACCAGAGCACACAGCACTCAACACAGCTCCATGAACCACCCAGTGATTGTTTTTCAGGCAAGCTGTGTGTGCTTGCTTCAGCCCATCAGCTCTACCTGCCTTGCTCCAGGAGGAGACACAGCCCTGGAACATGAGCCCATTAATCCAAGATGACACCAGGCTGAACCTCAGGAGAGGCAGTGAAGGAGCAGCAGTGGCCGAGCATCTGTGCCAGCAGCAGCCCAGGGCTGGCTCCCAGCGGTGGGGTTGCAGGGGCCTTTGATAGCAGATGGAGAGCCTGATTGCATCTGCTGATAACAGATTAGGAGGCTTATCCCTGATCTCCACTCTCGCCTGGTTAGCTGGTGTCGTGAGGGGCTCTGCAGGGAGGTGTTACAAGAGATTTATTAACAAGATGAACTGCAGTGCCAGGAGAAGCTGCTTCTGAAGAATGCACTTTCCCTCTCACACACACACACAGAGGCTTAAACCCACTCCCTGTTTGAACACACTCAGCATCTTTCCTCCTCAGGGGACTTGAACAGATCATCTTCCCTCATGGTGGCCTGGCAGAGGTTCATCAATGAGCTGGGGAGATGCTGCAGCCTTGCCCAGCCACCCAAGAGCCTCCAAAATGTCCTGGTTTGCCAACAATGGCAACTGTAAGCACCTCAACAGCTGGGCACCCAGGGCAGAAGCAGCTGTGTCCCCACCACCCCAGCCTTTCCCCAGGGCCAAGCTCTTCTCAACTGCTCCTCCAACAAGGCACTGGAGCCCAGCTTTTCCCAGGGCTGGAGAACAGGCAGCACCTCCCAAAGCCTCCTGGTAAGGTGAAGGTTTGGTCTTAATGCCTGCGAGTTTTCAGGAGCTGGGTCAGGCAGGCCAACCTCCCAGCTCTGCTCCTGGAGCAAGGGCAATGCTCCCCACCCGCCTCACACAGCCCCCAAAAACCACCAAGCACTTCCAGCACCGCCTGCTCCCACTGCCCTCGGGCTGCAGGGAAGTGGCAGACACCCAGTCCCCTACTGGGTGGTTTATTTGGCCTGCCTGAAGGCAAGCATCACTTCTGGAAGCCCAGCCTGCCCTCAGTGTGTCCAACCACAGTCCAAAGCAGGGCTGTTCCTTCAGCCCAAGGAAGATCTCCTACCGAAGCTGCTCATTGTTGGCCAGCAAGTCTGAATAATTCATTTCCCAGTGTTTCAGCTCAATCCCAATTCACCAAGCTCACCCCATGCTGCCCCAGAAGTCCCATCCTGCAGGTAAGGAAGCCCAGACCTGCTCTAAGGCACCTGCCTAAAGCCTGAGCAAAGGAGCCAGGATTAGAAATTCAAAACTCAGCTCCCTGGACTGCTTCATCTGTACCACACATGGACCTGGCCTGAGATGACACTGCTCAACCTTTGAGATAGATGTGACCACAGCTACCTACCGAGCAGTAGCTACAGGGGAAGGAATGAGCAAGGAAAACAAGAGATAAAGGGATGGGGGAGACAGATGAGAAGCAGGGAAAGCAAAGGAGCGGGAGGAAAGCAGGGAGGTGACCTGCACATACATCACTCCAAGTCCACCATGGGAGTTTTTGCTTGTTTTCTCTGCTAGCACAAGTCTCCTGCTGCCAGGGAACAGGGCTGACCAGTTGGTTCTGGTGTTGGTCTCAAGCAGAGCAGTGCAGCCACACACAACCTCTGCTGCCAGCCAGAGTCTGACCTCAGGCTGGGCTGGGCATGGCATTTCTGAGTGTGTTTGGCTTTGGGGAGAATAAAAGGAGACCTAAACCAGCTCCTCCACACCTCAGGGTCTCCCAGAGCAGCAGGAGGAAGGGGATGGCAGCACTGGCCATGCAAACTTGGCAAGAAAGCCACGTCCTGGGCTGCCTGCTCCCCTCCTGTGCCCAGCCCCACCAGCATGGTTTGACCCACTCCTTTCCCAAACAAATACAGGGTCCCACAGCTGACTCCAATGGCAGCAGAAAGGACCCAGCCAGAATCCTATGAAAGGGTGCAGCAAGTGAGCAGAAGGGTATGGAAACAGGAGTCTCCCTCAAACAATAAGCAGCCTGCTGCAAGTTTAATCTCAGGCTTCACTACAAGCTAAATAAATGGGTTTTTCTCTGAAAAAAAATTGCCTGGGAGCTTGACAGCATCTCAAAACCAACATCCAGGGTGAGCTGGTGAGATTAACCAAACCCCAGGTCAGATCAGAGTGGCTGGGTTGCCTTTTAGCAGCCTACTTGCTCTCCAAGGATTTAACCCTTTACCTTGTAACCTTCCCTCCCTATGGAGCTGTATTGGACTGCCTGGTCCCCAATGCCACAGCAAACCAAAGGACAGGTCACCCCCAGGGACACAGACCAACAAGCCTTGTTCTTCCCGCATCAGCATGTGAGATATTTGCAGTAAATGATGCCCCAGGCAGAGGAGGAGGAGGTAAATGTGCAGCTCGGACCGCCCCGGGAGCCTTTTCTGTGTCTGCCTTCAGACCCAAGGATGAAAAATGAATTCAGCAAGCAAGGCACAATTCATCTCAGCTGGCTGAGAGCTGCCTCTGCAGCCAGGAGCCCAGCACAGGCACCACTTAGCCCGGCCAATTTCCTGTGTCGATGCTTCACCCAGGACCCTGGCAGGAAAGGCTCATTAATTACAGAGGCTGGAATTGTCTCTCCACTAGATAAGGGGGAAGCCAAATGCAGGTCAGTGACTGTGCGTGCCCAACAGAGCAATAACCCTGCCAGTGAGTGCTGCTCCAGCCAGCCCTCGCAGGGGAAAATGAGTCCTGCATGCTCGTGGGCTGCCCCAGGTCCAGCTCCATGGGTGGAAAAATGATGCACTGGGGAGGAGAGATGCTGCCACATTCAGGACTTTATTGCCAGCTGTAGAAGAGGCTTCCCCTGCTCCCCTCAGGCTCTCAGCACCCGCTTGTTTCCACCCACTCATCCCTCAGTGCTTTACAAAGGTCAGGAGCTCTGCAGAAGCACAGTGCCCCAGCCCAGATGCAGGGACAGGACTGATGTCCACCCCAAAGCAGGGCAGGCAGGTGGGACATCACCCCCTGCACCCACAGCCCAGCAGGGACCCTGCAGCAGCATTGCTCTGAGCCTGGTCACCTGTGTGGACACACTGGGAGGGTAAAGGTGCTATGGAGGGCACACACGACTCCCCCAGCCAGGCTCTGGGTGAACCACATAAAGTGCAAAAACATTACAAAGTCCCATTCCACACAATATCCTTGAGGGATAACACCCCAAGGTTCCTACCTTCCTGAACCAACAGGATGAAGTTGCCACCCCAGCACAGAGGGAGTTTCCAGGATCAGTCTCATCCTCAAATGCACCTGCAGACTGGCATCCTGCCCTCAGTCCCTTACCAGCTGTCTAGAATTCCCCACCACCACATCTCCCCATCCCTTCCTGTGTCCCTCTAATGCTTCCTTCTCTCCTTCATAGCCAGGAGGCTGTTGAACTCGCTCCAAAATTCAGTCCTTCCCAGGGGAGAGGAGGTCAGCCCCACACCTCTCCCAGTTCCTCTCGATTTCCCACCTGAGCTAACCCTGACCCACAGCTCTGCAGCCACCCAAGCAGGACCAGCAGCTCCTGCTGACCTTTAGCTGGAGCAAGGAGTTCCCTTCACCCCTGGGTGCTGATGCTGCCTCATCACAGGGGGCCCAGCTCTTCTCCCACTCATCAGCAATTCCTGGGTTGTGCCCTGTGACAGCAGAATGGGGCTGCTCGTGTTCAGCTCCTCAAAGAAAACAACTTCATTCCTTTCCTTTTGCTCCATTTAAGATATGCTACAGAGGCCCCAAATACAAAGTGAAAAACCCCATTTTCCCTCTGTGCTGTACAGCACCGAGGACCTCCTTATTAATGGAGGATAATTATAATTATTGACACAGAGGGGAGTGCAGAAACACCATCAGAAGGTATTTGAGAGCAGCTCTATCCCACATCCCAAACCACAGAGCATCACACTCTGCCTGCTTCAGGAGGATGCCAAATCCCTTTGCAAACACCCAGGGCAACCTGCCCTCACTCGAGCCTGTTCAGAGTTTTTAGTCCTTAAAAATTGGCTGAAATCCCCCAGGACAAGGTCTAAGAGCCTTTCTGCTATTTCTCTGGTCATTAATTATGACAACTGGGTCTGTCAGGGTTTTACATGCTGAACGTGCTGCAGGTACAAGAGCTAATTAACCCTCTCACCTCCCAGTGCTCACAACCTCCCATCTGAGCCACAGCTCTGCAGAAAGCTGGGACAGAGAGGGAAGGGGGAGGAAGAAAAAAAAAAAAAGAGAAATAAAATTATCTTGGCTCCCAGCCCAAGCCTCTCTCTTTTTAAGATGCATTTCAAGAACCTGCTGGCTGGTAGCCTCTTCAAGTTACAAGGGAGGCTGCTTGTCAAGAGCTGACCTGAGCTGGATTTAATTGAAAGCCAGTTGCTAGCGAGATGGGAAAGGGCACCTTGGGAGGCTCTGCAGGGAGAGGACAGGAGCAGCACGAGCAGAGAGCACCCTCTGCAGCTATGCTGAGGAGAAAAGACCCTGGGTTTGGAGAGTCTGGGTCCTTCAGCTTTGAGTTGGAGAGCTCTGGGCTGCTCCACTCCGCTCCTGCCTGTTAAATTGGGTCCAGCCTGTTTGCACCACGCTCAGCCCTGGCACTGCGACCCCAAGGGCTGTCCCACAGCACCTGGGTGCTGAAGCCCATCTCAAAGCCTTTCTCCAGAGATGTTTTTCCCAGTTTCCTCCACTCAGGCCGAGTGCACCCCAGTTTCATCAGTCCGGGCCAGGAAAACCAGGCTGAGAGCCCAGCAGGGATGAGCTGCTGCATCCCCCAGCTCCACTGCTGCAGCACCTCCAGCACCTCCTCAAACCAGTGAGCCCCTCACAACCTGCCCGTGTTTATCGCCCCAGGAAGGTGCAGCTCTTCTCAGCTTGATGTTAAGTTTTTGGGCAGTATTTTACATCCCAGAGGGGGAAGAACTCTTCACAGCTACAAGCAGCTCCCAGGACATCAATGCCAGCGGGGAATTTGCAAACTGGATTATCTGGTAGCAACCAACTGCTCATCCCAGCTCCAGCACTGAGGATGCCTGTCGCCTTGAGCATAATCACTTCACTTTCTGTGTCAAAACTCCCATTTTGCAATATTTACCTCCTGCATGAAGGTTTTCAGGGAGGAATTCACTGGCAGAGGAAAAACAAGTCAAGTATTTCACAGCACTCTGCAGTAAACACCAGGCAGCCCCCACATCCAAGACCATCGATATCCCAAGCCTTTAATTCCACCAGAGACAAAACAAATTCACTCGAGAGTTTCAGTCAAGGACCCAGGAACATGATCACTCTTGCTAACTATAGACTCGCATGAAAATATTGACCATCAAACTGTGCTTTCAGCTGTGAAGAACTTACCAGGCTGTTCCCATTCCTCTTCTCTGCAGCCTAAACCCTGACCACCTTAAGACTTCCATCACCACCTGAAAAGAAGTTTAATTTTTAATGGTGCAACATGACCCTTTGTTTCTCTCAGAGCGACACACGTAGACACAGAGTAAACCCAAAGCACACCACAGCATGCTGCGAGTGGAAAAGCCAGAGCAGAGAGATGCAGAGAGCCCTCTGTGCTCTGCACAAGCCTGGCTCACAAGTTCATCTTCATGGACAATCACAACCTGAGCTTTGCTGATCTCTCGTTATCGCTTTTTATCAGCACATCATCATTTCATAACTCCCAGATGGCCTAGATAGGAAAAACAATCCCCTTGTTTTCCTTCCACATATTTAAGCAGTCATCTCAGCATCTCACCTGGCTTGTCACCAACCTCACCTGGCCATGGGTAGCTACAGCCTTTGGTTCCCTCACAGATCAAGATCTGTTACTTTGATCCTGCAGTGAATCCAGATCCACCGTGAGGGTGAGCTCGTGTTGGAAAGCAGAATAAGACCCATATTTTATTTTTTTCCAAAGCTCAGACTGGGTTGTATAAAACTGCCCCAGCAGAACGAGCTTCTGCCCTGGAAGCCCTTTTTCCCCAGCCATGAATGCCAAGCAAGGCTTCATTTGCCTGGTGAAAAGAAAATAAAATAATTAAAATATATGCTCATGGTGGGTAAGAAACAAGGTCTGATTGTCCATAGCCTTGTAACAGCCCCAGGAACGCATCCATCAACCCAAGCTCCATCCACAGCAGACCCACCGGGCTCCCCAAGCACTCATGGCTATCAAGGCAGGTCGAGCTGCTTGACACCCAGGAGCAGCAGAACCAACAGCAGGGACCTGAGCTCAAATGCAGCTCCAGAGGGGAGCAGGGGAACAGAGCACGGTGGCCAGGCAGACTGTGAAGCTGGGGAAATGGCCATGTTCAAACATGCTCCTCGCTGGCCCACAGAGGGAAAAGGTCCCTGGGAACACCTCAGGGCTACCTGCAGTCACTGGCCTTTCTCCACCAGAGCTTGACAGGCTCTTCCCTTAACTAAGAGCACTGAATGCCCCGATCTCCCCAGTACAAAGGTGCCTTATCCAGGGAGCACATCTTGAACACGAAGCTTCATCCTCCCCTCCCAGACCCTGGGACTGATTTGTTTGCTGCAGAGCACCATACACCTTTACCAGCTAGCAAGCTTTTAAATCCGATTGCTTTCTGCGTGAAATGAAACCCAGCGTGCATACTGCCCTTTCCTCCCCCTACAGTCATTTTTTACACGTGGCTATCAAATCACAGCAGCGTTCCCACCAAAGCACGGAGGGCAGGAGAGCTCTGATGAGCCCCCGCCGGGGTGCTGAGCACCACCCTCTGCCGCTGCCTGCGAGGGGGCAGCGCCCCGTGTCTCACCCACACGGCTGCGAATTTGCAGAATTAAGCTCTTGTGAAGTGTAATTATTATAATTATTCAGAAATGTCATTGAGATCTGCCTGCGATTGCAGCTCTATTTCACTCCGTAACGAGGTAAGGATGGCACAGGAATGTGAATGCTGGAACACTCATTTCTCAGGCTGTCTCGCTCATGCCATATTTGTCTCCAAAACTTCCAATTCCATCACAAGTGCTCGTTGGATGGATGGGTTTAGCACTGAGTAGTGCCTACCTGCTGTGTGCCCCAACACACCAACAGAGAGCATCGGGCTCTGAAGGCAGAGGAGGAATTGCAGCCCTGCTGGGAGGAAGGGCAGCAACTGTCAGGAACCACACAGCAGTCATTTATATCCCGTACAGATATTTTATAGGAAGATATAAAACGGGAGGAAAGTTTAGAAATCCAGTCTGCAAATTTTAGATGAGTGCTACGGAGCAATTTCAGCAAGGGAAAAGGCTGAGCACTCCCTGCTATCCCCCACCTGCCTCTCCATCCCTCGATCGTGCTGCTTGAACAGGGCAGGGGTGTTCTGGCAGCTTGCAAATCTCTCCACTGCCCCCACTTTAGCACCACATTCCCAGTCCTGTGGCAAAGGAGCCCAGCACACAGCCCTGGGCACCCTCTGCTATTTTACTGCTACAGAGGAATGACTTCACTCCCTTAGCTCCCAAGCACTCACATTAAACAAACGCTCTGTACCACAGTTCTGTGAGCATGAAACAAGTGATGATGTATGGTGGCGAGGCTCTTTTAAACAGGTTATTATCTGTGTAATTGTTTTTTTTCACAAGGATTAATAATCATAACAAACTCTGCAGGTCAGGCATTACAAGATGAGTGGCTCTGACAATAAGCAGCCATTTAGCAACGATGCTCAAAGCTAATTTTACCAAGTGACCTTAACAAATAGCAGTTTCCCTTTAATATGACAGAACGAAGATGTTTTTTCATTTAAGGCACAAACCTATTTTTCCCCCCTTCATGATCTAACTTTGAAGTGCAAGCTCCCAAATGTCCTTTCATCCCACGACTCAAAGGGCTGCGCACAGCAAAAGCCAACCTGTGAGGTTCCTTTCTATTTGTTCACATCAAGGATTTCACAGTCAGCCATTGAACACAGATCGGTTCTCTCAGGAATCAGAATATCAAGGCCAAAGACCACATTATTGGAAGCACTGTGGATCTTGACAAACCCACAAATTACTGAATCTCAAGGGGGAAGATGCAGCAGGTAAAATTTCTCTGTAGTGGCCTCCTTGCAGGAGGCACTCGTTATCTTCCCTTGGCACCTTCATCTCTGCAGTCATATCCTTTCATGTGCAACCCAGCCAAACGACAGCCAGCAAAGCTCTTCCCTGCTGCTTCCCCCCCAGAGATGAAGCCAGGATTCAATGATGCCTTTAGATAATGGCTCTCTACATCTACATTTAATTTTAAACAAACAGGACTCAAATAACTCCACAATTCTGATGGATTTTGTGGAGTCTTTCAGAGATACAACACTTAAGAGAAAAATCGCCAAAGTCTTGGGAAACTATACTGAAATAAACCAAAAAAACCCTCAACCCACCCAAAAATTGGGCATTCTCTCAAGAATGAGGTCAGTTTTCTTAAGATGGGTTCTCAAAAAGGGCATGGAAAGCAAAGGATGAGGATGGAGCAGCCACCCTGGTGTCCCCAAGACGCTTCACTAGTCTACACCATGACTAGAATTAAGTGGTTTAAAATGGCTATTTAGCATAAAACAAAACATTTCCATTTTCCTAAAGCAGCCCCTTACAGGTGGCACAAAGCATTTCCAAGATCCATCTGTTAAGACTCTCTCTCCCTTTTCCAAAGCCCCTGGCACAATTGTTTAAAACAGTGACAAGAGCAGTTCTGACAACTTAACAAGCATCTTAACAAAAACATTGGCTGTGATTCACTTTTATTTGCATGGCTGTGACCAGAAGAAATACAGTAAAGAGTCAAGTACGCTCAGTTGAAATCAGCATTTTCATTAGGAGAATCATTGTGTGAGCCTGTTCTCAATTATCACCAATTCTAACCCAAGACACCTTTTATTAAAGTAAAAAAAAAATAATTCAATCATTTCAATTACTCCTGCAGAGTGTCAAAATGTAAACAGAAGAGAAAGGATAGCTTGGAGGAGGACACGTCAACAGCTGAAATAACCAAGATAGCAGAGAAAGTATGAAGCAAATAGAAATTGAGTTGATGCCAGCAGCAGCTAAATGCCCAAACTCAAGTGAACAGAACACCCCCTTCACACGCCTGCTGAGAATTATTCTCAGCTCCAGATTTGCTCTCCATTGCACTTTAAGGATGTTTTTTCTGCTCTCTCATTACTGCTTCTCTGCAGTACTAACACAAACTCTCAATTTAAAACTTTATCAAAGCATCGTTCTGAATTTATCCATGGAAACTACAACAATCAGCTTCTGAATCAGCATGGTCACATGTATCTTGGTTAAGCAGTAAACTTCATCTCCACCTTTAAATTCTCCCTTTTCTTAATATTTCTGGCAGTATATTAGAAGCCCTTCCAGGGAACAAGGAAAATGTGATATTAACTACTGCTGCCACCCAATTAGCCTAAGTGGGGTTGCAAGACTCTCAAGGAGAACAGTGGTGTGGATAAAGTCTCCGAAAAGGCATTTTGCTAGAAAAATTAATGGTTGTGATTGCAAGGTCCTGTCTTAACTAACACACACAATTTGAGTCAAGGTTGAGCACTGTGCCCACCGGCAGGATGTTGAACATGGTGGTTCCTATTTATACTGACAGCAAACAATTAAACATTGCCCTAGAAAACAAATCTTTGAGGTTCTCTTCACACACGGCTACTCTCCAAACACAGGCGAGCTGCTAGGCAACCCCTGCAGCATTAATTACTGGCACTTAGACAAGCTGGAGTCCAGGGAACCACATTCCCCAGATGAAACAAACTAGTAGAGCTCAAAGAAAGTCAAATGGAGCTTTCCAGCCTGGTTAAGTGACACACAGTCCTGAATTCGTGGTTTTCTACACTTAAATTATTTTTCCGTAAGGTCACACCAGCAAACTCCACCAGGAAGTTTTCTTTCCAATATAGATTAGAATGGTCACAAAAATGGAAAGAACAGCAGCAGAAAACTTCTTGGTTTTAATGACTGTACCACAGGAGGGTTTCTGCCAAGACAGGGACCTTGGGAAAGGTTATGACTTTTTTAAAAAACTTTTTTACACCCCTTATGAGTTTGGCTGTATCTGCAGAAATTTACAGGTTGTAATTATAAAGAACATCTTATAAATAGTTCTTATCTCAACTTGCTAAGATAGATTGTTACCTAATAAAATTAAGACAACAAAAGTAAAGGCACATCACTTAATTATGAATAATTAATAATCAATATGAATAAAGTCTCCCCCACTTGGGAGAAATTTTCTCTTTCCATATTCATATACCAAAATGAAAACCAACTAGCAAGACAAAAAACATAGATATGTTCATATATGCATTAGAGACCAATTTGTAGCAACTTCTTGGGCACTCAAATGTCAGTAATATCAGTTCTCACTTCCTCTTTAGCATTTGTTTGAAAAACCTGGATATGTCAAGATACTAAACCTTAGCAACAACCTAAAAAAACAGAATAAAAACCAAATTAAAGAAAGACTTCTTTTCAACAAATGCAACTTAATGTGCAATTTCACTTATAAGATAAAATCCCTAATATAAAACAAACCCACAGTACCACAAATACAGCAAGAGCCTTTTTTTCAAGCCTCACTTAATTTAACAGTAAGCTCCCAATTCAGATTAACATGAAATTGTTCAAAGGCTGAGGAGGTGAAATCAATGTGGTGCAGCCTCAGGGCTGGCAAATGCTGATAAAAGGATTAAGAGATGGAATCATAAATGGACATCAGCATCACTGTTCTTGATATTGCTATAACAAAAACTGATTCGTGTACAGCTGGGTGAATTTTTCACTTCCTGATAAATCAAAGACATATGAGTAAGTGAAAAGCAATCATGTGCCATCATTGGCTTGAATAGCTGAGAACTCTCTCCTGATCAGATGTCAGAATCGATACACACACAGTTAATAGTAAAAAGAAAAAATTGACAATCCATGATGCAGCTGAGAATTTCATGATTTCTTGTAAACCTTGCCACAGAGTAATCCTTCACTTTAATGACCCGATAAATAGTTCTGTATAGCCTTCTAACGTTATTCAATATCAAGTCAGACCAAGCAGAACAGAGGAAGTTAAAAAAAGTGAAGCATCATATTCACAGAGGTACTAAAAATCCACAAGTCCTAGTTCATTACTATCCCCAAAAGTTGGTCTCAAAATGCTTTTTGAAACTCTATAAACTTAGTAATTTATATAATTCTTATATGGCAGGTAAAATCCAGAGAAGTTCATCATTAAAAGGGATCAATTTAAAAAGCAATCTCATGAGAGCCATAACCTGGCTACAATTACACGGCATTGTTTTAAAAGCATTTATAAGTTACTCATCAACACAAGACCCAAGGATCATTTTTCCCCCCATGTTCTATAAAACAGAACTGTTCCTTATGAACTTCCAAGTCTTTCTTCTCTCATTGATATGGGAAAACAGGTCCCAGGAAGAGTTATGGAGACAAAAGTCAGTAATTTTGTATCTTTCAAAAAGCTCTTTATCCCTTTTGGTACTTGGAAGAAGGACACAAATATGTAGCAACAAGAGAACTCTAATCACTGGCAGCATCCTATCATCTCTGGCTTTTATAGTGCTCAGTATATAAAAACAATATGCTTCAAATCACAGGATAACGGGAGTAGATAAGAGAGAGGCATTAGAGTGCTGCTAGTCACATTAATCACATATATTGATTGAATACTGAATGCTTTTTTGGCTTGTCTGACAAATTGGAATGGCTCTGGTAACCCCTCACTCAAGTGTGTTCTATCTCATTCTCTTTTACATCATTCACTAAATCTCCTGGGAATACACAAAGGCTTTCTTTCCTGGCTGTCTTCAGATTTCTTTGCTTGCAAAACATTCAGGTGCCCTCTCATCCTCCCATTAACACCTTACTGATCTCCAAGCAAAAACCTACAGTGAATTTAAAAATCCCTTTCTATACACCTGTAAGATAATCCCTCTCTGCTGTTTTACTGTGCACGAGGAGGGCTCTGTGTCACAGGAGTCGTGTGTTACGTGCCCTGTGAGAGTCAAAGTGACAGCAAACGTCACAGGAGATACCATACACCCTCACCAAGTTTAACTGTAGGGACACCTACATAGTTATGACATGCAAGAGCTACTGACACATGAAGTCGACTTTTTTTTTACTTGTCTTTAACAATTAAAGGCATTAGCATTCTGACTGTGCATAAACAAAGGTTGGCAAACAGTACTTCTCTAAAAATAGCTGTGTGGAGTATCCAAAAACACCTTCTCACTGTTCTACATCTGCTCTCACTTGCATCTTGTTTGTCCACTGGATAAACACAACTGTAAGCAGACAGGTAAAACCAGGGTGAGGTGCATTCACTGCTTGTATTGTATCATCTGTAACAGTTTTGGATTAAAACTTACTTATGAAGCTACTATCCTTGGGTTTGCATTTGGCAGAGTAAGATTACAGTACAGTCTTCCCAAAATATACTGAATGAAACAGCTTATGTCAAGCATTCCAGGTATTTTTAGACTATGCAGTAGAATATACACTGCAAGATTGTTCTTACAGTTCACATTCCAAGTCTATTTCTACTTTAAAAAGTTAGCTCAGACAATACTCCCATCACAGAAAACAGGAAATTGAATGGGTGAAAGGGTCACTGAACTCAAATGAACTGTTTGGGAGTCAGGGAGGGAAGCCATGCCTTGTGGTCCTTCATATAGCATTACCCTGAGGAAGTTTCAGCAGCTATCCCAACAGTTCAATCCCCAGATGCTGAACCAAGAGGCTGTTTCCAATTATCAACACTTCACAGATCTCAGGATCACATCCTTCAGATGGCCAAGGGTAACTTCTTCAAATTCTTTTAAAATCTTTCATGCTGCACTACAACCTGATTCACTTGCTTCAAAATAATCCATGCACCTGATAAAATTTAGGCATACGTCAGATTAATAAACAAACGGTTGGGAAACAAGGGACTGGGTGATACAGAATAAGGCAGCAACATTTCCCACAGAAATACTTCTACGTATCTAATTGCTGAAAAAGTCAATGACATACATTGATTTCTCAGTTGTGCAGACACACTCTGTGATATAATGTCCCTTAGAAAAATATCATTAATTCAATACAAGAATTCAAGTGCCTACAGAACTGGAGCATAGGAAAAATAATGTAAGGAGAAAAACAACTGTAATTGTATGCTGCATGGTGGAGTCAAATTAGGCAATTACATTCTGAAAGGTACGTCCCAGAGCAGAATTGTTCAATACATAAATCTCTGCATTTCCTTCCATTTCTAATACCTTGATTTTTAGAACATGCATACCATGCTCAGTTGAGTAAAGCAATAAAAAAAAAGCCTTTCATTTTAATTTGGCATTTTTTTCTCCCATGTTTCACATCCAGTTGAACTGAAGCTGATTTAGTAGTAGCTTCCTCCATTTTAACCTCTGCAGCAAGTTGATCCTTGCACCTTCTTGCATCACTTCACAATAAATGTGCCTGTGTTTTTCCTTATGTTGGACTAGGCATGGTATGGAAATCAAATGCTGCTGTAGTCTGAGCCACGGGCAGCAAGAGCTGCTGCTGCTTTCCACTCCACTGTAAAGAAGGTAATTGTTCCAAAGAAGCCCACGACCACCATGATCAGGAGTTGCCACTGCAGAAGAAAGTAGTTGCTGTAGAAATAGGCAACTGCAGCACAGATGGACTGAGAGAAAAAAAACACAATGGAAAAAGATTATCAGTGGAGATATCCAGGCTTGTGTTACTGTACAAGGATTATCAAATTGACATACACACCGCTTAATACGCAGCCCTCAGTAGCAGAAGAAATATAATCTTTGAAGTTCATTATAACTCAGCATATGTCTCTATATATTATACAACAGATTTAGTTTCTACTTGTTATTTAAACAGTGCTCACTGTAGAAAATCAACAGCCAACTCGGAAGTGTTTGTAGCATGGCAAGCGCAGTTCTCTGGTATTTGAAAACAGTTTGCATAGAAGCCACACTGCCAAGGCTTTAAGATGAAACCCAGAAAACTATTCCCAATTTTACAGCATCACCAACTATTCCATACTGAAATAGCTATAGGCTTTGACAAAACAGTGTTTCTTACTTGCAGACCTTTTTAAGGGCAAAATTTTCATCAGAGCTCGTATAAAGGATCTTTATATTCTGTGTCTATCAAATTCTTACCTGTCCCCAAGAATGACAAAAATGGAGCCGTGAACAAAGAAAAAAATATTTATGAAGCAAGCAGCTGTCATCATTGAAACCAGACACACCCTGACTTCTGCTCCCAGCACCAGCTGGCTACTGCTGTGACCACACACAAACAGTTTCAATGCTTCACACCATTTTTCTACCAATATCTCTCATCAACACAGACATTGACCCAGACAGTTCAGTACCAAACAAGATCAGTGCCTGGGAGTGAAGCAATTTATCCAAAATAGAGTAGGTGTATTCATATTGTATGAAGACTTTTCAACAAGTCTCCAGCTAGCACAGAGATATTTATTTTGGCATTCTGACAACGTAGGAACAAAAGAACAACATAACTTAATCCTTTTGTCTATGTACTCATCTGATAACTCCCAGTGACATGGTACAACATCCACAAACTCTTCAACTACTATTTAAACAACTCATTTCCTTTTAACTCACACCTCTCTGTCAAAGACTTGAGTAAATAAAATCAGTAAATGATTATTTAAATAAAACCCAAGTCTAGTTAACTGTACTAGCCTTTTGACTTTAAGCTACAATTCCTAATACTTCTAACTTCCCTCAAAACTCGTAGGTAACAGCAGTTCAATCATATAATCACACCAATCTAAACAAACTACTCCTACCTAAACACTTTTTTCTGTCTGTGGAGAATAAAAAAACTGAAAGGCTGAAATCCTTTGCAGAAACATAATTTTTCTCAGCTCATTAAAAAACCCAGCCCAGTATTTCAATAACATTCCAACAGTCATAGTTTCAAAAGGCTGTGTCATAATACCTGAACAAACTTAAAGATGGCAAAGGCAGGAGCGCTGTCTTCTGCATACAGGAACCCTAAAATACTGAGGAGCTGGGTGTTAAAGCAGCTGTCCCCCAGGCCCAGCAGAAAGCTGCAGAATATGGCCACCTCTTTGCTGAAAAAGAAAGCAAATCAGGTTTAAAAGACAATCCTTCAAACAGCTTACACATCTATAAACTATTTTTGGCAGACTTATTTGGAAGGTGAGAATGGAAGAAAGTAATATAAAATTAACTGGGAAAGAACTGGGAAAGAATAGTTTCATCAGATTTTAATTTCTTGAATGCCAAGGCTTCTGTTATTGTTACCTGCAGTCAATTCTGCACAGAACCACCAGAAGAACTCATTTTGGTGCTTGGAGTCACAAAACCCTCAAGGCAGTGATTAAAAGCTGCGATACACATGGTGAGTTCATAAAAACTGCTGGAATATTACAGAAGTACCAGTTCATTTTGCAGAAAAATATTCCAGTTAATCAAACAACAGCCACCAGCACAGGCACAACTGCTTGTAATTGCAAGCTAACAGCTGTGTCTGCACAGACACCACTGTTTTCACACAAATTTACAATAGTGCACCCCAAAAGAAAGTTGCAATGATGAGGTAAGAAAGCTCCCTATATTCTTCCCCTAACACTGAGGCAGGCATAGCACAGCCCCAGTCAGACCAAGTGGACCTCAACAACGAGCACTCAAAGACTTTGGAAGCCAACACAACAATGCAAGGCTGATGCTCTCTGCTGTAGTAAAACTGAGCCCAGCACTGGTTTAAAATAAACTCAGTTCCTGACATCTAGTACAATAGGTGCTGGTCTCACTGTTGTACTAGATATCAGAAGTGTCAGCTCCCAATGACAGAATTGTTACCAAATATCCTCACATTTTTTATTCTTATGTCATTTAAATTCCTAAATTTAATAGATACACTGATAACATATCCATCTTTAATAAAAACTGAATTCCCAAAAGCCTTTTCTATGAAGTTAGTCACGACACAGAAAAGCAGCTTCAAGGAGTTTTCCATTAAATGAACAAGCTCTTCCTATACACCCTGAGTTATACCAGCCAAAGGGAAAACTTGACATACCTTGGGATCATATAAGCAACATCATCTGTTCCTTCCATAGGAGCAATAGGGGCATCATTTGGCATGTTGAAAAAAATTAAATAAAAGGCTAGGAAATGGACAACGATGCCCAGCATCACCACAGGGTTCCTGCCAAAGCGATTATTCTTGCTCAGCAGACCAAAGACTCCTCCACCTGTATGAGTGGAAAAGATTGGATAATTCAATCAGAACTGAAAATGTAAAGAACAGGATCAAACTTAAAAAAAAGCTGAAAATTTCGATGATAAACTTCCCTATACTGGATAACTGAAACACTGACAGACATGACAACAGTCCCAAGGGGTTTGCCAGCTCTGCGACGTAACCTTTGGGTTGCTGGAGACGTCTGGGAAATGCAGGCAGGAGATTTATCAGCTGATTGCTGATAAGACACTTAACCTTTTTGCAAGTATTTTCCCAGCTGCCACTGCGCTGCAACAGTACTGAGTGCAAATGGGTGGCCTTGCACTCAGCCTTTTAATTGCAAAAACACATCTCTGTGGATCCAAGTTGCTAGTGAGCAAAGACAGTGTTGTTGTTTTTAAAAAAAACACTGCAGTACTTGAGTTTAAGCAAAAAAAATATAATTACTTAATGAACATTAGATCTCATTTAACACAAGCTAACTTTTTTAAAAGAAATAATTCTTTAGTTAATACTTTTAAAATAGTTACAACACCACTTAGGAAATAAAATTGTCAACAGAACACTATTTAAAAACATAATACCAAAATGCTGAAAATTCCCTAACAAAATCGTAGCCTGGTGTTTCTCTCACTCCAAGTCTTATGTATTTCCTTGTGCACAAAAAGAATGCAAAATCTTAGGATCCAGCATCAGCAGTGTTTCACATTCCCTTTCCATGGTGTAACGTATCATTCACAGTGCAATAAGGAACCACCTTGACAATTTTATTCCCAATACTTCATTTTTTATTTACATAATCATAGCTAAAGTTTGAAATACACTACATTTAGTCAAACACAAAATCCCATTTTGAGTAACTACATCATCTTAATCCTGTTCTGTATATAAGGTAGTAAATTTACTCACCTAAAATTTCTCCAACACCATTAAAAATACCAGAGAGACCAATAAGGCTTTTCTCTTCACTGCCAAACCTATTCACAGCACCGATACACGTTCCATATACTCCAGAAAAGAATGTTAATTCCAAACCTTTGAAAGAAATCAAACAAAATTGATAGATGAACTACGATGAAAGTTATTTAAAAATTCTTTATGTTTATAGGCTGCTTTCCTAAAGTACCTTTCAAATACATATTAGGGAATTCTAAACTATGTAATGATGATATTGATTAGAAAAAACTGTCACTAATTAGTGTCACATGCACTTAGGCTCAGTACTGCTTCTGTTGACACAATCTCTACATATAGTTTGTATTTCTGCTTTTCAAGAACTTTGGAATTTCACGTGTAAGGTTCCCCTCCCTCAAGTTATGGCATTGCTAAGAAAAACTCCCTGCATCCCTACAGCTAAGATTCCTAAAATGGACTTCTACTTTTCTATACATAATGAACTAAAACTGAGAAAGAACAACTGCTGTTTGTTTAAAACTCTTCTTTCTACTGCCATTATTGTGAGGAAAGGGAATACAACCGAGTCCAACCAGCATGACCGCAAGCAACCAGTGTAACAATACCAATTCCTTAACAGAAAGTATATCTAAAACAATGCAAAGTGTTATGCTTAAACAAAGAAAAACAGTTCAAAAATAAAACCCTAATTCATCTCCTTTGCCTTTTGCTATTGCAAGGATATAGTACACCATATCCTGGTCTACCAGCAGCAGGCTACGTAAAACGGTATATGAACTGCATAGCCTCAAAAAAGGGGTGAAATTTGGGCAGTCTTCATAAACTGACCATCAATTCTGGAAATAAGTTTTTGTTTGCCTTACTGGATTTTGTCTTTTCTTACACAAAGTGGCAATATTAGCCAAGAGCCACCAGATGGCAGCAGCTATTTTTTTCCAAGATTCACTGATTATTTTTTTGCTACCTATAAAACCAAGTTTCAGACTAATCAGGCAAAACCTGACTCCCTCCCCTTGTTAACTCGCTTCACATTCCCATTGCACTAAATATTTAAGAGGAATTCAAGCTAGTTAATTTGGGTTAACACAACACTGGAGATGCTGTGAAGTAACTTGTAACTCGGATCAGTGGCTGGTGCAAACTGACTTCATAGCTATCATTACTTACTGCTCTACCACGAGCTGACTGCAAACTTTAGCAGATGTTATGGCACTGTTGTAACTGTTTGCAGCTTGTTCACATCTTTCTTTTCACCTGCAAGAGCTAACAAGTTTTTCACAGCCGTGACTCAGAGCTGGAGTTCTGAAAATGCACGTAATCCTCCTAAAACTTAGATAACAAACAGAAGTACCTCTGAAGCCAAACAAGAAGCAAGAAACTCCCCAAAAATCCAAACTGTAACTGCATTAAACCACATAAAACCTATTGACAGTGTAATGCCAAATCACATAAAAACCAGCTATGTAATTCTTTGCCTAATCCTCAGCTTGAGTGACCCAGAGCTGACTGAACCAAGCACTCCTACATCTGTCAGTATTTGCAGATTTAGATGCACCCCTCCTCCTGTACAGCAACACTTTCCAGAATAGAGAAATGTTGTGAGCAATTTGTTCAGTTACTTGAAATATTCAAGTAGTGTCAGAGATATGGAATTGCAATCCTGCTCTGGTGTCAAAATTCCAAACAACGCCCTGACACTGCTACATGATCATACACTCTGCTTGCTTTGTACCTGTGTAGGCTGTTGTAACACTGAGCAGCAGAATCTCCTTGGTGAAGCTCAGCTTTATAGATTTCTCTGTAAAGACAAAAAAAATATTTTAATATAATTAATAGTGCTATTAAGAGAATCTACACTTTCTTTTGCTCTCTGAAAAAACAGGTTAAAATTATGCAAACTGTGACTTTATTAAAAAGAGTGCTAAACAAACCAACCCTGAACCAACCTTTGAAAGAAATGCTGTTATCTGAAATTATTTTTTGTAAGAAGTGCAAGGGGGGAAATACTGAAGAGGGGATACACAGTTTTCAATTAACAATTTTCTGCTCCTGGTATTTTTGTACTCTCTCTCAGGTCATGGTGATTGTCTCCTAAAAGGATAAATAAATTCTCAGTGAAAATACCTAGGTCCTCAAAATAAACTTAATCACAGGCAGACCACATCCAAATTCAATGGAAACTGCAGATGCTCCTGTTTAAGATTGTTTTTAAATGGTACCATCCAGTGATAAAATAAAACAACATGTAACTGCTTCTTTATCTTGTTTTGTCAGTGATCTTATTAAAAAAAACCCCACAATTTTTATGCACTAGCTTTCCCAAGTGATGACCTGGTCTGTTTGAGCTCATCTCTATATAGAAGCTGTTGTAAAGTAGTTTGGATCTGAAACTACATCAAGGAATTATCCCTAAAAATTTCTCCTGGACCATACAAGTATACAATTGAAGTAAAGTCTAGTTCATTTTTTTTGCTTGCAGTCAGGCTTTGTATGGTCACCTGAAAGGAGCACTTCTGAACTGTAGACAGCCAGCTCACACCAAGCACACACCAACACAGTGATATTATTTCAGTGGTTCCCAAGCTTTTCCAGTTCCAAGCCTCATTTTGGCCAGCCTCAAAATCACAAATGCTCGCTTAGACAACTGAATTCCTAACAGGCTCAAAATTGCCCTGTGTCCCTGTGTGAACTGTCATCTCTGGTCTGAAAGCCATTGCCACCTGGCAGTCATTTTTCCAAGCAGGCCATCCCTGAATGTCTATATTCGAAGTGGAATAAGGGAAATGCATTCTTAAAACCTTACTTGTTCACAAATTTTTGTTCTAAGTGACTTGTACATGATGACATTATCAGAAGAATTACGGAGAGCTGGAAAGGCTTTGTCAGTATTTTTTTGAAGCAACTCCTATGTGAAGCAGTACTTACTAAAGGCAGCCACTGCTCTCATCATTTTGTCTTGTGCCGACCTAGATAAACAAACAATTTGGTCAAAATAGAAGAAGAATACTAATATTTTATTGCTACATTGGAATAGAGCTTAATTTTTCAAAATTTCTGTACATTTTCTAGCCCAGCATTATATACTGGGATATACAAACATATTATTAAAAGTTTCTGAGAATCTGAGCTACTAACTACAAGCATATTTATATTCTGGCCTGGTGAATGCCATTCAAAAATTAACCTGCTTAACAGAATTTCTTCTGAGCATGTTTAGCTTTGAACGTTTTTTCACTGGCATGCTTACTGATGTTTTTCTAACATTTTGTTTGTTCTTTAAATAAAGCAAAAGTATTTAAGCTGATGTCTCAGAAAAAACTGTACTGAATCTACCTGTGTACCTTTGCACCTCTAATGTATTTATCAGGGTGGCATATATAGGATTATAGAAGATATGAAAATATGTTTTGGTATGTAAAAGATAACCTATAAGAAGGGACTAATTTCTGCTTATTTCAGTCTCTAAACTGGGATGATAAGAGCAAGAGAGGTAAAAGGTACCTTTCAAAGGCACTTAATTACTGGAAAAACTTAACGTGCAGTACTGCATTCCACCCTTGAAAATGTCATATAGAGAACATTAATTCCCACTTGCTCAAATAAAGACAGTTTTCTATTAAGTCTGTAAATTCTATAGGTTGTTTGTAGCATTCAAGTTTCCAGTGTAGACAGAAAAGTGAATGCATGATATTCCACTGAGGAGTAGGATTACAAAGTAGCACATCCGACAACATGTTATTGTCATTAGCACTTACGAGCTGTCCCCCAGGATTTCATTAGCAGAATCTTCCTCCCCTGGAGCTTTTGTGTCCTCTTGTTTCCTAATCAGAAAGAACAGAACTGTGCCCACAAGACTGATAACAGTCAGAGCAATGAAGACAGTTCTGCGATCACTCTCTGTGGAAAAACAAAGAAGAGTCATAACTAGATGTGCAAAAGCAATTCAAACCAATTCAATGACCTTTGAAGAACTAACACAAACTACATAACAGTGTTTAAAACGCACACTGATTTTCTAACTTACCTTCCACGTGGAGCAAAAGGTACCCAGCTGCTGGCAAATTCCTGTCTCAGTTTTATGATGCCAATAAAATATCAGCATATTAAAGTGACCCTCACATTTTCTGCCATGCAAGGGCTATGACCAAGGAGGAGCCAATTAACAAAGGAAGTGCATAAATTATTCGCAGAAGAAATTACATCTTTCAAGACTTATACAATTCAGAGTGGACATAGCCAAGCACCCCAAAACCCTACAGATTTCTAAAAAAACAAAGCTCTTCACAAACATCACAATGTTAGCACTGTAACATCATAAACCAGTAGGTTTGTAAACTACAAAGGCCTTAAAACCACTGAAACCCAACTGACACAGCACAGCTGGAGGAAGGCAACTGCTGCCCTACACACCAGCTCTGCTGCACTAACCAACTTGTTAAGCACAGGAGAGTCTGTAATACAGAAGTAATGTCCATTTACAAATATTAACTAGAAAAAGGAAAACAAGAAACAGCTAATAGCTGTGATTGAACTGGTGTATGACTCTGAACGTATTGCCTACATTTGTATTTACGTCCCCTTTAGCTTAAAGGTAAACATAAAATTGTTCAACGTTAATTGAAAATAACAGGTATGATTACAGATCAGAAAAGATTATACATATTAAACATACAGCCATTCCAGGATACCTTTCCCCAAAAATATTATCCCAAACCAGCATTCTGAAGAATTTCACAGGCAATATCCTAAAAGAGGCTACTCAAAGTGCATTGCGTGCATGAAAAGAACACAGGTAACACAAGGGCCATGAGTACCACAGAAAACTGAATCAAAAACATACTCAAAAATAGTCTATCTAAAAATAAATTGGAAAAGAATTATCTGCTATTGTGTAAGTTTCTTGCCACTTTCCAGTTCATTATTTCATCTGCTTATTCGTGCTACCCTATTTTAAAGGACGGTCTCCCGTATAAACCAGCAATACCCACCTGATATGTGAGTTTTTCCTTGCCAAGCAAAGTATATATATAGGTTTCCAAAAAACAAGCTGTAAACAAAAAGGACAACAAAGGTGAACATCACTTTTTGTGATCAGTTTAAGGTTATAGCATCACAGCAAAAAATAGTACTATGCAATTGTGAAGGAAATGAAGACACTGGTCACTCTCCCTGCAAACTCCTCACTCTGTATAAAACTTCAAACACTGTAGAGGATTCTTCTCCGTAATTCTAGCTATTCATTTTCAGCAATCAAAATACAAGGTGGTAGCCAAAAATGAGGAAATCTGCACCTAAATTGCCTCTCTCTCATGGAAGGGTATGGGTTAGAAAGCTGACATATTTATGGAAATGATTTTGTAATACTTCCTTAGAAGAATCATGTCCTCTCTGAAAGTATTGCCCCAGCAATATGAAATTGGTTGTTAACAGCTCAAGGGAAATTCTGTGTTCCTACGTAACACAGTAATCCTGAGTGAACAGAGATTCAAACCAGTCTTAAGAGTTCTAAAATAAAGCCATGCACTTTATTCACTGTGAAACACAGGATTAGTTGAGCTTGTGGAAATTGCTACTCTGTTAACATACTGATATGTTAATTCTGGAACCTGAAACTTAAGGAAACAAGAAGTATGCCACTGGTTCAGACCAATGTTCTGCTAAGGCAGTGTTCTGCCCCCACAACAGTATTGGCAATGCCCCTACTACAGGCTCACCAGCCTTAGCACTTTCTGCAATTCATTCCCCCCATTATCTCTCAATATCCAGAATTGCTGTCCTAGGGGTGGTAAGAGGTAGCTCTCTTCAGGAACCATTTGTGGACCTGTTGCCAATGAATTTGTTTAATCCCTTTTTGATCTTGCTGACACCATCCAAACCCACGCTCTTCCTGCAACAGCAACTTCCAGAAGTTTAATGACCTGTTGTGTAAAGAAGCATTTCACCTGTTTCAAACCAATCCTTCTCTATTTCACCAAGTGACCTAAGTTCTAGTACAGCAGCATTTGGTGAGCAACAGCTCAACATTCAGCTCACCTGCTGCCTTCCTGTTGTAGTAACCCATCAGTATAATCCTCTTCAGATGTTGTTCTCCAAAGGAAAGAGCCCAAGACTTTTTAGTCTCTCCTCACATCAGCAGCTCTATCTTCTTGCACATTTTTGTTATTTTTCCCTACACCCTAGTTACATTACACTTTCCTGAGAAGTATAAACCATATCTGCACAAAATACTCAGTGACAGCTACACAGCATCCACTACCTTGTTCTCACTACCCTTCTTCATGCTGAGCCTTTTCTCGACTTTTTCAGTTCATACAGCACTTGAAGCTTAATATCAGAGAACTATCAACAACCTCTGACTGCCAGGTTTAACTTTAGTATCTTCAACTTGTCAGTGAGGTCTGGCTGCCCCCTCAAGAAAGGAGAGCTAAGAGTCAAGAGGAATAACACATCCAGCAGAGAAGGTGCCTCAGCAGCTAGAGCTCAGTCCTACAGTACTCAAGTGGAGCAAGCCGAGCAGACCCAAAGATGGTAGGCAAGGTCAGCCAAGAGTCCAGACCATCGCACAAGTTTGTGTTGACAAGGCAGGTCTGAGGTCAAGCTGGAAAGTCGGTCCACAAGCCAGAGACAGGTCTAGTCATTGCTGTGCAGGGCCACAGCAACCAGGCAGAACAAAGCCAACATGGGAAGCCAGTCTGTGGACTGGGGTCAGGACCCATAGCCAGGTACAGGCAGAGCCGTAACTGAGCTGGAGACCAGTACTCCTCCCATATAGATCCAGAAGAACTGGAGGCCCAGGGCTGAGTTTAAATGGGGCTCTAGGGCCCATGGGCAGATGGGAAGGGTGTGGTTGAGGTGCCAGGTGAGGTTGTTCAGGGCTATTAGGGCTTGTTACACTAAGCATCCTGACACAAATTAGCACAGCCCTCCACAATCAACAAGATTTCTGTTGCATATGTCAGAATAGACATACGTAGAATGTAGCTCCTCTAACAGAAATTTATCTTTTCAGCATATGGAGAGCAGAGGCTTGCAAACGTGTAACTTTCATTCATTGTTCTGTAATGCACAATAGCAATAGAAATGCTGCTTCCAGCCTTCCCTCCCACTTCACTGACTGCACGGTACCAGAGCACTGTTTTTGATGCAGTCTCCCACTTACCAAAAAAATGTAAAAATAAGAATGTGTACACAACCAAAAAAAAAAGATTAAAAATAAAGCTTACCTGGATTGTAAGAGCGCCCAAAATACTCCACTGTTCCTTCCAATAGTGTTTTCATCAGAATTTACAGTCAAGCAATTTCCCTGTGCGGTCCAGAGTACTGAAAGATACCAAATACATTGCTCAGAAAATAAAAATGCTTTAGAGGTATATTCAAATGTACCAAAGAAGAACAAGAAGGGTATGAACCATGCTTACCAGCAGCTGCAATGCCAATAAAAACAGAAGCAGTGTAGAAAGTCCATGTAGCAGGTTGGATAAAAACTGCAATGTATAGGCTAGAATAGAACAGATCAGTTTATTGAATGTAGACTTAAAGTGGACAATGCTTTTTAATAATTACATATCTCACTTAGCTTCTTCTAAATCAGCTACCCTCTCCTAAGTGACACTGGAAAATAGTTTAGGTCATGCATGAGAAAAGGCAGTCTTTTTACTTCACTAAGCATGTAGAGGTTTTTTTTATATAGTCATTAATCTGAGATGACAATCTGAACTCCACAGTCAGCAAATTCTGGAAATGCAGTGGGAAAAAGACACTCTGTTTCCAGTAGGCTGAACTACTCTGCACTTACACATTTACTGATACAGACAGTATCTCTGCAAGATGTCTTCCTTAGCCAGTATGATTTCATGTATGGCATGAAAAAAAATCAATAAAGATTTCAAAGGAAGCAGACAAAAATTCAAAATTAATACTTACCTATAAAATATGCCACTGACAACCATGGAGAGTTGAGGTCCTACTATCGCAACCACTGAAGGTGATATAAGGTTTGATGCAGAGAATACTCCATAAATAATGGCCATGCTACATAAATAAACAACAAAGATAATTAAGTACTTAAAATAAAATATAGGGTATAAATGCAAGTAATTTAAAAACGTTCAGTCAATCCCAAAACATCAAGTTAAGTACAGATACAACTTAGTAACTGCATAACTTCCATAGACAAACATTTCCCTACAAAGAAAACATGCCAAGCAGATACGTACTTCAACTAGAAATAACTCTGAGTAGAACCAGAGTGAATGGGAGAAGCCCACATTTTAAACTGCTTTAAGTACGTTATTAAATTGTGAAGTCAGCAAAACAATCTCTTGAGAGCATATCTCTACCAGATGGAACCATAACTTGCTTCACCCTGCAAGGATCAAAGTAATAAACTGTGTGAATTACCTTGTGTAGCCACTGCCATGAAACTCTGTGTTGTTTAAATTTGTGATAACAGTTTGCTGTGGGGAGAAATCCATGCATTGCAGTATGTTAGAATATATCTTGTAGGTTGAGAACACTTGCATCAGTTTCAAACATTCAAATTATTCATGAAGAGACCCGATAAAGTACTTAAAATAATTTAAAATGTTAATCACAACACCTCCACAATGAAAGTGAAGGCAATACCTGACAGAGAAACATCTATGAAGCAGTTATTAGTACTTTAGGATGGTATCATGATTTCATCAGAGAACTTAAGTATTTCACACAACTTTTATTTCACTAAACACCTCTCTTAGTTAGATATGTATGACTATCTTAGTTCAAAAAGTGGGAAAAAAGGAGAAGTTTCAAAATACTCTTAATTTGACCTAACTCTAAGCTGCTGATAAGAATTTCCATTCTGTTTGGCTTCCCATTATTTCGCTGTTCCTTTTTTTTCCCCTTGAATCAGCTTTAGTGCTCACGAGACCAATCCAATCAGTTGGACTGACAGGCAGATCTGATTGAAAGTCACATGTAATAACTTTTATGACAATAAATTACATGATTGCACAATCACTAGGTCCAGTTCAGCAAGGTGCTGTGAATTCATTGCAGAACTTCTACAGTTGTTGGACTGTACTTATGTACTCATGCATGGTATCACCCTGCACTCTGACTGCCACAAAAACTATACCAAGTAGTTATTTCTATAATGCAGTGAAGGACACATGTCTGAATCCAGGAAGGATTATTCTCACATGCAAGAAGAGAAGCTGTAAGACCTGTAGGCCCCATGAGTGTGTTGAAATCTAACTGTTCTTCAAGCATGTAGCTACTATCGAAAGCAATGTCAACAGCTCCATAAGTTAGAGGACCTGGGTTAAATATGCCAGAAGCAGGATTCTAGAAATTTAAGTAGTAAAAGTGCAATCTGCTTTTAATAGTAAATTTGGATTATGTTACACTCAGTTTTGCTTTGGCACGCAAAGTGAAAATGACACTAAACCAGAAAATTAGTTATGCAGATGGAAGGTGACTTGGCAGTTCCAGCAATTGTGGAAGTCTGACTGCTTGTCAGACTCTACCCTCACTCGCCCCCTCAGTGTCTAGTTTGTTAGAACAGAAAAATACGTTAGATTAGGAAAAACACTCTAGGAAAAACTAGGGCCATTGTTAATAATAACTACTCAGGCAAATATTTTGGAAGGGACTACATAGAATACTCAGAAACGTGGAGGGTCCAGTGTAATTCAATTGTTAAACATTTTAAGTGTCAAAACAGGCACTATTTTAAAGTTCAAACATCTAATAAAATTCATTAATTTTCTACTTTCTAAGCAAACAGGCACAGTTACACATGTAGCTATGCTATCTTAATGAAATGAACTGCTTGATTATCCAGTTTACCAATTTAATCTAGTTAACACTAAACCAAAAGAAAGGAGACTTGCACATTAAATAATCCCAAGTAAAGCAACTCTTGCATTAGAGTACACAGAATAACTGTGACAGAAAAGTGGCAAGTTCTGAAATTCACACCTACCGCAATATTCCCGCATGTTTGGAAAGCAGTGAATATAAACATAAATGAGACTCCCAAAATAATGATGTTGAAAAGTTTTTTTGATCCAGGAGACATTTTGTGTTTTCTTGCCTAGTCCTCAGCTTCAGTCTGGAAAAACTCTTGTTTTCTTTTAAAAGTTTCCTCTTAACCTCTGTTAAAAACAGATAAGCAAAAAGAACAATACAAAAAAAGAAAGCTTCAATGATTATGATTACTGAGGGTTAGCTGCTAGGACAATCAAGAAATCTGGTGACTCTTTTAAATAATGTACAGCAAAATCAGTAACTCAGAAAAAAACCCCAAAGCCAAAGTTCTGTTACAAAAGGTAAAGATTAAGATTCTCTCTACCTTCTCCCATGAAGTTAGCAGGGCAGACTGCAGCGTGCTACTTTTTCATGGCATCTCCTTCCCCAAACCAAGCAGTTTTCCAAATATCAAGCTAGTTAATCAGCTCCGTTTCTTGCCATTGTTCTAAAACAGCATTCAGCTCCACAGCCCTTAAATCACCTGACGAAGGAAAGATGAGACATTGGTACACTCGAGTCATTTCCAAGTATGCTGGACAGGAAATAAGGTACATTTCACAACCCAGATCAGCTGACCCAAGTCCTGGTGCATCGTGGGAAATGCAGTTTTCTACTTGAAACATTAAAATAAAAATATTTGTACTAGTTTTTAAGAATTATAAACTCTTCTCTACTAAATAACACCCAGCAAGATTAAAAAAGTATTAGAAAGTCGTCTAAGAAAACTAATTAGCTGAATTCAAACACACACAAAGTCATTCCATAGGGAAATTTATTACCACCTGGGAGAACCTGAGCATTTCAGTGCCATTGATCCCATGTTCTGCAAAGTTCTTCTGCCTTTCACTGCCTCAGTGAATCAGCAGAGAGTCTTCATAATCTTCCATCACTCAAGGAACACCATTCATTTTCAGCAATTACAGATTCTTAGATAAATTTAAGATCAATTCACCTTTTAAGTTTTGAAGATCTCTGTTAAAGCATGGCAAAATCAAAAGGGGGTCACACATCTTGTACTGACAACTTCTATCTCTTTTTAGTGTGGCTATCTTCTGTCTGCTGGGCCTTCAAGTCAGCATCAGCTAAATCAGCTCCACTTCATCGCTGGCCAAGGAGGAAAGGAAGGAAACCCAGAATTTAGTGAAATAAATGACAAATCATTAAATTTTACCTCCACTATCTACAGTAAAGGACTTAAATGAAATCTGCAGCCCAGCTATCATTACATATTTAATACTATCTTAATTCCTGGGTTGTATTTTCAAAAAAACGTAGGGTTTTTTCCAGCAGTATTTATTCTTTACTCGTGGAATAAAGTCAGTGTGATTTTCCAGAGGCTGCTTTACAAAGATCCCATTGGAATATCAAGGTGGTATTTTAACACTCTCTTCTTCCTTTTCTCTATTATTAATTTACAGTGACAGATTTTAAGATCCCTGCAGGCACAAACAAGACGTTGCCTCAGGGTTTGTATCAATGTCACTGCTTATTTTTGTAAGAAATGCTTATTTGTACTGAAGAAGTGCAAAAAACAGTAAACAATTACAGTGAGGACTTAACTTTTAACACTTAATTTGCTTTCTTGTATCAATATTGGCATTGCAGCAGACAAACGGTAGAGAAATCCCTCTTTTTTGTTATTTTTAATAGTATTACACAAGAAATGGGTAGATACACTTATGAGGAGAAGGTATTATGGTTTGTACCTGGAGTTTGGGCCTCTTATTCATGCCTAAAGTGACCCAGCAGCAATTTTTTTGGGGTGGGGGAGCAGCTTTCACCTAATTCCCCAGTTTTAATCCCGCCTGTCGCCTCACAGGGGCTGCGCTCCCCCCTCCCGCGTTACCACAGGCGGTGCCACCGCGCCGGGCGGCAGCGGGCGGGGTGTGAGGGGTGGCTGGGGAGGGTCCCAGCCCGGCTCAGATCGTCCATGAGAGGAAGGGGAGCTCGGGGAGCGCCCGCTCGGGCCCCTCACAGCGGCTGAGAGGAGCGGGAAGGGCGCAGAGCTCCCGCAGGAGCCGCCCCGGTGCGCGGCGCCCTCACAGCCCCCCCC
>VZRW01000185.1:347263-363856 GCA_013398125.1 Aegotheles bennettii
GGGCGTGGTTGCCTGAGGGGCTCCCCAGGGCAGCTGGGGTCAAGCAGCACCCACGTTTTTCTCTCCCTCCACGTGGCGAGGGGAGTGGGGGGGTGTCACAGGGCCCCGTGGGGGTGGGATGGGCACCCGCAGAGCCACAGCGCCCACCTGATTCCAAGGTGGCTTCCCCAGGGGGTGAAACGCAGCAGGGGGGATGCCAGCACAAAGGGGTCCCCTCCTGACCTGGGGAGGTGGCTTGGTGGGGAGCAGCGCCAGGCGGTGTCAGGCTGCTGGTGGTACAAAGGGGGTGTGGGGAGCTTAAAATAACATGTGAGCAGCTGGGTACCCTCGTGGTGTTCGGAGCAAAGTGTGAGTGCGAAGCTTTGTCCTAACGCCCATTCTGTGTCGTTCCTTTGGATTCTCAGGATAACGTGGAGAGGGCAGATGCACTCCAGCTAACGGTGGAGGAGTTTGTGGAGCGCTACGAGAAACCTTACAAGCCCGTGGTCCTGCTGAATGCTCAGGTGGGCTGGTCTGCCCAGGAGAAGTGGACTCTGGAACGGCTGAAACGCAAATATAGGAACCAGAAGTTCAAATGTGGGGAGGACAATGACGGTTATTCTGTGAAGATGAAGATGAAATACTACATTGAGTACATGGAAACCACGCGTGATGACAGCCCACTCTACATCTTTGACAGCAGTTATGGGGAGCACCCCAAGCGCAGGAAACTTCTGGAGGACTACAAAGTACCCAAGTTCTTCACTGATGATCTCTTTCAGTACGCAGGGGAGAAACGAAGACCACCTTACAGGTATAGTAAGATAAAAGTAGGTGTTTTCCATCTCATTATCCATTCCTAAATAGGTATGGTTGTCTTGTATTAAACAAAGTGATAGCTTTCCATCTGCTATTGAAATGAGCATACAACTGTTACCCGGGGGGGGCAGATTTCTGCATTGCGATTTCTGGTTCTGTCACCAGTGTTGCTACAAGTTTGAGTTTTTTCTTTTTTTTAAAAAAAAAATCAGTCTACCTCACTTCTTAGATTTTTAAAAGAAATTACATAGTTGCTGAAGGTCATGAAGATGAATATCTTGCTGCATGTGCCTTCTGGCTTTCAAATTTTAAATACCTCAGGACTTGCTCCTGGGTTTTGCACCAGTGGCTTATGTACATAGTGGGATTTTGTTTAATTATGAGCGGGTCCTTTTAAGGTCAAGATCTTAAGCTGGATGAGTGTGAAGTGTGGAGGCTAGCTCTTGGCTCCCTTTCAGGTGATTTTGAGAGAGAACAATATTTCACATCAGTGTAGTCTTCTCAACTCTTTCTTTTGTGCATCTGATTGAAGAAGGATTGAAGTTACACTTCATTCCTGAATTGAAACGCAGCAACCTTGGCTGTTGGATACAAAAGGGATTTGTGTCTACGTTAATACAATGCTTTGGAGCAGTATGGGCGTGAGCTGACTGCTCCCAAGCAATTAAAGTCTTTACAGCAACATAATTGTCAAAGAATGCCTTGTCCTTGGAGTGGCATGAGGCTGTAATGTGGGGTTTTTATTGTTTCATATTTTTTTTAATAAAGTAAAACAAGGAATAATTACTGGTACACTTCTCTGCACTCTTTCACATGTCTGTAGTCCAGTTGTGCTTTTGCAGGAGTGAAGCATGAAACTAATTCTGTTTAATATCCCCAAAGAAGGTGTTTTTACAGTGTTGTAACAGACCCTTTTTATAATTCGCTTCTAAGAAGAACGTACGGTGCTGTGATCAAATGGAAAAGCCCACCAGGTGCAGTCTCAGGTAGAACCTGAACACACAGAACTGGGAGTAATTTATCCACATAAACGAGATACCCAGATAAGGGAGTCACAACCAGGTTATCTCTTTCCCCCACACCCTCCCCACCTACAGCCACGTGCTGAGCTCCCTGCTTGTCCTCTTGGTATTTGTAATTCTTGTACTTTATTCTGGAAAATGTGAGCGAGTCTGAGGCTGTTACCTTTTTTGAGAGAGGAGTGATGCAAGAGAGCACTCTGATGCCTCCTGGAGCTTGGGGTTTCACCCAGCTACAAGAATGGATGAAGAGGATCCGGTAGCTTAAGGGCATAATTGAGAACCCAGCAGGAAGTGGTGGTTTCTAATCGCATCATCAGGATGTGTGCTGTGCAGGTTGACCTCTGGATTGAGACCTTTCAAATAGTGACATAGATCTTCAAGTAAGAATTCATGCTGTCCAGAATATCTTTATTAGAGTTGTTCCTTCTCGGGATAAGGGTGGTAATATTTGGAAGCCATTTGCTGGAGCAGCTATAGAAGTGTGGGATTTTTTGCTTTTAAATTGAAGTTGCAGTATCTGAAGTTTTTAGTGGTAAATTTGATGGCTTGTGTCAAACTGAGCTGTGTTCATCGTGATTTAAATGCCTGGAGCAAGATATTGGTAAATGACAGTGTTGTTAAATAGGGTCTTTAAGTCTTCTGCATGTGTAGATTCAGGGTATAGTCAGAAAAATGGTGTCTGTCTGTGCACCAGACAGATCCTTGTGTTTAATTTCTTCTGACATCTTAGCTTTGACTCTTCTGCTCGTGGGTTAATTAGCTTTCCAAGGCTAATAGGAATCCAAAGAGTAAATTGACAATAGGAGTGACAAACAATTGTTTTTTCACGTTTTTATGGCTCCTCTGTGAAGGAGGAAGAGTGCAGCTTGGTAACCAAACCCACAGCCCTACAGTTGGTGCTGGCAAATGATACTTGAAAAGCAGCTGAACGTACACCTGCATTGGGAAAGGGAGATGGAGAGCCTGATGACTTCAAATATTTCCTGAACCTTTGAGCTCCTCTTGCTGGGAATCACCTGCCTGTCAGCCACGTGATGCAGGGCTCTTGGTGCTTTAGTTCTTACCCTCTCCACTGCCCATTAAACAGTTATTGCCATTTTTTCCTCTTGACACCTGATATTGTCACCCCACTTCCACTGCTTTATCTGTAGATCTTGCTGCTCTTGTGCAGGGGAAGTGATCAATCGAAGGTGCCGTTGCTGTTAAACATGTGTAGCAGATAAAGTTCTCCATAGGGAGAAGTAAACCTTGTAAATGGGGAAGGAGAATATACACACCAAATCCCGAGTGGTCACTGGAGAATAAGCTGCAACTAGTTAAATGCTAGAATGAAAAGCCTGTTGTAAATGAACAGAAGGCACAGAGAGAGGCCGGGGTTGCGTAACTTTGCTCTGTTCCTTGTACTGCCTTTTGTTTGTTCTGCAGTTCTGGATCCATTTACAAGTAGAGAATTTTAGGAAAACATAGGATTAGGAGAATCCCCCTGCGTAGTAACAATCCTAATGCAGGCTGTTAGGACTTAATCGCATTCATAAACCTTGAAATAATTGTGTATTTTATTGAAGAACTGTTTATGTTCATAGCTATATTTTGTTTTAAAAAAGCTATCTTCACTTTCTTGTCCCAGTTCATGCTGGTTTTTAATTAACCCCATGTCATATCTTTTGCTGTAGTGAGCCTAACAGCCTCAAGAAGATAAATTAAGGGCTGTAACTACCTTGATTTCTAACTGTGGGTGAAATTAACAGCCATAGTTTTCTTCCCAGTATGAAGAAAAGAGAATGTTGCTACTTGCTTGCTCTATGACTAAAGGATTTTTTTCCCCCATGCAGATGGTTTGTGATGGGCCCACCTCGTTCTGGAACAGGAATTCACATCGATCCCTTGGGAACTAGTGCGTGGAATGCTTTGGTCCAGGGACATAAGCGCTGGTGCCTGTTCCCTACCAGTACTCCCAGAGAGCTGATCAAAGTGACACGAGAAGAGGGAGGGAACCAGCAGGATGAGGCTATCACTTGGTTCAATGTCATCTATCCTCGGACGCAGCTCCCTACCTGGCCCCCTGAATTTAAACCCCTGGAAATCTTACAGAAACCAGGCGAGACAGTCTTTGTGCCAGGTACGTACAGATCTCTCCAGCAAGGAAATCTGGAAGAAAAAAGCATATTTTTAAACATATGTGTCTAGAAGAGATTAAGAGACTATTTCAAGCTTTCCTACATGGGCCATCTCTTAAAAAGAAACTATTCTGAGCTGTTTCGAAAGGGATATATATTGCCAGGCACGTTTTGAGGCTATTCAGGTATTTTCTGAATGCCCTGAAACATGTATGCCCTTGCAGCATGAGATTGCATGTGGGACAGACAGCAAAACAAATGAGACCTGAGTTGCAGCATCACAGGAATGTGATCCTGAACTAATCTGCAGTCATAGGAAACTGTCAAGGCATGAAATGATAGAAGTGTTTGAGTTCTAGTAACTCTTCGGCAAAAATTCATAACTGAATTCTTAGCCTGAGTAGTCTGACTGTGTATGAATTTTTCTTAGCTGTGGGAAAAGAACCACTTAAAGGCACTGACGCTTTCCACCCACCTCTCTGTGGTTATGCTTCATCTTGCATTTGAAATCAAAAGCTAAAGAAAGAGTTCTTTTTGAGTGGCTGCAGGCTGTGTGCCTGTTATAGCTGGGAGGTGAGGTGGCTAGAGCATAAAGTGAGGGAGTTCAGTGCCAAATTCTAACCTCTAAATCTCACATCATTCCATGCAGCATGACCCATAGCTTCTATCCACACTGCTTGTCTCTAACATACAGCTGGCTTCATGTTAGAAGAGTGCCTTGTGATTGTCTTGGCACTTCCCAGTGACTCCTTCGTGTACCTTCTGTTAAGATTTTGTAGCTGTCAGATTCCATTAAACTGTTTCCTTAGTCTTTTTATGAGGTTATAAGTGGGTTGTAAGAACACCGCTGTCTATTTTTGTCCTCTGTGGGGAAACGATTTTGTGTCTATTTTTAAATGAAAGGTTAGTCTGTAGTCACAAGAACCTTACTAAATCAGCATGGAAAGTGCTCTCCAGCTTAACAGAAAGGGGCTCTGTGCAGTCTGGGTTACAATGGCTCTTGCTATCAAACCATCAGTGTGTTGCTGTCAAGTCAGATCTCCAGGTTTTTGTCAGCTGGATAACTTGCTCAGAGCATTGAGCAGCCTTCTGTAACAAGAACTTGTAAAGCATTGAAGCAAATGCTGAAATAAGACTTGAGCAAACTCACCTGGGTTTGGGAGATAAGATCCAATTTCCACCGGTGCTGTGGAGAAAGTGTTCACAACTGTTCTTGAGCTTGCTTCCTGCTCTGTAGCCAGAGATGGAGCGAGTCTAGAGAAGGGCAACGAGGCTGGTGAAAGGTCTGGCAAACAAACCTTATGGAGACCAGCTGAGGGAACTGGGGTTATTGAGCCTGGAGAAGAGGAGACTGAGAGGAGACCTTATTGTCCTCTACAACTACCTAAAGGGAGGTTATAGTGAGGCTGGTGTTGGTCTCTTCTCCCGAATTGCTGATGACAGGACAAGAGGAAATGGCCTCAAGTTCCATCAGGGGAAGTTTAGGTTGGAGATTAGGAAGAAGTTCTTTACTGGGAGGGTGGTTGGGCACTGGAATGGGCTGCCCAGGGAGGTGGTGGAGTCACCGTCCCTGGGGGTGTTCAACAAACGGGTTGCTGAGGCACTTGAGGCCATGGTCTGATGGTCAGGAATATGATGGGATAAAGGTTGGACTTGATGACCCTGGAGGTCCCTTTCAACCATAATGATTCTATGGTGATCAGTGTTGTGCTTCTAGGTGGCTGGTGGCATGTAGTTCTCAATCTTGACACAACTATCGCCATCACGCAGAACTTTGCCAGCTGTACCAACTTCCCTGTGGTGTGGCACAAGACGGTAAGAGGGAGACCCAAACTGTCACGGAAATGGTACAGGTAAGAGATTTGGTAGCTTTCTTTTCCCATTCTGTATTTTAAAACAAACCCCCAAAATACCCTGCTGGTTTACACACAGTGTGACTGTTCAAAGGCTAACCCTGACATCCCAACTGCATTTAGGATCCTAAAGCAGGAGCATCCTGACTTGGCAGCGCTGGCTGATTCCGTTGACCTGCAGGAATCGACTGGTATTGCTTCCGATAGTTCTAGTGATTCTTCCAGCTCCTCAAGTTCCAGCTCCTCAGACTCTGATTCAGAGGTAAAGTCTTTTAATGCAGTAGATGATCTGTACTCTGCAATTGTATTATTTTTTTCCACCCCTGATCACGTGTCCTCATCCTAATACTCATGTCTTATGGAATAAACTAACAGAAAGCAACTGAACAAATGTGGTGGTGGAGCCTGTGGTCTTAGCAGGTTGTTTGCTGAAGCCTCTCTTCAGGTTGCTAAATTAATTTGGTAAATCTGTCACTCGTTTAGCTAAGCTAAAAGGCTGCAAAATGGATGTTTTAAAAATAGGGAGAGGGAACGGGATCCAAAACAGGGACTGTCAGTTATGGCTGGGGACTTTTCTAGGTACTGAAGTGCTGAGTCTGCTCCCAGGAAATGAGGTCCTTCAAGGAGCCAAAATGATCACCTCTATGTCTTGCCCCAAGCCAGCTTGGTCAGGGATGATATCTAAGAACATACCTGTTCCTGGTTTTTAAACACTTAATTTAAAATTTATCTCGTGTGTCTGACCTAAAACAGCAGGTTCTTTGAATATTGGTTGTTTGGGGTTGGTTATTCCAGTGAATTCCACAGCACAAACAATTAACTGGGTTCTTCTGACGTCTGGTTTCATCTCTCCATGCTTCAGTGTGACTCTGGCTCTGAGACAGAGGGGATGATGCACCGGAGGAAAAAGAGGAGAACGTGCAGCATGATGGGGAATGGTGACACAACTTCCCAGGACGACTGTGTGAGCAAAGAGCGCAGCTCCTCCAGGTGACCCAAGGGCAACTGTTGTTTTTAAACAAGCAAAAGACAATACAAGGCAGAGCTTGGCAGACTGAAGATAGGGTGATTCATCAGAACAGGGGGATGGAGAGTGAGGGGTCCCTGACAGGATGTAAAGCAGTTGACCAGTGGTGATATCTTCCCTCCATGAGTTATTTTAATTGCTCCAAACTGAAAAATAAGGTTCTTGGTATTTTTTTAAAATGAGGCTTTTAACTTTATTCAATGAACAGTTTTATTACTCTTCCTAGTTGTCTCTTTTAATATAGATAGTTGGGGTTTTGTTGCTTGTTTTTTTTTTAATAGGAGTGGTGGGATATTTTAACTCTGCTCTTCAGAGAGCACAAATTAATAGTAAACAGTTAAAGATGAGGAATGATCAGGCAAGACTCAGGTATCAGTTCCTTGTTGTTCAAACAGAAAACATTCATGTAGTTGTACAGTTTCTCTTATTGTTAGGTGGATTACTTCAATTTGACCCAGTGTTTATCTGTTAAAGGCAAAATTAATCTCAAATGTCTGTGTTTAGCTATTAAAGTTTCTGGTCAGTCTGGAGGGAGGGAACGTTAATATTGCAGAACCAAGAATAGATACTGCTTAGGGTAAAATTGCTGAGGAACAAAGTTCTCTGAACTTGAGCATGTTAAAAACAGTGAAACACAAGGAATATCTGGGTATACTACAGGGAGGAACTTAGAAATTCACCTGCCTGCATCAGGGTGCTGCCTAGTTACTGAGCTACCATTTACCTTGCTGTGATACATTGCTCTCTGGTTTTCAGGAGTCGCTCGTAACTGAATACAATTGCATTACAAATGCAGAACATCATTAAACACTTGGAGAGAACTGTGCTGACTTTAATTTGTTTTAACAATTTGTTATGACATTGTCAAGTCCCATTTCAGCAGCCAGTTGTGACTCTGGGCAAGGCGTGAGCAGGAGGAGATAACAAACCATAATGCAGACCCTTTAAAAAAAATAACCAAAAAGCCCTACAAAAACCTGTAAAAATGCAGAGCACAGGTGCAGATCTGTTCTTTGTAAAGTCCTGTGCATTTTAAAATTGTTTGCACTTCGAATTTTGAAATTAATAACTTCAATATTAAAATTTAGCATGTTTGCCTAGAACGTTTTCTTTCTAGGTTTCACTGTTCTCCCTGCTGTATGCTGGTTGTTTCACTCTGTGAGGATGTGCAGGCTTTCTGCTCCTCCCATGTGATGGATTAGTTGGTAGAAACAGTTCTGAACATAAAATCCTACCTAGCTTGTGCAATTCTGTAGGGAGAACAAGCATATGGTTAACCTGCGTGCTGCGATCTTGTGCCCTGGAATGGGGGGAGATGCTGCAGTTGCTGACAGGCAGTTGTACTTCTTTTGACAGGATTAGGGAGTCTTGTGGAGGCCGCAGCTACCCCTGAGAGATAACAGCACCCGCCTCGAGGCAGCTGCCGATTGAAGCTCCGTTAGCAGCCAGCCAGCTCTGTTCTACCCCCTCCTGCTTCTATTTCTCACAGTCCTTAAGTTTTTGTCACTCTTCCTCGATCCAGACGTCCGTCTTCATTATGTGCTGTCGAAGGTTGGCTCCATGATAACTCCTAGGGGAATGCCCCAACTACATTATTGTGCAATGCTTTGTCCCCTCCGCGCCCCAAGTGAGTGCACTAATAACCCAGCTCTGGGTGAGGACATGCCAAGTATTTAATGGTTCAAGTAACTGGCAAGGAAGACAACGGTCAGTTTTTAAAGAACTCTTTTTAAAACCAGCAGGTAAATCTTAAAAACCTTGTTGTTTTGACACTGTCATATGTTTACATGTTGTCCTGTACACTTGAGGAAAGGAACACCAGCCCTATTGGTCTACCTGAACGTCCAGCGGATCTTGCACCAGAATTTCAGGAAGAGGAAGGTGGTGTGAATGCTCCAAACATTGAAGCAACTTCAACGGAGGTGACCACCGACCTGAAGCATCTTTTGTGGTCTTAATTTACATGCATACATCTACAGTGCAACACCTTAACCAGCAACGGTCCATTTGCTTTTGCTCTGTCTCTGTTATGATGACTGCTAACAAAGATGCACTAGCACCTTGCGATAGGAAGCTCGATGAAGCAGGAGAATCCTGGAGTTTTCTTGCACAGCAAAAACTGTGGGGGGAAAAAAGTCGGCGTTTGCCAGTAATTCCAATCCGTTAGGTGCAGGCGTGATGTTTGGCACAAGGCAAAAACTGACAAAGTCTGACTCATCCATGATAACAGTTGCTGGGCTTCGAATACCAAGTGGTTACAGGGCCGTGGGCTCGTTCAGGCCGGTGCAGTTCATGTACCTAAATGGCTTCTCTTTGAGGTTACAGATTCACACATTTCTGGAACTCGCGGTGCCAATTTTAAAGGACTGGGAGGGGGACATATGTTGTTTTATGCTTCTGAAAATGCAATGTGTTGCTTAAGTCTGTGTAGATGCGTTTGTATTATGCCGGGTAAAGCTCTCATCCCCAAGGGATCTGTTGGAGCTGCTGAGGTTTTTTTTTAGCAGGGGCTTGTACTGGTAGTGTCAACGAAGAGGTCTGTCTGGCTGAAGGTGTGCTTGCAAGGAAATGAGCCTTCGTTATCTGAACAGCACAGTGAGAAGCTTAAGCTGGGTTTGGGTGCTCCCTGGGTGCTCTCCTGGGACCCGGGACAGGGGATATTAGATCTCACTGCAGCCATTCTTTGGGAGAGGAAACTTCAAAGCAGAAGTGATGTGCATGTAGTAAACATGCAGTAACACCCAGGCACAGGTAGCAGCAGAGTTAAAAAGCAGATTGGCAACCTTAACTGTGACTTTCTTATACCTGTTGGATTTGATGGAACCCAGAACGTTGCTTGTCTGGGTTTTCTGATCTTTTTTTTAACCTTGTCTCTTCCTATTCAAACACTCTCTCCCTTCTTGGAGACCTGTCGTACAAAGGAATCCTAAATCCCTTTGCCAGGATTTCTGTTTCTGAATCTTTTGAGCCAGTCACTTTGCAGCATGGCACTGAAAGAATGGAGAGAGAGCGAAGGCTTCCCGAGTCCCTCAGCTGTCCAGACTCCTGAATTTCCTGCCATAGCCAGGTGTAAGTGAGCACGCTTGCAGTGTAGGCTGCTGCAGACCCTTCCACAGGATTACTGGATTTAAAAACAAAAAACTTCTCAGACTTCTGGCCAAGGCTGCCTTTTTTCCTGCTCGGCTGGACAACCTGCGAGCCTGCACAATCTCTATTTCTTCTCAGAGCAGGCTGCTGCCTTTTGGAAGAGTCTGAGAGCCTGGAGAGGCGAAGTTTCAGCTGTGTCATGGTGAGGGAGCCCTTAGAGAACCATCCTGTGCCCTCTTTGGTGGCTCAACAGTTTGAGATGGCTTATGCTGTAGCTTGCAGCTGCATTTGTTGTGCACGATTCAATTTCACAGTCTTTAAAACCTTATACATGTGTGGAAGTCTGATGGCTGTGCTGGGAAAACCTCACCTTTACCACCAGAAGCACAGTGGGAAGATCCAGAGTGCCAAGCATTCTTCCATACCTATAAACTCTTCCATGGTGTGAAATGAAACAGCTTCAGATTGAAGCCTGTGTTTGTTTGACAGCACTCGCAGAAAAATGATGAGTTTGGAATGGACTGCAGGCTTTTTGGTACCACCAATGCTACACCAGCTTCTCCAGAAGGCACTTTCTGATCTGAAACAAAGGTGTGTCTGTTCAGGGACTCCTGGGATCTCCGGTTCTTCTGCTTTACAGGCTCTTGCCTTGGCCAAATCGGTGAGCTTCTGTCTTTGTTTTAGCAGATGAGGAAAATACCTTCCTCACAGGGGTGTTGTGAGGCTGCAATGAAATTGTTGTGTGAGATGCTTTGAAGTCGTCCTCCCACAAAAAGTGTTCCAGACATCCTAAGCAACCTGAGACTTCCTAACCTGGCGTTGGCTTTCTGCAGCAGAGAACACTGGGGATGTTGTTCAGCACTCCTGGCCACGTGGTGTTCTGTGGTTGCCCTCCCAGAATTGCTGTGTGGTACATAAACTGTAGCAGAACAAGGCTTTTTGTTTTCACCAGTTTAACTGTTGGCATTTCGTGGCCTGCTCTAAATGGGAGGCCCTGCTAGTTTGAGATTCTTTTAAAAAAATAGGACTAAATTAAATTATCTTTTATCAGGGAGTCAGCTTCACTGGCCGTACAGGAAGGGGGGACCTGGTGCTCCCCAGGCTGGGTGAATGAGGAATAAAGTTAAGAGCTGAGCTCCCCTTGTGCCAAGCTCTGTGCTTGTGGGAGGCTGGCTGGGCAGAGTGGGTTTTGTGCTCTCATTGCTCCAGGCTTGTGCTTCTTGGGGCATCCCTGTCTCTTGTTCTGACTCCACTGCTTTTTTATGTACTGTAGAGCCCCTGGATGTAGCAGGGTGCTGGGGTCCAGCACCCAGAGCCGGTGCCCCCTCCTTTCCTGCTCTGCCTCAGCCCTGGGGTGCTGGTGGGATGCCTTGTCCCCAGGGACCAGCTTGAGGCCACACACTGGGTTTGGACTGTGGGTTTCCCAGTTGTACTGGGCATATTGGTGGTGTCCTGCAAAAGGTACAGGGATTTGTGAGCTCTGGCCGTGCTTTTGAGCCTGGTAACCCATACAGGCTTGTCTGCTATGACAGTTGAGGAGTAAAGGAATAAATACCCCACCAGAACTGTAGATGTGAGCAGTGGGTGTGCTGATCTCGGCACAAGAGCTGTGGGAGGAGGTGGCCCTGAGGAAGCACTGGTGTACCTTCCTCCCATCCCAGCTCAGCTACGCTGGCTCCACTTTGTCTTCTCAGTTACGTTAAGCCTCTCCAAATGCTTAGAAGAAAGACAGCAATCTCATCATTAACCTAGGCTCTTTTCCTCCCCGAATCCCCAGCTATCGTGGGGCAGGAAGCAAGACTGTTGACTGAATCCAATCTGAAATGCCTGCGTGGGCTGATTGTAACAGGAGGGTTTTGGCATCCCCCTTGCAGAGGGGGGAAGGAAAGAGCTTACCAATGTGTGTGACAGTCACACTGTCAGCTCCGAGCCCCATCGCTGCCGTTAGCTGCTTTTATCACCCCATCCAGCAGAGCTGGGATACTTTTAAATTGTCTTGTTTGAATGATTGTGGTTTTTGCTTTTTATTTTAAATAAAATCAATTATTTTGCATTATCCTGTCGCCTAGTCCCTTTTTTTCATATCAAGATCTGAAAAAAACCAAAACCTATTTCCCAAAGTACTGCAGTGTGCTAAACAGTGCTCAGGTAATAGCTACAGGGGTACTTTGGGGCCTTTCTCCAGCTCTTTCTCAGGTGTGGTTTGTATGTCTGTGTGCTGGGGGGTGTTTTGGAAGCTGCTGAGGCCGTGGTGGCTTTGGGAGCTTTGTTCCCAGCTGCACGGTGTGCTTTTGCCCCTTCCCTTTCCTCCCCAGGCTGTAGCACAAGAAGCCTCATGTTGTGTTTCTCCTGCCACCCAATATGGGGGAGAGTGGGTTTTGTCTTCCAGGTGTCAAAGGCTGCTTTTGGCTCAGCTTCTGGACACGGCACAGTGCAGAAGGACTGTGGAAGGGCTGGGCTCTGATCAGGGAGCTGAGCTTCCCCCCACCCCTGGGGGTTTGGGCAGAGCCGACTCCCAGGGCGCTGCGCTGGGTCTGAGGTTGCCTCTCCCCTGTGTAGTGGAACGAGGATTGGGAGAGTGGAAAAACTTGTGTATTTTGTTAGTGAGCTCTGTTGAAAGGAGTAACTGTAGGTAAATCAGCTGAAGCAGAGTGTGGGACAGCAGCCTGGAGGCTTCTGAAATATTGATGTGAGTGTATTGCAGAATGAAACACCTTGAACAGTAAGTGGCTTGTGAATTTCTGCATCAACCTGTGCCCTTCCTTTCCCAAGCACTGATGTAAACACTTCTCTTGATTGCTGTCATCTATAAAAGGTTTCTCCTTTGCAATTGCTCTTCAGAAGATCTTTCCCTGTGCCCTTTCCACATCCCCTGCTAGGTGCTCTCTGCCCTGGTGTGGTCACAGCTCTCCATGTGGGCACTCCGGGCACGTCGGTGCTTGGCATCCAACAATTCCAGAAAATGATTTGAATTGTGGTGGCTGAAAGCACAGAGCCATTGTCAAAATGCTTTTATAATGTATCCCCTTCTGCTTTTCATTCCTGAGAGGCAATTTTGTGTAATCCCACTGCTCCTCTGCTTCGTAGGTACTGCTGGTACATCCCTCAGTGCCACTGGGGCACTGCAATCTGGGCTTGATTCATTTTTATTCCTCTCATTTATCTACTGATCTTCTTCCTTGTGGCAATTGCAACTTAATACCTCGTGGCAACACTGAGGACACATAATGAGTTTTTAATTGCTACCAGGGAGCCGACAGGGCAGGGTTACCTGGATGGGAACGCAGAGGTTGAATTGTCCATGCCACACTTCTGCTCATGTTCTTGCTCCTTTCCTCCGCTTTGATACAAAAGCAAATAACTGGTGGTATTTATTTGGTGGTGGTTAGGAAGCAGGTAACAAAGGGAAAAGGGCTGCATTCCTACTTGAGTGTTAGCCACGGCACTAAGCTTGGTACAGCTCAGTTCATGTGCTGGGGTACAGCCTGGTCAGCCCAGTCCTCCTTGTCCCTGCAGAAGGCTCTCCTGGTCGCTCAGCACGTTGTACCCGGGAGATCTGGAGCGGTGCTGGGCCGTGCCTGGGCTGCAGGGAGCCGACAGAGCTGGATTCCCCCTTGTCCATGGATCTGCAGCACAACGCGTCCCGCGGCGGGGGGTGCTCCTTGTCGGGGAAGCTTCTCAGCTGCTGCCCAGCCCTCACCCCCCTCCCCGCCGCAGCCGGGAGCTGCCAGCCCCGCAGGAGCCGCTGTTTGCGGGGCCGGGGCTGTCCCGCAGCCGGTGCAGAGCCGCGCTGCTCCCGCGAGAGGGCACCGCTGCACCCCCCGGCTCCGGCCCGGGCGGGGGTGCCGGGCTCCAGGGGGTTCGTCCTCTACGAGCCCCCCTTCGCCAGCAGCCGGGGACAGGGAGCCCTGGCTGACCCGGCCTGGGCTCCATCCCCTCTCTCCCGGCGGCACCACCCTGGCTTTGAGAATTGATGGGGGAACCACGCAGCTCTCCCCTGTCCCCCCCCCACCGGGGGCCTGGCTGTGTCAGGGCAAGTTAACCCCATCCAGTTGCCACAGGAGAGCCACAGAGGGGCCGAGCGGGTGTCACACCGGGCCTGGCTTCTGCTCGGGGGACCGTCCCCATGGGATGATGCTCTGCAGGAGAGCCCCTGGGCGCAGGGGGCCGAGCCCCGCTGCTGATCCTGCCCCGTCCTTGCTGTGCACGGGCAGCTCGGTTAGAGCAGCTCTGGCAGATGTGTCCCTGATGGGATGTTCCCAACCCCGGGGGTGTTGTTTTCCAGAGGTGTCCGAGCCCTGCAGCTCTCACAGCTCCCACGAGTGCAGCAAGTTCCTGCAACCCGACAGCGAATCTGGAGCTGCTGGGGGCTGTCCCTGGCTGCAGCTCCCGTGGGATTTCCCCTTCCGTGAGCCCGAGCTCCGAAGCTGTGAGGATCAGCGCCTCTTATTTTAAGGCAGCGATAAATCCCTCCCGGGAGGGGGCTCACTCAAGTGCTCGGGCTCTGCCCTGGGTTGATGTGAGCCGCTGCATTCCTGGCCGGGCAAACCCCCTCTGAGCGACTGCCAGCCACGAGCCATGGAAAATACACAGTGCCAGGGGAGAAGAGAGGAGATGTCCTGGATGCCAGCAGCAGCTGTAACAGCTGCAGATGTGCACATCAGTGTGTGAGGCCAAAACCCCTCAGGTCACCATGCTGGCAGGTCGCAGTGGCCAGTTGCTGGCAGTCTCACCCAGAGTTTCTCTTCATGCCCCACTCTAACAGTCTGTGTGAGCACAGGAGCAAAGCCACAGTCCCATGAGTTTCCCCACCCTGTTTTCTCCCCTAGCCATGAGCAATTTCCAGGGCTCGGGGGAAGTCTCTGAAAGCAAGTGATGCATTGGATTTGGGATGAGCCTTTATGGCTACTGCAGGTGGTCAGCTCAGCTCCAAGGTCACCTAAAACCAGAAAAAATACAAACAAGGCTGCTTAAGTCCTGATTCCCAAGCTGCCTCCCCAAACATACCACGATGTATCGCATACCTGAGGCTGTCCCTGTCCCTCTAAACCCTTCAGCTGAGGCTTTTTGCTCCTTCTGCCCCCAGAAGAGTTTTCCAGAAGCTGGTTAAGAGAGAATTTCAGTCTCACCGTGCTCCAGGCCTATTTGTACCCCTTTGTGCTGCCTTTGTGGAGCAGTCCTGGCTGTCACATCCCTCGTGGTTTTTCCACTACTTCCATCTAGCGAGTCAAACTTTTGGAAGGTGGTACCTTCGCCAAGCTGAAGAGTGGATTTGGACGGGAAAGGAGGAGAAAGAACCAAATATACATCAAAAAAGATGCTGAACCAGGCAGCGCTGTGACACTGCCATAGCTGGATGCTCTGGCTGAGCTCTACAGCAGGTCTGATGGTCAGGGCCCAGGAAATGCAAAGCAATGCAGGAGAAGGGAAGATAAGTACCATGGTTAATTGTTACTAAGAATAAAACTATCCACATGCTAACGATTGTCATCCTGATAGGATTACCAATAAAGACAAACTGCAGTGATGTTCATGGCTTCACTCCCTTCCTCCCACCCCAGGGGTTTAATCCCATCTTTGTTCGTGTTTTGTTTTTAGCCAGTCAATAAAAAACTCTGCTCCTGGGGACATCTCCAAGGCCTTTTCCCTGGAGGAGACTTTGGGGGCAGATTCCCATGTCTGGTCCCCTTGTACACAGCTGGGAGAAAGCTCTGTGCTGGTCTTACCCTGGCAGGAATAGCTTAGGCCTTCTAATTTCAGCCTGCTTTGAAGAGCCTGCTAATCCTCCCAGCAGTCACAAGAGGCAGGAAATCCTTGGTGGCAGCATCTGGGAGGACCTGACATCCCCGTGGCCCACTTCCTCGCCAGCTTGTGATGGGTCTTGGGCACATCCTGGTTTTTGAGCCTCCTGTTTTCCAGACACCCCAGCAGCAAGGTGCTCCAGGGGAGGCTTTTGCAGCCCAGCTGCTCTCAGCACCCACTTATTTTGTGGGTGTGACAGCAGCTTATGGCACAAATGTGCCATGGCTATCACCTGCAGATCCTGGGGAAGGTGGAGCGATGCTCTGAAGCTTGGCAAAGATGCTCTGCCAGATGCTCCTCGCCAAGGAGGGTCAGGACAGCCTTCCCTCGCCCTGCCAGCCCCTCCGCTGCCCAGCCTAGGGCTAACAAGGTGCAAAGGCTCGTTAAGGGTTACCTGGAAGCCAGCTGACCCCCCCAGCCTGTACAGAGCTCCCCCCAGTCCTGCTGAGCTCCCCGGGTGCCTGCCTGCCCGCACCGAGCATCCCGGGGCGCGGAGGAGGCAGAGACCTTCCCAAGTCAGGAATTATGCGAGTGCGTGTGCAGAACGGTCTGGGAATGACTCTCTGGGTACGGGGCAGTGTCTAAGGAAAGATCCTCCTGTGCAGAGCCCGACACTCGCATCCTCCCTGTCCCGCTCCCCCCGCCCCAACCCCCGCCGCGGCTGCGGGTGGGTGCGGGTGCGCATCCCCCGGGGGGTGCGGGGATCGCTCTGGCTGCCGGCTGCGGGTGCCGAGGCTGTGGAGCGGGGGGGGCCGGGGCTGTGGGCAGGGCCCACGCAGATGACGCCGGGTAAAGCCGGCTGAGAGCCTGCCCAGCCCCGCGCAGGCCGAGCGGGCTGGCCACGCACCTTCCGCGGCCGCGCAGTCGGGTCGGGCGGGCTCCGGCAG
>VZRW01000186.1:1228-39403 GCA_013398125.1 Aegotheles bennettii
ATGGCTGTGTGTTACTGTGAGTGTGACACTGCGTGTGGCACTGTGTGTGTAGCACTGTGTGTGTGACACTTCCATGTGTGTGACACTTCCATGTGTGTGACACTGTGTGCAAGACCCTGTGTGACAGTGTATGTATGTGTGACACCATGTGTAGCACTGTGTGTGTGTGACACTGTGACACTGTGTGTGTGACACCTTAGGGGGGGCGGTGTGTCTGGGTTTGGGAAGCTGTGGGTGTGTATGTTGGGGGTATCTGCCTCTGTGTGTGACACTGTCCCCTTGTGTGTGTGTGGTGACACCTGGGGGGGGTGCAGGGGTGTGTTGGGGATGTGTGTGTATGTTGGGGGGTATCTGTGCATGTGTGACAGGCCATGGGAGGATGCAGGAGCCTGGTGTGTCTATATTTATGCACATATGCCTGTGAGCCCATGGAAACATCTGTGTGTCCCCATGTGTGACAGCCCTCCTCCACCTCCCACACCAAACCTTAAACTCTGTTGGGCCACGCCAAGTAACGCTGGGAGCACAAGGGCTGGGGTGAGCTGGCTGGGAGAGCCAGGGCAGTGATGGGATTGGGCCAGGACCCCTGCCTGCAGCTCCCCAGGGTCCCCAACCCCAGTGCTTAGCCCTTCCCAGACATCTTCCTGCCCCAGATCACCCCTAGCCTGACCCAGGGACTGACATCAAGCATCCCCACTTTTTATTTTTTTTTAATGCTGTTTTAGCAACACAACACACAACTTCAGGCTGATTAAAATGTGGTTGGCACTGAGCCGGCCCTTGGAACAAAAGTGCTCTGCTCTCTTCCCAGGCACTGTCATTTGAGGTAAGGACAGGCCAGTCCATTTCTTGTGATGGCCCAAAGTGTCTCAAGCCATCTCCAAAACCATCTTCGAGCCTCCAAGTCCCTTTTACAGCCCTGCAAGGAGGTGGCAGGGGAGACAGAGAGGTGATGTGCAGGAGAGAAATTTCACTCATTTCAGTTTAATAACAACAACACTACCACCACTACCACAGCCAAAAAACCTGAAGTGTGGAGTAATAGAACTGGGAGACAGCCTGGGAACAGGCAAGCCATGGCCCCTCTCCAATCGGCAGCTGTCAACCTGGCACAGCACTCGGCTGCGTTAGACACACAGCCCCAGGGAAGCAAGAGACACCCCTGGAGATGGGGAGGATGGGGCAGGGAGAAGGCTCCAGCATCCTCTGCTTCGCAGCCCTGATCTGGCCCCTGAACCACTGTGTGGGCTGTGGGGCTCTGTTTCTGTGTGAGATGGTTGCTCTGGTGTTTTTCCCTTCCCCTTCCCTTTCTCCTTCCTCTTCCCCACCATTACCTGGGCTTATGCCCTTGGAGCATGGGAGACCCCTCCATCCCCAGAGCAGGGATATTCCATTTCTCCCATGACCCATGGGGTGCCCTGAAGTCAAGGAGCTCCTGTTGAAGTTGTTTTGGACTAATAAATGCACAGGTAGAGACATGAAATAGGCAGGAGGCCACCATGAGATCAGGGGTCAAATGTCTTCCTGGGAACTCTGGAGATGAGGTCCCATCCCTCCTCCACCTTTGCTGGAGAAGGTTCTTGAGCCCAGAGCTTGTATCAGTGAGTGGTCATATCTCCCTGGCCAGGGAGACACTGCTAGGTCCCTCCTGGTGCCAGGAGCAGCCTGTCCCAGGGTGCAGGGCACAGCCCCCTCCTCGGTGCCACACACCCCCTAGGGCAGCTGGGAACACTGCAGGGTTGTGCCAGTCTGGATCCTGGCAGCTGGAAGAAGACTCACCTGAAGGGGACAGGGATGCCACCAGCACTGTGCTCCATTGCAGGTCTTCAGCAGCGAGAAGGAAGGTTTGCAAAAGGCTCTGCAAATTTACTGCCTGCTGGCACAGAGCACCCAACTCCCCGGGGCTGCTTTGGGGGAGGCAGCCCCCCAAACCCCCACCTCACCCATGGATCAAGGACAGGTTCCAAAGCAGCATCATTCCTACCAGCTGCCAGGCTGGCAGGGGGGTGGAAAGACGTGGTGCAATCAAACAACTTCACAAACCAAGATAAATTAATAAGAGAAGCAAGTACTTCTGAGCGAGCTGTTCCAGTTCGTCTGGGAGGAAGCGATGCCAGCCCGGCCTCTGGCCCTATATTTAGTAAAAATCTAAACCAGACATTGATAATATTATTAAAGACAGGAAGGAGTAAAAGAAGACGTAGCCTTGCTGGGATGACTGCTCTATTTACGTGAGACGGAGGGAGGAGTGCTGTGAGAAAGGTGTCTCGGGTCAGGGGAGCCTCTGTGGGCCCTTCCCCTTGACCAGCAGAAGACGACGTCTGACACAGCAGGATGGAGCAGCCCTAACCCAGTTTAATGCCATACGGGAGGCAGAGGTGGTTAATAAAACATTGGCTGCTTCTCCCAGCAATGCCGAAGGGGTGTGGGAATGAGAGCTCTTCTGCTGCCGTCTGTAGCATCACCTGGAAGGGAAATGCTGGCCAAGGGACAGAGTGCTGGCTGGGCAGCACTTCATTTGTCCATGCAGAACAGGGAGATGTCAAGTTAGATAAGGACATCAATGGCTCTGAAATGCAGTGTCACCTTGGGTGAGCGATGTCCCTCCTGGCCTTGCTCAGGGCAGGGACTGAGCTGTCCCCTGTGCAGTGCCCAAAGCAGCAGGGCTCAAATCTGGATTCAATTTGTGTTGCAGTGACTGTGACAACCTGGTGTCCTCCAAGAGAGGAAGCGAAGTCTGGAGGGAAGGGTGACAATGTGACAGCCTTGTGACTGCCTCTGCAGAGCCAGATGTTCCCAACCTACTTTTGCGGGAACCCATGGGGGGCTCAGGATGAAGATCTGGGGTCCTTTGCTCAGTCCCACCATTCCTCCTTTCCCAAAAGCAACGGTTCCAAGTGTCTTAAAGATCACAAGTGCCTGAAACCCCCAGTGAGACCCATAACAGCAACATCCCACCTTACACAAGGGGTGGAAGCCCAACCAGCATCGCTCCATGGACCAGGGTGCCTGCAGCTCCTCGCTCCTGCCACGGGTGGGTGCAAAACGCACCGTGACAGTGAGCCCTCGCCGGCAAAAAGGGAGAATGATCCTTGCAGGAAGGTTACGATCTGCCCCCTTCATGTCCCTGCGAGACCAGCTGGTGTCCCCGGGCTGGGAGGGTGAGTGGATCTGCCCCACCACCGAGTCACCACCCAGCGATATGGGGGGATGCAGTACCCAGCCATGCCCCAGCGTGGCTGCAGTTGACTCACCATCCGAGGGATATTTTTTTTGCAGTCTGAGATGCTTCTTAGCTGTTGTTGTCAAACCCTATCTAAAAATCATCACACTAATTAGAAAACAAAAAATTACATTTTACAGACTCTCGGTGCTGCCAGTGGACTAAGGCCTTACAGTGTTTAAAGAATGCTTGGAAAACAACTGCAGTGTTTACATCTGGGGAAGAGTTTCTGGGCTCAGGCAGAAGCTGCATTTCAGGAACATTTTTGTTTAACATACTTAGCCTTGGTGATGACAAATATTACTGCACATCATTACCCCAATTTTTCAGGGTGTTAATACCTCATCCATTGCAAATCATACCTGCTGTAGACTTGGCAGCTTGGATGTATCTTAGTAGATTCCCATTTGTTCTGATTTTCTTTTTCATTTTTGTCTTTGAAACTCTAGAAAAGACAGTTCTGTGTCAGGGAATGGTTATCAGCAGTGGCAACAGAGGACTTCTGCTAGCCCACAGGCCAGGCAGAGTGGTGACACATTATGAACTGCACTGCTTAGGGCCTCCTACCTGGAGCTGGTGGAGACATCCAGAACTGGTTTGATCTCTAGATCTACCTCTGCTTTCTGGGCCTGGAAGATAAGGTGATGTCCATAAGGATGGTGGAGTTGTCATGCAGACACTCAACCACCTCTCAAAGCAAAGACCCTTCCCAACATCATGTGCTGCTTGCATTGAACCCTCAAAGTCTGAAAATGTGCTTGATTTGGTCCTACTCCTCTTCATTGATGTTGATTGCTATCTCCATGCTTGCATCCCTGTTCAGCATAAGAGATTCTACAGCTATGACTTTGGATTCAGTGCAGCAAAGGTTGGATGTCCTTCACAAAGGCCCCAGAGGACTCATCCCACTGTTGATGGTTCATTTGCCTCCCCACGTATACCCTGACATGCCATTGTAGTGCAGATTACATAGTGCCTTCCACCTGAGGACCTCCAAGTGAATAAACAGAGTGAATAATTCACAATGAGTAATTTCTTTAAAGATTTTTGTCTTTTTGTTTTTTCCTTTTCATTCACACATAGTCCATGAAAAGAATGAGAAGTTCTCCAGTTCAATGCTATTCACAAATCTCTTTAGTGAATAACTCTCGGCTTGTGGGTGCTTTCAAACCACAAATCTGGAGTCTGCCATCAAATCTTCAAGTTGCAATTTGGGTCATGGCCCAACAAAACACACATTTAAAACCATGTGTCCCAAAATCCCCCCTGCTTGTTTAGTCACCTCCAAACACCAGTGGATGAAGAGAAAAGTCTTTTCTCTGCCCTTCCTGGCACTGCAGAGACCCAAGCATAGAGATTATGACCCCCGTTTTTACAAGTGACCACCACTTTGAGAACCTCATTTAAGATACTAAAGGCACATTACTGGTACCCAAGGCTCAGTCTCCTCTGGGTTGGTGATGAAGGCAAGGTTGGGTCTGAAGGTCTTCACAGCAAAATCTTTCCTTTGTTGCTGTGCCTTCAGTTCTTCTACACTCCTGATGCCCACCTGAGAACATCTCCACCGACCCTTTGCTTGTCTCACCTTGTTATGCATGAGGGCCCTCATCTGTCCCTCGAAAGGCAGAGCTGGTTCAAGACTTCTTGGTGGCAGTGACCTAACCAAGCGATGCTATTCCAGGGCTGTCATTGAGATGAAGCTGCTCAGCTTTGCCAGAGCCATCCCTGAGGCTGATCCCCAGCAAGAAAGGTTGACAGGGAGCACACGCCTGCCTCGGAGACATGTAGATGCAGCATGACTTTCTTTTTATTTACAGAGCATCAGATTGCACATTCCCTAAAAGCTCTGATTCATCCCTCCCAAACCCTAGAACAAATACTCCAAAATCAGCCTACAGCATGGGGACAGGCTTTGTTCAGTGCTTTGAAAGAGAGCAGGTAAAGTCATTACCCTCACTTTGCATAGCAAAAATGATATGCATAAAGCTGCATAGAACAACCCTGCAAAGCTCAAAGGAAACAAATGGGTGACTTGCACCATGAATTTCAATGGGACTTTGTGCCGCCAGGATAATAGCCAGAGAGACAGTGAAATATTGCACAGAGAGACATTGGGCAGTAAAAACAAGTTCGACTTGCTAATGCAGTGGAATATCCTGCAATATCACACAGGGGGAGATGGCAGAGCAATTGCACAGGGGCACAGGGAGCAGCCTGAGAGATAACGGAGCACACTTGGGCACAGGACAGGAATAATTCGGGGTGGTGGCCAGGGGGATGTCTTAAACACAGGGAAATAGCCTGCAACTTCTCACTGGAGCTGCCCCCCCATCCTGGCTTGAAGAACTTAATTATCCAGCTTGTCCTGGAGGCAGCACCCGGTTTGCAGGGAGGTCTCCAGCCCATTTTTCACACGGGTTAGCTACAGCCCTTGGAGCGCCCAACCTGTGGCTGTGGGATGGAGATCTGTAAGCAAGGTTCTGATTATTATTCCCAGCAGCTGCCTTCACACCAATCTCTGGCTGCTGAACACAGCCTCACCTCAGGTTCCTGCTGGGCTGTGGTCCCAAGCAGGACAGACATGGAAGAGTTTACAGGAAAGCTGTGGGAATAGGCTGGCCCCAGGGAGCCCCTGGCCAGGGCTGCACCATTCACAGCAGCATCGGGACAGTGCCCCAAAGCATCTCTGCCTCCTGAGAGCTCCCTGCTCCCTTCACCAGCCTTGGTGAGATGCCCTGCAGGCCATGGGCTCAGCAAAGTCTCTAAATATTGACTAAGGGAAATCATCCTTCCATTTGACACCCGGAAAAAAGGAGGCTTACACATAGCCAGATAACTCCCCCGAGGCTGGAGCGGAGTGGATTAACATCCTTTCAATTAAAGAGCTTTAAACAGCATCTTCTCCCCAAACTGCCACTATATCCATTTCTATAGTTATAGCAAACACTTTGCAAGTAGACCCAGAGGAAGAGGAAGGAGGGGGGAGAAAGCCAAGACAGAGAGGATGGGCAATGCTCTGACACAGCCGGGAGGGGGCCGGGAGATTCGTGTTCACACCAGGAACAGCCACTCTGCTACCGAGACGTTACAGCAAGCGATTCCCTAAGGCACCCTAAACTTTTATAGGTTGCTGATGGTGAAAGCAGTAAATGAAAGGACACCTTTGAGTGAGCACTCATGTATTAAACAGTCTCAGAGGTTGTCCGCATGCAAAATAGAGTGTGTCTTTCAAGGTGGTGTAAGTCCAGAGTGAATACAGCAGGTGAGGAGTGCAAAATCCAGACAGGGAAACCTCACCAGGACCTTCAAGCTGCATTTTCAAGATGTTCACAACAAGGGGAAATGTCAGTGTGATAGCCTGAATGCCACCATGGAGACTGGCTATTGGTTCCTGTGTGTGGCCGCCTGGTTGTTTAAGGGTCAGTTGTGTTTTGGACCAAAGGGAGATGGAAAGGAAGGAGAGAACAGCTGAGATGTGTAGGTGAAGCTCCAAGACAGGATTGGTCATGTCACAGCTGTGGCCACTTAAACTCTTCAGCTCTGAAAAGCAGAAAAAACCCTAAGATGGGTGAAAGCAGTGGACAAACTGGAAATTCAGATGGGAAATCAGCTATCCAATACACTAAATCTGGGATTAATGACAACACCTCAGCTTCCTCTCTTATTTTAAGGCTGACCAGAGATCCAGAAGAACACGAGGATATTCAGGAATAGATTTGGAAATGGGTTCAGAATGAGTCAGGCAGCGCATTTTCTTTTCCCCAGGATCCAGGGAGCAGAGACCTCCGAGTCCTTCATCTTCTTTATCTGACTCCAGGCAGGCTGAGCACAGCCTTGAAATAGGAGTGTGGGGAGCAACTCCTCCATCCACACCAACCTGCAGCACCAGGGCTCGGAAGGCAGTGGTGGGGTAATTTCCCTTTTAGTGCCACAATGTTCAAAATAGCCCAGCACGAGGGGCCACTGACTCAGAGGTACTCAGGTAAGGAAGGAGCCACCAGGGAGGCTGCAAAGCTGCAGGCAGATCCCACGACAAGACCTGGCTGTGCAGTGACTACAGCCATCCAAAAGAGCATTTGTCTCCGCTGAGCCTCACAAGCCCCTTGGGAAGGGAAGGACCTTCTATTCAGCAATGCCGTCAGATCCCAGGGGAGTATTTTGCTTGGAGAATGGGAGTTTGGATGATTTCTGCAGCTTCCCCTCCCAATCTCAATTTGCCTCGCCGAATTAAAAGCAGTGTGGGCTGGAAACGACGTTAAAAGGAAAAAGGAGACAGAAAAATCACACTGAGCGTATTGTTCTGGACAAATAAGACATAGGCGTGTTGCGGAAGGTAGCTAAACCCATCCCACAAACGGTCTTCTCCTGCCAGGAAGATGTGACAAAAATAATTACTTGGGCTATACATAATTATTGTGCTGCTTTGAGCAGCCGCCTGCCCTTGGCACAGTTAAGGGAGCCTTCGCCTGATATTGGTTGATGATGTTAATCATTAGCCTGTTAATGTCCTGAGCCACTAAACAGGCTGGGTTGTAGCAAGTGATGTAGCCGGGCACCCTCCTTTGTGTCTGCCCACCTCAAGGGGGGAGGACTATGTGCCTGTTACAGGAGAAATGCTCCCAGTTGCTGTCCCCAGTTGCACCAGTGCCTGGAGATGGATGGACCCCAGCGCAATCCTGCATCAAGATCTCCACTCAGGACATGCTGGTTGTCCCTGCCACGGCCAGGTTGGCCCCACAGATGCCAGCTGTGGCTTGTGGTCCTCAGGGGAGGTAGGACCAATGTTGAAAAACACAGAATTGGTTTGATGATGAAAAAAAGAAAGGGAAAAGGTAATTAAATCTTTTTTTTTCTCCCCCAGGTGGAGAAAGCTCCAAATTGCTACAGTTTTGGTCCACCTGCCAGAAAGAGACCTGTTCCATGGGTCACTTGGGGAAACCTCGGTGGGATAAATTAAATGTTCATCATTTAATTCTCTCAAAGGAGGAAATAAGAGTTTTACAACCAGCTGTCAAATGCTCTGCAGCTAAAATGTCAACAAAGTATGACAGACGCAAGATGGAAAAAGCCTCTGAGGTTTCCTTTTATTGACTGGGAAGTCTCTGTTTCTTATCTTATTATCTTTCAAGCTAAACTGATACGAGCTGAACAATCAGGAAATTGAATAGCATCATTGGCAAAGACCACCCTCTCCCCAAATAGCTGACAGTGATGAATACCTGAGAAGCTCCATTGCTTTAGGGCAGTGGGCTCTAACAAAACAGAGCATTTGATCTCATCCCATACAACCCATTTGGCCAGAGGTGATGGAGGTCCAAAGATCCTGCATCGCCTATAGGTTTATCTGGCAATAATCTAATGTTTGGGTTGCATGGAGCTGGGTTGCAGATTGATAATCGCACACTTGAAGATCACAGGCTATGAAAATTATTGCTGTGCTGGATGGAATAAATTATGCAAAGCAATGCGTTATCTGGGAGCCTGCAACGCGCACGCACACGCAGACACACACACTTGGGTGATCTATCGCTCTCCATGCAGATGTTCTGCTGCAAAGACTTTTTAATTAATACATTGAAAATACGTTTCCTGCCTTGTCTGAGCTGGAGATGAGCAGGGAAATGATGCCGAGTGAAGGAAAAGCCCCCACTGCAATACAAATGATGAAGAGAAAAGCAGAGGCTTAAAACCAGTCAGAACTAAGTGGTGTTCAAACTGGGGCACAGTCATGCATTGAGCTGGTGTTAGTGGGAGAGTGGGCGGCAGGGATTGAAGATGCTCTCCCGAAGGCACTGTGGGGCTGTAGCTGTAGCACAAGTCCTCCATACTTACTACCCCTACTCCTCCTGCCTAGGACATCCCTGCACCCACTCTCCATCCCCAACAGCCCCACTGCCTGCACGGGCAGCACCAAGGAGGACCCACGTTAGGGCTCAGTGAGCCACCATTCAAAGCAGAAAGCAAACCTAATGCATGAGAACGTGGCTCTTCCACAAGGGCTGCCGAAATGAAGCAGCCCAGGTGAGACTCCGTCCACACCAGCAACATCTGGATACAAACACCTCCTTTCCAGCCAAGAGAAATAGTTTGATAGAGCCATTTCCATCCCTCAATGCAGACTGAAAGGGTCAGACGATCCTTCGAGGTCCCTTCCAACCCTAGAATTCTGTGATTCTGTGATTCTGTGACATTTGACTTAATCAGGAAAAGGATTTTTGCCTTTTCTCCTTTTCTGTTTTATTTTTACTGACTCTCCTGCCTCACCCACGAGACCCTCTCACACAGGCCAGCCAATGACTGCAGTGACAGCAGTAAATAAAAGTGGGCAATGATTGCAGAGCCACCCTCAGTGCCCATCCCTGTGTCCCCACGAGCAATCCCTCCTCTTTGCCACTGTGGGTGTTAGAGGTGGCCTCATCCATCACATCACAAAAAGGAGGCTTCAATCACCCCACGGGCAGGCGGTTGAAGAGATCCACAAAAGGCTGGGAGAGGAGATGAATCTAATCAACACGGAGGGCTTCAGCTTCAAGCAGGGAGAAACCCAGATATATTCCCTGGAGAAAGAGAGATGTGAAATTAGCCTTGCCAGGCTAGGGAGTGCCTTTAAATTGCAGCAGAAGTGTCTGAGAGATAGCTCTGCTCTCCACAGGAGCTTCTCCCTATCCCTGGGATTTAAGCCTGTTAATAGTGGAGTATGATGATATTATCTGTTTGTATTGCACTTCTTATCACAAATGGTTCCCAAAGTGATTTGCTATCATGTCCTCTGAGAGCCGCTGAAACACAGGCCCTGTTGGGAAGCAGCAGCAGAGCAGCCACCACTCCACTTACAGGCAGGGGAAAAGGGGGAATTTGGACCAAGGAAACCACGTCCTTGGTTCCTCAGACCCTCGCAAACCAGCAAGGATGTGGGATTTATGGTCCTACCCCAGAGATCTGTGTCCAAGAAAGTCCACTCTGGCTATCTAGCTTGATGGGATCACAGCAAACTCTGACCTTGACCAGGTTTGGACTAGAGGCTCCAGGGAAAAGCAGCAGCTCCAAACTCATACCCAACCCATCCCTTGCTGCTCCACACCAGACCCACATTCCCCTCAGAGGACCCAGCCTGTGCTCACCTCGGCTGCCAGGCCTGAGCTGCCACCCCTGGTCCTCTCACAAGAGCTGGTGGAAATGCCTTTCTCCAGCCCTCCTTGTGGAAAGATGCTCCCACAGCAAAACCTGGGCTTATTTCTGTAACCTCTGCTCAAAAAACTGCCTGACCCACCGATACCAGAGCATGGATGTGGGGAAGGTGGTGTTACAGGGAAAAATGAGATCAAAGGTGGAGGGACAGGGGAGCAGAAGGAGAGAAGGAGTAAGACTAGGAGAGGAAAACCAAAGGGAAAATTTACCCTTGGTGAGCAATGGCCAGGAGGGGTGGGAGAGGGAAAGAGTCATGGAAGGCACGTGGTCCCTGCTGCCGTGTAGCCCCAGAGGACACATGCAGTGTCTCTCCCAGAAGATTTCCCTCCCTGCAAGAGCTGCAGATGAGATCCCAGGGGCAGGGGGGTGGGAACTGCATGATCTTCAAGGTCCCTTCCAACCCAAACCACTCTGTGATTCTATGACTGCAGTGCAGTCACAAGTGAGCATCACCTGGCGATGCCCATAATTAGGACAACTATTTGTGTGTGTTTTCCTTTTGCACAGGAAGATGGACAGATACCATGCAGAACCTTTTCTTTCCCTAAAAGCCAGATGCTATGCCCAATTCTCCTTCCTACAGTCTCTTTTTTGTCAGACACACTGGGCACAGGCACGCAGAGCTCAAGAAGCATTGTGGAGAGGTGAGAGCCTGCAGCTCCGTGCTGGGAATATCAGTGGAGACACAAAGTGATTTCACTCACAGCTACATCATCCCCTGATTGACAGTCCGTAATAAAGAGATTTGCCACATAATTACCGTGCATTTGGGATGCAGCACCAGTATTTTTTTAACCCAGTGACAGTTTTAAACAGTAGTTAAAGTATATGTTTATATTAATGTCATTAGTTGTTTTTGTGCATTTTACAGGAAAGGCTTTTCCTTGAAATGGTGATACAGTAAACAACAGCTCAGGTGTGTTCCAGAGACATCTCTACTTCTACCTTCAGATGAACTGTTGAAGCAAACAGGAGGGGAAAGAGCTGAGCTGAGATTAAACAAGCAGCAGCTTGACCTGATGCTAACAAGGGATGCAGGATCAGACACTGCTCTTGGGAGCCTCTCACCTCTCACTGCCACAGGGTAAATGCAGGAGCCTGAAAAAAATCTCTTCCACACTCAGTGCCCTGCTGTGGCAAGCAAGGACTTGCCACATTGTCACACGTGACAAGCTGTTGGTGGCTGAGACCCGACCCCTGTCAGCACACCTACAGCTGGGTACAGCCAGGATGGGGGCACCCATCGTATTCAGGTATCTATCCCAGCCTTGCCAGAAAAGATGCTAAACTGGGCTTATAACAAATGAGAGAGGGAGCTTGGCATTTACTGGTACGGAGAAACAATAATAAATTATGGTTTTTATTAAGAAATATTACCCAGAAAGTTTATTTCTATTCCAAGGGCCTCCAACAGCCAGCAATGTAATAAAGAGGAAAGAGAAGCTGGGAAGGGGAAAATTAGAATAATGAAGATGATCAAATAAAGCCACACGCATATATATGCCTAAAGTCAGTAACACCTAGATGTGGTGCTTGGGTTTGTATTTTCCTGTAATGAAAGAAAGGCCACATTTCATAAACTGATACAAATTATCCTGGAATCAAAACGAAAATAGGTACAAAAGAGGTGGTGAAATATTATCGGTCAGGAATGGGAACGTGGGTTCTTCCATCATTGTCACTGGGAAGCTGTGGCTCCAGAAGAGCTCAGCCCCTGGGCCTGCTGCTCCACCGCAAGGGTTTGAGTTGGTACCAGGAGCCCTGGGAGATGCTGTGGTCTCCTCTCCAGCCTCCGCATGTCTCCAAGCCCACCTGGGTACCACCTGTGGCTGGGCACAGCAGCACAGGGCAGAGGCAGCCTGCTCTCCGCTCCCACCAGGCACGGGGGAAAATCCCTGCTCTTCACAGGGATGCATTTTAAAGACTCATTTGGGAGTTGGGAAAAACCCAGCTACCAGCTTTCACAAGGCTCCTTGACCCTGCTCCTCAAGCTCCCACCATCACCAGCAAACCTCTGTAAATCAGAAACACCACTTCTTCTCTTCCAGAAGCATGATTGTGCCCAAGAGCTCCTCCTCCCACAGACATGCACTGCAGGGATGCAGCCGGAGCCATCAGAGATGCTTTGCACCAGTTCTGCTCTCTCCACAGGAGAATGCCAAGGAACCAGATCAATATAAAGCCCTTCAAGGTAACACCACCACATCTATGTTAGGACTTAACTAATAGAGTACTGACAGAACTCCTGTGAGCATTTCCAGCAGCCAGCCACTCACTGCTCCATGACACCATGCTCTTGCAGATATCCATGTGGTGGGTTCCGCCTCCTTTGCAAGCCTGGTGATGCCCCTACATGCCATGGGGAAAACACCCCACCTGGGAATACTCCTCTGCCTCCTACTGTGGCTTACAGCCACTTCTTGCTGTGATGCCGTGATGGCCATGACAGACCCATCCCAGGCTGGGTTGCATCTCTGCAGTGGTAGTCGCCCATCATTAACTATATGACTCAGGCATTTTTCTGAGCTGCTGCTCAGCTCCCAGCCAGTAGCAGAACTTCTCATCATCTGCCCTTACGTGTGTGACCTTGCACTGCTGACACTCTTAGATTTAATCATTTATCTTCTACTCATGTCGAGATCACCCAGGTCTTCTGGTATGACATTACGTGCCTCTGTATTGAGGATACTTCCCAGCATTGCATCTCCAGAGCATTTAATTAGCATAAGACTAATTTTTATACCAAGGTCATTAATTTAAAAAAAATCATACGATGAAAACATTTTCATACCTGAAACCTGTCCTTGAGAAACCTGGTGACCTGTCAGCCCTTTGCTTGGTGCTTCCCTGCTCTGCACCACCCCACCTTTTATCCCACCAATTCCCACCTCCTCTGGTTTAATTAACAGGACACGAGATAGGTGAGGCAGCCAGGCTGTGAAACTGCTCAGGAAGGGAATTTTGGGGTAATAACGGGAAAAGATGACACGGCTTAGGGAAGGTGACCCAACTCTGAAGTGTGCATCTCCATGGGGAGGAGGGACCATGCAGCGGCTCCCAGGGACAGACCGAAGCCATCTGTGTTCCCGCGATGGCCTGGCACAGTGTGACTCTCTGTTCCCACCTGCTGCTAGGCACTGCCTTCTCCGGAGGTGGAACCAGTGTCTGGATTCAAAGGTCTGAATCTGCTTAGGAAAGAGCCTGAAATCTTCCTCTCTGCACACATCTTTCCACAATGATGCCTACACTCCACAGCAGGACCTCAGCCCGCTCCTGGAGCACCATAAAGCTGTTCCAGTAGATTTCATCATGGAAAGGAGCAGCATTACAGCATTGACACATCCCCGAGTCACTATTAGCACTCACTGGATGCGGATCACTGAAGTTAATAACTGCAGAGAGGATACCAAAGTGCAAGGGACAAGAAACAGAAGGTCCCCAGTGGACAGGGGAAGTCTCAGTATCCACAAGGAGCCATTCTGGAGCTCAGCCGAGGGGAAGGGCAGCGCAGACGTCCTCATGGCCCAAAGTCTCCTTAACTCTTCCTCCAGCTGAGTGGCAGGCGAGAAGTAACCTCAGTGATTGCATTTCTTTGTATGACCCCATCTAAAACTTTCAGCATCAGATAAACAACTCCCAAGGGTCAATTAACATGTCTTGAGATGATTAGAGTCTGACACTGATGAAACCCAGCAGTAATTAGCAAATTAAAAAAAAAACCCCTTTTGATTAGTACTCAGCATAATTCCCTCCAATTATTCAAAGTTCATGACTACAGGGGGTGGAATATCTCCAGGAATATTTATTTATATCCCTATTTTTTCCCAATCAACTTTGTGAATCTAGTTAATCATTAGCACTTGAACTTGTTAACTTGGAGAGTTTCAGAGCTGTCACTCTGTCTGATTGCTGGAGACAGCCTGGGGAAGAGTTTGGGGAGCACAGCGAATCCAAATACCTGTCTCAGGCAAAGAAAAAGCAATGGAAAAACAAGGAGAAAGCAAAAAAAAAAATCCAAACTCACTGCAGCAGCAGAGAAAATAAAAATACAGTGTTTTCCCTCTCTTTGTTTAGAGTCACAGCTTGGTGCTGGCATGTTTTGCATCAGCCTGACAGACGGTGCTTTGCAGAGGCAGGCAACACACCTCCTCCTGCACACGGACAATATCCTCTCCAAAGAGACACTCGTGCCTGCAAAGCCCAAATACCTGGGCAGGAGCAGCTCAGCCAAGCTTCCCCTGCAAATACGCTCCACAGTCACGCAAGCAGAGAAAGGCCTGAAGCTATTAAGCTGCTTGGCTGCTGGTGCAGTAACTCCGTCCCCCAGCCAGCCCCCTGCTGTGGCTGGGGCAGGGCTGACTTGCCCACCCATCCATGGGAGGTGAAGGCAAACGACAAAAAAGCCAGAGTTGCTCTGGAAGTCTTTGCCGCCCGCGGGGAAGCTTTGCTAAAGCATTTCATGCCTGTCTTCAGATGCCATGAGAATAGCTTTCCTGCCCTAAATCCTCTCACACCCTTTCCAGGAGGAGGGAAGGGACCAGGGACCAGGAAGCCTCTCCTTCCCCATCCCTCCCCAAAGCTGTCCCAGTGACCATTGCCTGTGGCTGCCTGAATATGGAGATGGGGTGGGGACCAGTATCCCCTCACTGCCATCAGGGGAGGGTGGATGTGTGATCCCATCCCACGGCCCCATCTGTCCCAGCTGTCTCCTTGCTTCCAGACCTACAAGAGAGGCAGATGAACAGGGAGCCAGAGATGCCAGCACCTCAAAGGATCAAGGTGGTTGAAGCACCATGGAGCTTTATCAGGAAAACACTGCAATGAAGTCAATGCAAACCTTTCTGATTCAGGCTAGACTTTGCAGAGAGCACAGGCACCCCTTCATCTCCTGACACAAGTTCTCAGCAGCCCCATCTCCACTGGCTCTTGCCTGCTACAAGCCACATTGCTTGAGCAGAGACACTCTCCATCCTGGTGGCATGAAGGGACAGCCCTTGCTGACCTAACATGGCCAAGTGCTGGGGGCATGGAGATGTGACCACCTGGAAAGTGGGCTTGCCAGGCTCTGAGCTGCAGCTTCTCCACCCTCTGCTTCCCTGCCTGAGCAAGCCCTGAGGGATGGAGAAGACTAGTCCCAGAAAGGAAGACATATGCTTAAACCTTTCAAAGCCATTTTTCATTGGATTTTTCTATATTCATCACTGCAGACTAACAGAGATTTTCTCTCTAGTTTAGGCATTTTTTTTTAATTTAATCCTATCCAGCGAGAGCCCTCTAGGGAGCTCCTAACCCTGCTTTAATAACATGCTCATTAGCGAGGTTATTCAGGGAGTGGTTTCTATTTGACACTCCAGCATCTTTCCAATTAATGTTGCTTTAAAACAAGCAAACCTTAAAAAAGAGAGAATATCAAACAGCTCAGAGTCAGCACTGCGGGAAGCCAGCAATCTCCTCTGGATTTTCATCCCTATTCTCTCCAAAAATTTGGTTCTTAGAATCTCAGCCATTTTCTGATAGAGGACTAAATTAAAAGGCTACAAGGCTCTGCCATCCTGGTAGCTCAGGGATGTCAGAGCAGCAGCCAGCACACCAAGTGGGACACCAAGGGTGGTTCTGTTGAGCTGGATTAGGTCCTGCATGATGCACACTCTGGGTCACACACACAAGTTTGTGTCAAGCAACGCAGGCACTCCCATGGTCCAAGGGACATCAGAGTGACATTTCTTGCCATCTCTGCAACTGGAAATCCCTCCATCAGCTCCACACCTCCCAGTGCAGGAGGGCTTTTCCTTGGTCCTTCACTTGAGCATGGAAGTGTTTGTGCATAGCAGCATGGGGTGCTGCAGCAGGATAAAGAGGCTGTAGGAATGAAGGGATGTTGCCACAGTTGCTGGAGTAGGGACACAAAACTCCTCTGGTATCTCTCCAGGTGACCTGGCTTACCTATATAGTTACAGATTGACTTCTCTCTTTGGCTTAGTTATTCCATAGTGGGACGGTCCAAGGGTTGAAACAACTCAGAACTGAGCTCTGAGCTCATCTCCATCCAGTAACGTCGCACATGGTGTTTGCCAGCCATGTGCCTCAGTTTCCCTTCCATGAAGGCGAGCTCTGGACACATCCCACAGCCAGGTGCTGATGCCTCTTGGTGACCAAGAAGAGGGAGAACTTTGCACAGCAGGTGCTGCATCAGGGCATGAGTTACTGAAAACGGTTTCAAACCATGCTCAATTTACCCATGACAAGCAGGACTGAAGTGCATCCTTCGCTGCCCACCACTTCCCCTGCTGCAGCAACAGGACCTATTAATTCCCTTTTAGATGCAGAAAATTGAAATCTAGGTCGGAAGCGGGGAAAGCAGAGGCACGCACGCCACACAACCCACTGTGAAGAAATACCACCCTTGGCAAGTCAGCAGCTGCAAAGGGAGCGTGACAGGGACAAATTCTGCACTATTGGAGAGCCAGCACTGCTCCACGGACCAAAGAGAGCCACAGCCATTTGTACCCTGGCTGAGCTCGGCCCCGGAGGGCTGAGAGCAAGGGCTGCTTGGACCAGGGATGAAATCAAAGCCGTAAAACGGCAAGAGAAGTGATAAGAGGGTTAAGAGGCAGTGAATTCCTAGAGCTGGTAACAATACCAAGAAGGGATTTGTGCAGGGCTTCCCTCTGTGTTGTCCCCAAGCCATTCCTCACGATTTGGGCTGAAATAAGTGGATAATTGTGTTGCCTACCACAGCTCACCAAGCACACATCCCTGCCTGTGACGTAGGGAATCATGCCGGCATTTCCCAGTTGTGGGAACAGCTCAAGTCTGAGTGAATCTGCTGGCATCCTCCGCTCTCTGCTATCACAAGTCCCCCTTAGGCTCTTCCCTTTGCCTTCCCCAGTCTTACGCAGAATTTTGGCTCTTTCCTTGTTAATTAAACGACAGCCATCTGCAGCCAGAGCTTGAATTACACCTGCCTAAAGCGATCGGCAGTGATTGGGATTGTCATAGCATTTTGATTGCAAAGATTCCCACGCAAGTCAAAACAAGCAGGGAGTGCAGGCATATGCTGAGAGCTATTACCAGGGCTGTGAGATGGCTTTCCTTCTGCCAACGTGCACCCAAGGCCTATCCCAAGATCTTCGCTCAAGAGCAAGGCTGAGCAGAAGGATTTTTTTTCCTTCCCCTTGGGCTGTGGATCCTTGCAATGGTTTTCAAGTGGAAACAGAGGATGCTGATCCTGGCCTGAGCTGTTTTGTGGGACCCGGGGTAGTGCTAGAGATGAGGGACAGCCCGCGTGCATCCAGCTCTGTCCTTTCAGGATTATTTCTTCACATCAGGCTTGCAGCAGCCAGTGTTTCCCCCACTTGTTTTATAGCTCTGGTGGAAGGAGAAAAGCCAATGAAAAGGATATAACCGAAATAGGGCAAGTTAGAAGCAGGCACATAAAGATGAAAGAGTACAGATCAGTGAGGCTATACGGAAGCTCTTCCCAGCAGGCCTCGTGCCAGGATTTCCCTGAGGATTGTCCACTCCTCTCCAAGCTGCACTGCGGTGCTCACACCAGTCCTCCTCTGCAGCTGCTCTCCACTCCCCCGCAAAGTCTCTATCATGCACGCAGCAAATGGGATGCCCAAGACTTCCCAGTATGTTGGGAAAAGTCTGTTCCTGTTTGATACAGGCAGAGCTCATGGCACAGCTACATCGGGAATGCTGGGAGAGGACCTGCAAGCAGCTCAGGGAGAGGAGAGTCAGGCATCAGCTGAACCCCTGATCCCCTACTTCCATCAGCTCTCCCATCAACCCGGGCATGATGTTTTCAGTAAATATCAAACCAGCCAGTAGATGGACAATCCAAGAAGCAAAATAATTGGTGAAATTGGGCTGAATTTGGGAAAATCACAATGGAAATCCCTGGGGGAGGGAGGCAGAGGGAAGATGCTGCCCTTCCATAAATGAATCTTTCCACCGTGGTTTCACAGGGCAGTTTTCTTTAAGACCAGACCTCACTTTTAAAGCAAAAGAGGGATAAGGTAGGAGAAGTTTTTTACAGGTCAAATAACCTAAAGCAAAACATTCCAATTCAGGTCTAGTGAGACAGCTGAGGTCCCCAGCTGAAAGATGAAAGGAGAGGAGAGGAGGAGGACCTGAACCAAATTTTTTCCCCCTAATTTGTTTCATCAGATACCAGCCAAAAGCCCTCTGACTCCCCAGCTCTGCTCTCCAGCCCAGACCCGTGCCTGGGGCACCCACAGGACACTGCTTGGGGAAATATCTCCCTGCTATGGTCTCATCCATCACTCAGTGGCTGTGGTGCCCCTTTCTGTTGCTACAGAAACAGCCATGATGTCATCCCCATGGATGAGGAGGCAGCGCAGGAGCTCCCGGGAAGGGCAGAGAGGTCACCCAGGATCGCATCCTCCTTGTGCCAAACCCCAGGCACCCTGTCCCCGGGGCAGGCAGGACCTGCAGGTGGAGAGGTGAATGGCTTTGTGTCCTCAGGAAGCACATTTTAAGCTTTCCATACTGAAAAATCACGTTTTTTGGAGATCTGGAATAGATTTTTCAGTGTATTTGTTTGGAGCAATAATGACATCCAGTGGCTGGTTAGCTCAGTCCTCAAGGGGAATCGTGGATGAGCATCCCCTGTCCCACTCCTGTTTAAGGCTATTAAAGTGGGACAGGCTGGAGCAGACAGAGTTGTTTGCAGGTCACTTCAGGCTTTGCTCACACCTGGAAGGAACAGCACTAGGACAAGCCCTACGGCTCCACCAGCAGCTAGAGAACAAGCTCCCAGGATGTGCTCCCAGTGAATCCTCCCCAGCAAGCCCCAACCCCCTTCTTTTGAAGTTAAATGTCTCTTGATTTCAGGGAGGGAGCAGAATGAAAGCCAGGAGCTCTGCTTCTTCTGGCTGCCTCGGACATAGCCCGGGCTTGCTGGAGGAGTGCATATGGTGAACACCAACCTACAGGAGCAAGGCAGGCAGTGTGGGCACTGTATGCTCACACAGTTTGTGGCATTGAGTGACAAGAGCTGAGATGTCTGAGGCCAAACTGAGGTCTTTCTGTGCCCAGGAACACCAGGGAACCCTGAAACACTGGGACACCATGACAGGGTACATGGGCCACGGGATGCCAACACAGGCCAACTTGGTGGGGTGTTGCTGTGCCCATGCCAAGGGTGACACTGACCACTGTGTCCCACAGTTTTCTCAGCAATTGCCCTGAAAGGGGTTCCCAGGCATGCACACCATGGGGAGGGGGAAGATGCCTGGGGCACATCTCAACTCCAGCAACCTCAGTATAGGAGGAACTCTGTCAATGTGGTGCTGCTCCACTGGGTGTTTCACCTAGGTGACTAATGAACAGGCTTCTTGTTCTTTTCTGCTCTTAAAATTAATAGCAAGTGCTCAGAGTCACACCTGAATGGGAGATGCACTTTAGAGTCCAACATGTCTCTTTGCTGCTGTTTCTATCAGGTCACCATTGGTTCAGCAGTGCCAGGAGAGGAGAAGCCCTGAGGCTCTCCCCTTGAAGTGCCATGTGCCAGTGTGACAAGGAAACCTCTGCTGAAGCGAGGGAGAGATCAGCCACATCTGGTCCAGGTATTGCCTTGGCCAACACATCAACTGGATGGGCAACCTGCATCTTCATATAGCCTTGGCCAGATGTTTCCCAGGCCCAGGAGCACTGGTGGTCTCAGCAGTGTTTCTTGGCCAGCTGCTGATGTGCAGGGAGTGGGAGGCAATCCAGGAGCAGCCCTGCTGCAGAGACTCCTCCAGTGAGAGGCAGAAGAAAGAGATTGTTGCACAAGTGGAGGAAAAACTCCTCAAATATTCGGTAAGGATTTTTTCCAGGGGAAGACACGAGGGAGAGCCACCTTGATGAGTGTGCAGCATGGTGTGAGAGCAGGGAGGCAGGACGCAGGTCTGACCCCAGCAGCAAGCAGGTGCATGGCCACAGGCAATGCTGCCAGCTGCTTTGCAATCCCATTGCATACAGACGCTGTCTTCCCTGCCTTCACTTCATTGCTGCTGCTCATTCCTGGGCTGTGGGGAAGGGGAGGAAGGGGAAAGAAAAGGAAAGGAAGGGGGGAAAGGGAAAGAAGAGGGAAAAAAAAGGTAAGGGAAAAAGTAAAGAAAAAAGAGAAAAAATATCGCAGACCCAAAAGACCCTTCCAGCACAACATTTAATAGGCTCTCTCCTGTTATATTAGCACTAGACAATCAAACTGTTCAGCACAAGGTTATTTCCCTCTAGGATAGAGCAGTGACTTGGAGAATGCTTAAAGAGATCTAACAGACACGTTATTGCATTCCTGAAGGCTGAGGGATCACCAGCAGCCCGTGCGGGTCTCTAATTGCCTCTGTGCTGCTGGGCACACTGGGTTTGGAAGGAGACAAACTGGCAGTCTTGGCTGTGGGAAGTCACCCCAAGCCCTGCCTTTGCCCTCGGGAGGAAGGGACCCCTCTCCCTGCCCAGCCTCCAATACATCACATTCTTCTCCCATCTCACCTGCGCACACTGAGCTCCACTGAGCTTCCCACCACGCTGCTGCCAGCTGCCATGGAACAGCTGCCACTTCGTCCCCCTGAGAGGTCCTGCTGGCATCAAACCCTCTGTTCACACAGTGCTGTGGGCACGAATACAAATTGCACCGGCAGCGTGTGATGATCACCCTCAGCATCCCTCCTGCCTCACCACAGCCCCGCTGAGCACACCAGGTGCTGTGCACCGGGCGATCTCCTGCCCACTGCCACGGCAGGTCCCAAGCCCCAGCCATTCGAACTGTGCAAAAGTGAGCTTTGGCTACATAAATAAGGGGTTTTTTTCCTTCTAGCTCATGCCCACGAGGTACAGTTTTGTCAGTCACTAATTAAGGAAAATCATGTCTTTCCTTCCTTTAGGCTGTGCTCCTTACAGCCTTGCCTCATCTTAGCCTCAATATCTCATCATTTCCTCCACAGATTTAATTTCTTTAATATTTTGTCTGGTAACTCCTCACTGCAACTTCCCACTCTGGTGCCTTATTGCCATGCCCCAAGCTGGATAGGATTCCCCTGTGACCTTCCCTGTGCTGTACAACACAAACAGGTCCTGGGTGTTGCATGCAGAACCTCCAAGTGGCACATCACCTGCCACAGGATCTTTTCGCTCTGCTTCTCTCTCTTTCTTTCTCTCTCACTCTTTATTTTTCTATTTCTCTTTCTTTTCCTTCCTTCCTTCCTTGCTTCCTTTCTTCTTTTCATCTTTTTCTTTTCTTTTGCTTCTATTTTTTCTTTTCCTTTTCTCTTCTCTTTTATATTTTTTCCTTTTCTTTTTTCTTCTTTCATCTCTCCTCTCCTCTCCTCTCCTCTCCTCTCCTCTCCTCTCTCCCTTTTCTCTATTACTCTTTCTTTCTCTCTCATACTCCATTTCCCCAAATGCTCTGATTTCAACCAACACTCACCATTCCTGTCCTATTGTCCTATTGCCACCGCCCCCCCATCCCTTACTGCATTTCATTTTAGGCTTCTAATTTACCCAGATCGAGTTATATTATCAAGAATAAAAATGTCCATGTAGTTGAAGCTCTGGGTCTGAGAGATACAGGTTTAACTCCCAGCCCTGCCACTTTCTGTTTGTACAGAAAGGTGCTTAGCTGTGACAGCAGTGAGTCCCATAGAAAATCCCTCCCAGGCGTATCTACAGAGGATGACACGGTGCATTTGAACATCCAGTCCCTACAGGTGCAGAGTTGCCCAATCCCACATTTTCCTAGTCCATACAGCTCTTCTGTGGAGTTTAGAAACCTCAATACCTCCCCAGCCCAGCACTGCTGTGTTGTTAGCATAAATCCTAGCTCCTCTGTGCTGCAGCAAGCCATTTAGAGCTCTTTTAAATGTCATTACCTTTTCCTTGTATATTTTTGATCCAAAGCACAGGAGAAAGCTAACAGAAGGAAATCAGCATTTTAACTTGGTGATGTGGCAGTTCATAAGCAAGTCAGCTTATCTGTGGGTTTGGATGATAAAGAAATTGGCTAGTGGGAAGAATATTTACAGGAGTCTTTTCCCAGCTTTGGAATTAGAGAAAATAATCCTACTAAATTAAACAAAAGTGATAATAATATAAGAGAGCGCTTCTTAAACGTAACAGCTTCCTTCCTTGCCAGCAACATAGAACTCAATGTTTCCAACACATGTATAATGCATTTTTAATGCAAACAGCGGGAGGCATAATTCCAGCATAGGATGTGAAATAGAAAGAGAAATTGTTCAGGAAGGGAGCTGGGGAAATTGCTAACGCTGCACCCAGAATGGAACTTTCTCTAAATCCCAAGCTCTATCTGCGGGGCAGTACAGCATCAATGCCATTATCACAGCACACCATGGACAGCTTATTGCTATTAATTATCTTAGCAAAATAAAGGATCCCTTCTGGCCGGACTGGATGGACAATGTTTAGCCATGCTGGAAAAGTTGGATAAACCTCATTAAGGAGAATTTGGCATGGGGAGAGATAAGGCTGCGTGCCCACTGGGTTCAGGTACTTCAAAGGGAAAAATGGCTTGTGATAATGGATTTCTCAGGAGTCAGGACATGACTGGACACCTTACTCATCCTGCAGCCAACTTCCCACAGAGGAGGGGAGGTCTTTCTGGGAAAGGGCCCTCCACTTGCCTTGCCACCTTCTCAGCCACGTGCTGTAATGGTGCTTCACCATAACTGCAATTTTGGGGTCACAAGCTTCTAGCCCATTGTTTCAGGGCTCCTTGGTTGAAGAGCATGTGGTGAAAGGGCTGTGGCCCCAGGCATGCACACAACAGGGTGGCAGATCCCTGGGGAGCTGCTGTTTCCAGTGGTTCACAGCCTGCTCGGATGGCTTGGCTGCACATTCTCCTGTGTTTGCTCCATCTTGCGTTTGCATTGAAGACACGGTGAGGGATGAAGGAGGTTTATTATGCATGCAGACAAGAGTGATCAGGTAGGGATGGCAAGGACACTTTGGGGACAAGGTTAGAATTCAAAATTATTTAGACAAGTTGGATGAAACGGCCCCAAATACCGAGATGAAACACAAACTGTGGACGACAGCAAGGCACTGTATTTCAGCAGGAGACACAGACTGCTCAATTCCAGGCTGGGAATGAATGGAGGCATGGGCTTTCTTCCAGAAGGGAGCTGGGATAATGGCAGACGCAGGGCAAGGGTCTGTTACGAGAAAGCACAGAGTCCAGCAGCTCTGCACCAAATGAGGAATTGTCCCTCTCCTTCCACAGCCTAAGAAGTAGCAGAGGAGGGGTGTTAGATTCGTCTCTCCCCCAGCTTAACTGCTAAGTCCTTAAGGCCTTTAAAAGATAACCTTCAGGAGGAAGGGAACGCCTGTTCTCTGTAGCTGTGGCAGACAGAACAAGATGTCATAATTTAAACTGCAGTGAGAGCAAGTCAGAGAGCCAGAGGACTGTCCAACAGGGGCTCTGGAGCAGATGACCTTGGGGTGCTGGGGAGTGTCCATGTTGAGGGACTTAACAGCAGAAGAGATGTAAACCTTTCTCTCCCATTAGTGGTGTCTAAAATACCATCTCTGTGGCAACAGGAATTCAGGAATTTTACCCATCCTCGAGGAGAAGAGCTGGTCTGGGCTCCCCTGAAGCATTTTCCCTAGCACGGGGGAGGCAGGGCCAGCTCATCAGCCTAAGTACTAATACTGCTCTGAATATTGGGAAAAGATAGAAGTGATGCTATTTTTGAAGGCAATATTGAACATAAATAGACATGGCAAGGTGCCAGCTTTGAAACATAACCATTTCCAACAGAGCTGGGCAAGGCATTCAAAGAGTCTTTTGAAAAATCCATTAAGGCTCCATCGAAACAAGGAGCTTTTCAGGATGACAGCCACATAGGTGCCTCCTTCAACTCATTCATTGAAATAGAAAAAAACAGGCACGTTTTCTCCTCCTTTTCTTTTGCTCAGATTCAGCCCCTCCAGGGCGGGGATGGGGAATCATTAAAGTTTTTGTCGCAGGGAGGAAGGCAGCACCATTTCAAGTTTTAACAATTCTTGTATTGATCAGGCTTAAACCCACTGTGTGCTGCCTCCAGTTGAGCTCCGGGCTTCACTGCACTGCTGCTGACATGGAACGGGCTTAGCAGCAAACTCCACTCTCACCCAGCACTCACAGCTTCAATATGCAGAAGCCTTTCAAGGCTGAAAAGCCCAGGCTTTGCCTTTCCACCAGTGAGTTTTTGAACACCTCTGGGTCTTCGTAATAGCAGCGTCTGCTTCATCGTTTCAATTTCTGCATGAGTCACAGTTCCCCTCATGTACTACTTTTTCTTTCCTGCTCTGCCTCAGAGATAAGATTTCAGTGTCCCAGAGCAGAGATTTGAGAAATCTCAGGCAATGGATTCATGTCCAGAAAAAAATGAATCTTATCTATGACAAAAAGGAAAAAGGAAGGGGAGGAAAAATGGGTTTGTAGTAAAATTGTTAAGAGACCAAGTCGGTGCTTCCTTAGGAAGTCCCTGGGATGTAAAGTAGCAATTAACGTGCACATGATGTGAAAGATGAATAGGCCAGGGTTTTGAGTCATCCCCCAATACAAATCAAGTGAAGAGCTCGAGTCGGCAACACAAGAAGCAATTTGGAGAGGGAAAAGGAAAGCCTTTAATTTCAATCTGGATGTGCCTCCAGCCATAGCAGAGGGACGGGAAGAAATATGAGTTCGGAAATGCCAGGATGTGGATACGTGAGCCAAGGTTGCCTGTGGTCTGACCTGGACATAAGCCAGAAGAAAGCCCCCGGTCAACACAGTCCTTTTCCAGCCATGAATCCAACAACCATTGCAAACTTGCACACATGAGCAAAGACCTCAGACTGAAAAGGAACAATACACAATTCAGTTGTGGATATCTTAGCACTGGGCCATGCTAACCAACCAACCCTCTCAGTGCCTCTTCCAGTGAGGTATTTTTAGAAGACTATTTTAGGAGACAGGACAAGGACCAAACTGTTGAGAAAGCCACTAGAATTGGTCATGTGATTAAAGAAGATGCTTGCTCTACATGTTTGCAAGAGAGATGAAAGTTGGGGAGATTAGGCCCTTCTTTAGGAAAGGTCCTCAGGACCTATCCTTGGCTGTGCCCTTAAACTGTCCCAGGCAAGAAAGCATTGGTGCACATGTCCTGCCTGGCTGGTTGATGCTCTGGACCAAGCAGGGTTGGTGCTCAGGTGCTGAGGACAAACCAAAGCCATTTTTGGTGCCTTCTCTATTTACAGCTGCAGCACAATCGAATCCATCAAACGGGAAGAGGAGTTCAGTTGTCACTGCCACATCCCAGAGGAAGGCTGGGCTGACTCAATTAGAAGACATACACGAGTATTGATTATTGCCAAGCACGAATTCTCTCTCTCTCAACTACACGGCACACTGTTAGTTTATTTACCCCCTCCAGGTTATTGTTAATTTCAAAACAACGTGATTGTTGTTGTTCCAAATGTACAATACAAATTGACAATATGATACAGCTTGTATTACCGCAGTCCCCACAGCCCTCTGATGAGCTGGTAATTCAGCCATCTGATTTCCTCATTCTTTTTCCCTTTTTGCTTGTGGATTCCACGCTCTCTGAAAATGCATTTCTTGTTTCTGTTCAAAGCAAAGCCACCTTGCAGCAGCTGGCTGGCTGAAGGATTTTTCTTGCCCTTCAACTCCACCATAGAGGAGGCCAGATCTCTTCCAAAGATCTCCTCCTGTCCTAGCAGCTGTCACTTCTCTCATTCCCAGGGCAACTTGTGCCTTTGGTGAGGACAGGTTCCTGGGAGCCAACTCCTCTCTGTATGCTGGGACAACTGTTTTGGAGAGGACAGTAGAACCTGTGAGGTCTCTACCTCAATTTACACACAAAACACATAGTCTGGCCCTGTGCAAGGAATGGATGTAGCAAGCTAAGGTCTTCCAGGATAAATAGATCTTCATGAAACACATCTGCCTACAGAATTGTTTCTTCAAGTGGGAATTCACCACCTCTGACTCTGGAAATCAAGCCATTAGAATACCTTGCTATAAACTTCTGACCTTAAAAAGGGTCTCCTGAGGCTGAAAACAGAGATCTCAAGGTCCTGCAGCTTGGTGAGAGGAACCAGAAAGGTCCCACTTTCTATACAAGCATCATCATTGTCCTGTCCTTGCAGTGCAGTCTGGGAGCCCAACTTCTCTCACACCTGCAGTTTCTTGCATGGAACTGGCAAAGTGCACAGACTGTGTTGAATAAGGCTGAGGACTCAGAGGTGCCATGATCTCACCAGAAGATATTAAAATTCTTCATCTTCCTCTTGCCTGATGAAAGAGGGATGAACTGTGCCTGGGCCAGTTAGAAATTAAACTATTTCAAGTATATAACTTCTATTGCTCTCCTTGGGGATGACTCAGGGTGTGAGCTACACATTTCTGGTCAAATGGTACTGGAGAGGACAGCAGGGCCAGCACTCCAGCTCTGTATTTATGGGTATCATCAGAAAAGCTTTATTGGATACATATTTTGCATCCCTTTCCCTGGAGAATCCAGCTGGCTTTCACAATATTTTTGTTCTTTTGCTTTCAGTAACCAATTTTATAAGTGTGTGTGTGTTTTTGGTAAGAATTCCTCGAAGTATGGAGAAATGATGGGTGTTTCCTACTCAACGTAGGGAGGGAAAATGGAAACTCCAACCTCGAGCACAAGTCCAAAGGGGCTGGAGTGGGTCTGACCCTTCAACCTGTTACAGCATTACGCATTCCCCCTCCAAAGGAGACTTGCAAAGTACTTGCCTTGCACGCAGGTACTGCCAAAGCAGCTTTTTCTTCTGGCTCCCTGCCAAGACGTGCTGCTTTCTCCACTTAAGCCACATGTCAAGGGCACCTGAATGCCCTCCCTGAGGGCTGACTGTGAGAAGTGCCAGGTTCCCTGAAGGCTAAACACCTCCTCCCACCCATGATCCCTGCCAAGGGGCCCCGTGTTGCGTTTCAGAGGGTGTGATGTCTTCAGCCCATGGTCCTGCAGGCCAACCTGCCAAGTGCTGAGCCCACCTTCCCTGCTGTTCACCCTGGAGAAAAGGAGGCTGAGGGGAGGCCTTCTCACTCTCTACAAACCCTGAAGAAACTCTCTACAACTACCTGAAAGAAGGTTGTAGTGAGGTGGTGGTCGGTCTCTCCTCCCAAGTTACAATTGGTAGAACAAGAGGAAATGGCCTCAAGTTGTGCCAGGGGAGGTTTAGATTGGATATTAGGAAAATTTTTTTCACTGAAAAGGTTGTCAGGCACTGGCACAGGCTGCCCAGGGTGGGTTGATCCCTGGAGGTGTTTAAAAGCCATGTAGACATGGTGCTGAGAGACATGGTTTAGTGGTCGCCTTGGCAGTGCTGGGTTAGCAGTTGGACTTGATGATCTTAAAGAACTTTTTCAACCAAATCTATTCTGTGACTGCCCCAGGAACAGTTCTCATGCAATGGCATGGCCAAGACATGGTACCACTGCATAGCTAAACAAGAGACCCATCTGCATTCAGGTGTACCACAGGATGATTCAGTACCAGCCCTGGTTTAGCACCTCGATTTTGGCCCCTGTACCAGATACCCTCATCAGAGGGAGTTCTCCTTTCTCCAAAGGGTGAGAAGTCGAAGGATTTCCTCCCAAACAGGAAAAAAAGAAGCAATATTTTGAAAGGTTTCACAAAACCAGCATTACCCACGGGTAGTTTAGGTCAATCAAATGTTTTCTTTTGCTCTCTTTTCCAGTGTAAGATAAAATGTGGATGAAAAAATGACATGAAGTGAACTGACTGCAACTCCGTTTGAAAAATCATCAAAGCAGAACACTGTAACCTAAAAGTTACTTCTGAAAAGGGAGTGATCAAAACAATATGGCCTGATATGTCAAAATAACACTTCCAACAAAAATTGCTTTGACAACATTTTTCTCAAAAGCTCTTCATTGCACCATTCCCAAAAGGACCATTCCTGGTGATGGTACGGAGAGATCATCTAGGAATTTTCTCTTCTTACACTTCCTTTTAAGCCAGTGGCGAGGTGTATTGCCTCTCCTTCTCTCTCCCTCTACCGTCTTTGAGACTTTTAGTCTTTTGTACAAAGGTCTTGTTATTGTTGTTGGCCACAGGGAGCGTGCGTGTGAAGATACACAACATCATAGACCCTTGCAGACTTCACAGCTGTATCATGTTTGCCTGAAATAACAGGGGATTGCTCTGAACTGACAAGGATGTCCCCAAGACAGCGGTGATTTATCAGAAGTGCAGGTACATGAAGGAAAGTGAACCTGATGTGAAGGTCACACTCCATGTTTTGCTCCATTCATATTCATAAGCCAAACGTGCATCTGTTGGCTGATGCACGTATATATAGAGCAGATATTTAGATAGGATGATGTGTCCTTATTCACTCATCAGCATAGTATTGAGATGTACCACATGTAGTAGAAATATATATAGGAAATGATAGTTGGAGCATGATTGTGTGATCCCTCAGCTCGAGATAGTACATGCTGAACTCCGTCCATACAAGTAGGATGGTACAGACCTGAACAGAGCATAATGAATGCCCTTCTTCATCATGCAGGTGTCACTTCTCCTGACTCAGATTCAATTACACTCGTGGAGTTGATTGCAGATTTCAGCCTACTCTTGCATATCAAGAGCATATTCAATGTTCCAGGGACTCGATGAAACACAATGTCAGCACATGGTCTTCCTTACAGCCCCTGGGTCTTGTTCATCCCTGGTGGAGCTACATAAAGAATGAGTTTGGCCTGTTTTGTCAGATGCAGGGATACCTGCGGGATAGTATGTTCAACCCTTCATGTCAGGCCATCTATCTCTTCTCAGCAAAATGCATCTGTGATTACTTCTCTGCTGTTCCTTTGGAATAGAGAATTTTACAGAAACCCTCAAAGAGAAGGAGGGGGGAATGAAAATGTTTAATTTAAAAGTTTATCTCGTCAAAGTAAAGTTAGGGAAAGCACTGAGCATCTCAGGTGCTGGTTAACCTACAAATGAAAAATAATGAAGACAGGGAAGAGGATTATTAAATTAAGTGAATTCTTAGGGGAATCATATCTTGATGCATATACAAGTCTGAGCTGCTGCAGGAAAGGGATGGGAGAGGGGACAATCAGCGTCCTCCCCCAGAAACCAAGGGAAAACCTCAGCCTAAGTCACATCCACCTCACAGAACAGCAATGATGGGTTTTGCCCTCAAAAAAAAACCAAACAGCAAAGCAGATCATATGCTCACATACAGCTTAAGCACACATGGAGCTGATCTACAGCCCTGTAAGGGTTGTTCCCTTTGCATGAAGCTCCTGCTTTATTGTAAAGAAGGGGGTTTAGTAGCAGGAAAGTGCCCACAGGAATGGAGCTGCACACTGCTCTTTCTCCTCCAGACAGGATCCTTGTCTCCTGGGAACACACTGGCTTTTTGCAGTCACAGCCCCCTGCATGATTTATGACAGGCTGCCTCAACATGGTCCCTGGATGCTTTCCTTTTACCCACACAGGCATGTGAGCTCCAGATCCAGTGCAAGAAGCATCAAACCCTGCAGCAGGCCACTTGTCTGGTGGCAAGGATGGGTATGGATACATTTTTCTCTCAGTCCTGCTCTGTTCAGGTTCCCTGTGGGAGCTAATGCTGCGGGACTCATTGCATTGTTGTGCAGATAAGTAGAAACTCCTCTCAAAAGCTCTAGCTTGGCTTTTAAGTCAACAGCAAATAAACTTCTGCAAAGAATGCTGAGTTGTAATGCGGGTCCCAGCTGGTTTTGGGAACATTGTTCTGTTGGAAACCATATTTCACGGTATGTAACTGTGACAGGGTTTTCTGAAGAAGGCCGAACATGTGGGAACATTTCTCACTCCCTGGAAGCTAATGGTTGTTCCTCAGCACAGATTTACAATTTAATTGAAAAATTGAGAGCAAGAGAAGAAATTTTGATTAACGCCGCTCTTAATCATCAAAGCTCTCACTGGGCACCACCTGGTTGTGCCAGCCCAACCCATAACATATATAAGAGGACTGACAGTAGAAACATTGAGAAGAAAATAAAACTGAGGCAAATGCTTGCTCAGGAGTAGCTCCATGACATAAGTAGCTATTCCACATTTCTGTGCCTGCAGAAGCTCAGCTTGGCCCAGTGCCTTCTTGATACTAAACATTTTTCCTGCCTTCTAATCTTTAGGACCTTTCCCCAACAAGGATCCCTTCAGGCTCTTGTTTGTAATGTTTGCATGATATATCAGCAAACATCTCTAAAAAGAGACATCAGTCTATGACATGGAATCCTCTCTGGGAAATTATCTGCTGTGCTGCAGGCTGTGAAGGGCAGATCTGTTACCATTCAAGAGCTGCCCCATTCAAAAACTGCTGAAGCAAATAGCAAAAATTCTCTGAGTCAACCCTGAACCAAAGTCCCGGCCAATATCAGGGAGCCCTATTCTGTCAGGAGAGCCTCTTTTCAGATAAGACTTTCATCCAAGGTTATCCGAACACTTGCAATCAAGTGGCATTTTGTGCTAGCATTAATCCTGGTGTCCTGGCTATGTTCCAGTTCGAGTAACAACGTTCTGCCAACCTAAATTCCTCCAGAGGTTTCAGCAGGATGCAATTTTCTTCTTCCTTTTTGTCTTCCATTTCTGTGTAGTTAATTCTGGACAGTGACCGTGTTCCACCCCAGTGGTGGCTGCAGCTCCCTGACGGGGAAAGTGGACCTTGAAGCGAGCAGGACCAAAATACTGTGTGGAAACACATTATTGATAATAAATGCCTTTTAAAACACATTTGTATTTTTCTTTTCAATTCTGGTTATCAATTTAAAATTTAGGTCTGGCCTATTACTGAGATCCCTGGGAAAGATTATTGGCAACCCAGCAATCGCAAGAGGGAAGTGCATTTTAAGTTGTAATCAATACACTTATGACACAAATGAAAGGGAGATGTTACATAAAGATTTTTTTTTTTGACTGGAGAGAGCCCTGACAGCCAGTTATTGCAGTGAGGAAGGGAAGTCATCCAGATGGACTCTCCGTCACACTAATGAAGCCGTCTCATAACTGTAACAGAGACCTCATGTATCTGCTGTGACACTTAGCAAATCCGGGCATGAATAAATAACTGAAGTCCAATTGAATTAACCTCCAGCTGATCAGCACTACTAAACAAATTACCCTAAACTCTGAACAAGATTAGAAAGACTGGCACAGGCCAGAATCATGTGGCAGGAGTGTTAATTCAGTTTAACAAGTTTGAACTTGATCCCCCACTGTTCCCTGATCTCAGGGTTTCAAGGCAAACTGGTTCCAAAGTGCTCTTTGAAGAGATAGGAGGGGAGGCTCACACGAAGTTAGGAGCAAAAACCTGAGCTCAGCCCGAAGTCACCTAGAGAAACAGAAGGAGTATTGCAAGTGCAGAGCAGAGAAAGACTTAGGTGGAGCATTTCTTACAGAGACAGAAGAGAGTGGGAAAATTACATTGATTTCCTCATGGAATATTCCAACCTCACTTCCAGGATGAAATTTAGAAAGTTGATAGCACATCTGCTTTTCCTGATTATCATGTTTCTTGTACAGAAACAGGAGATAAACACCTGTGAAATAAGGGACAATATTTTATTTGAATGTCATCTTCCCCAGTACATAACTGTGTTTTTCTCCTAAGAGTATATTTGTACTGTTCATCAAATGCACAATTCAATTATCACAAACTTCAGTTCATTACATCAAATGCACAATTCAATTATCACAAACTTCAGTTCATTACTTAGAATGGCACTAACAAACAAGTTCTGTACTTATTTCTTTTTATGTTGATTCATAAAATAATTTATGGGGTCAGTTAAAATTAACTTTAAACGTCAGCTTTAACAGACTCAACATTTTGCAGGTTTCTGAAATGTTAAACCTGCTTCCAAGAGAAAATATTTATTCTATTACTCTCTAGAGACAGGAGTGGATATAGCAAACTCCACAAGTTTTCGAAATGGAGGTAACTAGGATTTGAAGCACTTCAAAGTACCAACTCCTGCAGCACATGCACATATCTCACAAAATCTTTCAAATCACAATATTTCTCACAAATGTATTTCCAATCTTCTGCCACGGATAAGTCCTTCAATATGGCTTCCAGTTTCCTAAAATCTCAGGCTTTTTCAGGGACAGCAAGTGAATCGGGTTAGTGCAGGTAGATGAAGGCTGAGATCTGAGATCCTCAACACCCCACTGAAGGGCACCTCCCTATATTCTTCAGCCTTGCAATAGTATGTCTCTATGCAGCTCTGACTTTGATTCTTTATTGTGATCTACAGCATAACTAATGTTTTATGTGCTAAGCTTCAACACCAAGAGGATTTTAATTTTGACTAGATGGCAAAAAAAATGATTGTGTTACAAAAGAGGAAGCACTCAGACACCAGGCGTTTCCACCATCTCAATCCTCAGCATCTATAAAGAACTTAAAAATCAGACGGGGCCATAATGTTCAAGAGTAATTTGTAATACCCAGAAATCATTTTGCTATTGTTTCACTGGCAGGGCACAGAGTTGCCCACATTGTCAGGAAATGCCTCAACGCTTCCACATATTTATGTTTTGCAAAATGAATACCTCCCGTAATTCTGAAACTTTTGTTACACAGCCCTCAATATCAAATCATGACCTGTCTGCTGTGCACTTTGCTGTTATTTATGCAGTATACAAATGAAAAGTAAATATTTATTCTCATTTTCCACCGTGTGCACTGACTGATATCTCCCAAAGTTAACAGCAGCATTACGAACTGCAAATGATGATACATTGTCAAAGTTGAAACCATTTGGTTACATGCTTCTCACATTTTCAAATATTCCCACTGCAATCTCGCAACTGTCTTGAACATAATGAGACAATGGATTTTTCCTCCTTCAGCTGTAATAATGAACAACTATTAGAAACACTTTATTATTTCCAGAGTTTGAGGGATCAGTGACCACAGAGAAAATATGCCCTTTTCAACCAAGTTTTTAATTGTTTTCTCACTTGAAAGAGGAGCTAATTTATTACTGGCAGCACACAAGGCATTTGTCTCATCAAAATATATCATTTTAACTATGGATGATTTCTAGACAACATTATTTAATTTGCTGTCACAATTAAGTGATTCATACAACTGACTATACTATTAGTATAACACTAATACTCTGACATTCTCTAGCTGCTTCTGCAAGAGCCATGTTGTTATTTTCTGTGCTCTCACATTTCCTAGGAACAGAGGGTATGAGTTTCGTTCTCAGAAGCTACGCTACAATCACAACCACGATCACTCCATTTGCATGCTGTCTTTCATCTGACAGACCACCACAAGCAGCTGAAAAACTCCTGCATAAAACTACAGTGAGCTTTATGGCAATTACTGCTGTCTTTACTGATCCATGGAAATAATTTCTTCAGCCATTCCAGTAATGCAAAGCTTCTGCTGTTCACAGGGTGGATCTGGTGATGGATGATAGCATCCATAGGCGCTGTCATGGCCATGATCTATGTAGGGCTGTTATTTGACAAATGAAAATTATGTAAACAGTACTCAAACTCAATCTTGCCTCATGATGACTCTGTCTGCTCCATACCCCCCGGCTGCGGTGTCCGGTACAGCCAGCTGTTATCTCATGATAAATATCGGGGATAAAATTATCATTAGCACCAGGTTGACTTCATGATGTAATCCTGGCTCTTTGAGGCAGCTGGAGCTCTTCTAGCTCTCTCAGGTAGTTTGGAGCTATTCTGCAGATGTATTTCACAAATTATAAGAATGTCGTTTTCATTTCAGTGGTTGCTGAAATAATTTCTGGATAATTTTTTGCAAGGATATGTAGGATCTGCTAGTGTTAAAGGTACTGAATATATGAAAACTATCTCTGTTTGAGATCAAGCACCCAAAAAAGCATTTCCAGCAACATCCTTCTGTAGGTATGACTTGCCTCACTTCTGCCAGGCTCTGCCAGTTGCCCCCTTCTGAAACTTGCCCCCAGCACCAAGAGAGCTCCTTTCTCACCCCAGCCCCATGGATCTGAAGTCCTCCTCCTCCAGACTGCTCAGCAGCTCAGAAAACACAAATGACACAGCATAACAAAGTCCTACAAGGGGTGGAGTACTCCTCTATTTATAGGTTGCTAAATCTGACTGAAAAAAAAATGTTCCAAAGAGCTCCAGTCAAATCGGTACCTAGATGCGTCCAGGCCCAGCCAGAGTGTGCTGGCTTACTGCCATGTTTTTAAATTCTACCCTGCATGCTGAGCTTTCACAGGAAAATATGCTAATGCACATATGTGGGCAGTTACTACTCACACAAACATTAATGAACATTCCCATATTGTTTCCTTACTAAGTTGCAAATGCAAGAACACAAAACAATAGCATGACCTGACAGTCTTGGGCATGCAAAGACATCCAGCATTTCCATTTCAGATGTGCAGCTGAATGCAGCTCACACAGAAAGAGAACAATTTGGGTTTAGCTTTATGTGTATTTTTTCTTAAAAGACTGTTTTTTCCAGCTGAATTCTACACTGGAAAAAAAAAAAGGTTTAATCAACAACTAAATAGCTTAGAGTGGTTCTGCAATGCCTGACTGATTGGCTTAGCCTTCCTCTTACTCATGCAATAAATTAAATGAGTTGTCCCGTACAATAAGAGCTGTGTGGACAACTTAAAACAAAAGCAAACCTCTTAGACTTGTCTCTCAGAATAAGAAATGATACTGCTCGTTATCCCAGGGAGCATAGAGAAAGGACCAATGCACAGAAGAGCCAGAATCTCCTCATCTTCCTTCAAAACATGAGCATGTAAAATGAGAGCCTCAGAGCTTTAACTCTGAGAATGCTGTGCTCCTAATCCTGGACACATTTAAACTCCCCGGCTGTTCACACTTTAACCTCAGGTCTCCCTGCAAACCTGATGTCCCATTTCTGCCCCTGTGCAGAAGCAGTTGGGCTTTGGTCATGTTTGGCAGGCCCATAGCTATGCCAGGCTGAGATCTAGACAGCAGGAGATGAAACAGCTAACTTCAGCTGCAGCAGGCTGAGCTCCTGGCTGTGGGTAGCCAGGTTCCATGCTGTGTTTCCACGCTGCACCAAGCCTCTTTCCACTGACTGAAACACCAGCCAGGGCCACCTGACTTCTGGGACCAGTCCCTGAGAACAGCCCCAGATGTGCTCCTACACCCACTTCCCCATGGGCCTCAGTTCAGTATTTTCCAAACACTGCCTCTGCCAGGCTCTATTTAAATGCAGTGGGAACTGTCTGAAAGCACCAGGAGGTGGATTTCTGCCCTCCCTCCTACCCTTGACACAACGGCCCCATGGGGAGAGCGCTCGCACAACCCCACTGCACCCACATTCCCCAGACCTTGCTGTGACAGTTGTAAGGGGAAGAGGATCACTCTGATGTTGTCTGGACAGAGAAATGTACCTAAAGGCAGCTTTGCTCCATGTACCTGATTTATAACAAGGGTCAGAATAATTCCCCAGCAGCTCCCGCATCGGGGAGCAAACTAATTCCTTTCCTCCTTGGCTGCGCAGCCCAGAGCCCAGCTGCACCTGAGGTTCCAGCTCACAGTCTATATTCTGCATCATAAAAGATACAAGAGAGAAATCTAAACCAGAGAAGTAATAACCTGTAAACTAATAAACCAACCCAGCACTTTGATAGCTAGGCGCTCCCGAGAGCAGGCTTTATTAATGGATGTCCTGAAACATCGTGTGTTGAGTTTTCAGAAGAAGTGGGAAACATTTCTGATGCTCTCTGGATCTTAAGCATTTGCTCTATAAAAGCAGTTCAGACAAATGCAAAGATTATTATAAAAAGCAGCTTCCTTCTAGTCCACGCACACAGAGGCACTTAAGTAGTTTAAAAAGAAGAGTAGTGAGAAATTGCTCAAATAAATAACAATAAAGTTATAAAGCTGCAGTGTTATGGGTAGTTTTTCTTGTCAAAGCATGGGGCTGCACAGTCACTGGTTTTCTCTGGTAATTGAGATAGTAACATGCACAACTCCAGCAATGAGTGCAGGGGCGTGGAAGAAGGGATCCTGAAATCCTGCAGAATCTCCAGCCGAGGAACTGAAGGCTCTGAACTGCTGTCTGTCTCGATTCTTTCTTTCCCTTGAACCATAAAGTGGGGCATATTAATAATCTGTTATGTCAAAACAAGTTTATGAAGCTAAATGTAATAATGTTTGCAATGTGATTAGGGATCTTTGGAGGGAAAGTGCTATAGATAATGGGAGTGTAAGTACGGACACACGTCCTTCTCAGCCAGAAAATGCTGGAAGCAGATGGCAGGCAGACAGACCCCTGGGGAAAGGTCCCATTACCTGCCATGGTGTGTATTCTCAAACCCCCGTGCCCTGCCTCAACCACATGGACAACAGGAACCTTCACCTTGGTTTATTTTTATTCTTAACATATTTACTTTCGGTGATGAAGCTTCAGTGCTCAGTAACCTGCTGTCTGCTTCTCCAGTTTGCTATACCCCACCTCAGCTCCATGCCAAAATCAGATACCAAATTCACTGAAGCTGTTAAAGATAACCCCAAACTAGTGCAAAAGTATGGTGTTTCCACACAAATCTGAACTAGAGCGGACTCTCCTTGTCCTCCAGTCATGTAAAAAATAAAATGGAGGCTGGCAAGGATGGCAGGAAGAATCTGGCCCTTTGTGTTTCTTGAAGTAAAATGATTTTCTGGAGCAGGCAGTGCAGGAGTAAACTTCTTTATGAGTCAGGAGGCTTTACTGACAAGAGCTGCTATTATCTCCGTCAAACAGGCAAAGCTTTGAGTGATGGTGGCACGCAAGGAAGAGGAATGTTGGGGTTTCAGACTGTTTGCCAGATTGCAAGGAGCACCCAAAAGGTACCCGAGCCTCTCGGAATTAACCACAAGAATAACCTGCTGAATTAAAAGCTTTTCCGTGGTCCTCTGCTGCACTCTAACGGTGCCTTAAAGGATTCTCAGCACAACGTTTATGTGCTCTTGGTACAATCAAGTTGTGTTAAAATTTTAATGATAATAATTTAAAAAGTAATTAGGTTCTTAAGAGAGGTTACTGAAGAGATAAACCAGAACTCAAATGACTCCACTACAGCTTCAGCATTTTGAGCGCAGTGGTAAATGCCAGTAACAGAGAGCTAATGCAGAGAAATGAAGAACTGGGATGTATTTTAGATTCAGCAGCTGCAGAAGCCTGGAAGGTTGCAAACCTCCAAGAAATCCCGATTTTTCAGAGCTTTGTATAACTTAGCATACGGAGCTGCTATCCGTGAGTACCAGGGGACAGCAGGGCCGAGGCCAAGGCCACTCTGATGGCCCAAACCCACTCTGATGGCCCAAACCCAGCCTTGTTTTGATGGGAATGCACAGCGGGGGGCACAAAGAGCGGCCCAACAGCACCCAGTGGGTAGGAGCGGTCACATCCCCTATGGAAATGGAGGGAGGGGATGAAAAAAAGATCAAAATTAGCAGGGTCCTGCAGGCCCCGGGCACACCATGTCCCCTCCCAGGCCTGAGGGGGGCACACGGCTCTGTGACACGGTGGAAGCCACCGTAAAACGGGCAGAAACCGCCCGAGCAGGCCCAGCCCCGGGGCGGGCGGTGAGAGCTGAGGGGGGGCTGGAGATGGCGCCTCCCCGGGCGCGGGTAATGGCGGAGGGGAAGGGAGGGGAAGGGAAGGGAGGGAGCGGTCGCCCTGCGCCATCGCCCCGCGCCTCGGCCCGGCGGAGGGAG
>VZRW01000186.1:39472-69639 GCA_013398125.1 Aegotheles bennettii
GGCGGTGGGGGGGGAGCAGGGGCCGGTGGTGTGTGGGGGGGAGCACAGGCCGGTGGTGTGTGGGGGGGAGCACAGGCCGGTGCTCCGCAGCAGCCAGATGTCCCCTCCCCATCAGGCAGGTGGGATGCTGTCCCTTGTCCCTGCACTAACACACTCCTCTGGACTCCTCTGTGTGCTCTGAAACCACCTCACCCGGGCTGTCCCAAACGCTGGGAAGGATTCGTGCTGTTCACAGCCCCTGGGCTGTGTTTTCAGTCACACACTATCTCATCCTTGCTGTTTATTGCTCTCTTTCCACAGCGATGGACGCGAGCCCCATCGTGAGGTCCAGGCAGCGGGAGGAGGTGGTGCGCGGGGTCCCCACGGAGGTGGTGTGCACGGCGTTCTCCAACTCAGTCCTCGTGGTGGTCACGCAGTACGGAAAGATGGGCACCATCGTCCACGTGGACCCCAACACGATCGGCGACAACGTGGGCAGGCCCTCGCTCACCACGAGGGTGCTGCTGGGCAAGGATGAGGTGAGAGGGGTGCACAGCACAGAGGCGGTGAGGATCGAAGGGGAGATGTCATAGGTGGGGACCTGGAAGTTGCCAGGGAGCTGGTTGAGCACAGCAGTTAAGCAGTGTTTCACAGTGGTAAGATTAATGTAAAAATCGAGTCCAGAGAAGGGCAGTGAGGCTGGGGAGAGGTCTGGAAAACAAGCCTTATGGAGACCAGCTGAGGGAACTGGGGTTATTGAGCCTGGAGAAGAGGAGACAGAGGAGACCTTATTGCCCTCTACAGCTACCTAAAGGGAGGTTGTAGTGAGGCTGGTGTTGGTCTCTTCTCCCCAGTTGCTGATGACAGGACGAGAGGAAATGGCCTCAAGTTCCATCAGGGGAAGTTTAGGTTGGATATTAGGAAGAAGTTCTTTACTGAGAGGGTGGTTGGGCACTGGAATGGGCTGCCCAGGGAGGTGGTGGAGTCACCGTCCCTGGGGGTGTTCAACAAACAGGTTGATGAGGCACTTGAGGCCATGGTCTGATGGTCTAATGGTTAGGGATATGATGGGATAAAGGTTGGACTTGATGACCCTGGAGGTCCCTTCCAATCATAATGATTCTATGATTCTGTGAAAATCAGGAGGGATTCATCAGGAAAGCATGCGTGCTCATCTGTGCTTTGACACAACCAACATTGAACTGACCATGAGTGGTTTGGGGATCTGGTATTTTTTATCTTACAGGATATGTGTTGCTTCCCTGTGTTCATGGAAGGTTTGATAAAGCTGTTGATTTAAGGGCTGCAAGATCAAATGTGCAGCCTTTGATAACCTTTTCTGGGTTTCTGTTCCAGTGAGTTTGTTTTCCTTTTCAAGTCCCTTCTTGTCCCCGCCCCCTGTACCAATCTATGCCAGCCCCATAATGGACTTTAGTTGCCCTCTCCCAGGTGTGCCTGCCAGCACCTACCCTTGACAAAGTTTAATTTGTTTTGCTTCAGCAAAATGAGTTTTTATAGACCATTTCCCAAAGCTGGAGAGAAAGCACAAGAAAATGTGTTTCACAAAGAGTCAACTAGTCAAGCATTAAAACAGAAAGTTACAGAGCTACAAGATTATGAGGCTTTGCACCAGGGTTGGAGCTATCTAATATTACTTGCTAACCTTAACTAGAAAAACTCTAGCAACGCAAGTTCCTGATTCTATCCACTGCTTCCCCTTATGGAGTTCTTGTTCTTCAGCAACGGCCTGCCTTCTTTGGATGGGACATGCTTTGCTTTCCCTGGTGTGATAGCTGACAACCTCCACCCCCAAGCTGGTTTTTGTGTTTTATTTGGAAATGGAAAGTGCCTTTGTTTTGGTTTGTCTTTTTTTTTTACATAGTATTTTTACATAATTTTATCAGCTTAATCAATCTAAACTTTAAGGAAGGGCTTTCACTAGCTTGCTGCTTTCCTGCTTGTCACCATTATTATTGGGACTGTGTACAATTCCAAACCACACTGGTAGCTAAATTCAAGCAAACTCATCCTTCCGATAAACACATAACTGTGGGTGTAAAAACCTGGACAAGCTGGATTTTCTTGTTAAAGAAACTTCACCAAGAAGTTTATATCCATTTTCTTCCATCCTTCAGCCTCACTACTTATTTCTGTTTTTCATTACTCTGTTAAAATCATGTCTTTTACACATGGTGTGCAAAGACTGGGTGTGTAACACCACTTTGGGGTCGCTAGGATTTGCAAAAAGAACGGGTTTTATCCAGAGTTTGTCAGTGGAACGTACCCTCTTCATCAACAAGTTTTAAAAGAAAATTCTGCTTGGAGACGTCTTCAGAAATCTGGCTATGATGGAAATAGAGGCGTTTTGATCAGTGGCATTTTGTGTAATTTGGTATTTGGTGATGTGGTTTGGGTGGGAGGATTAGTGGAAGGAAAGATTCTCCACACCAACTTTCCAGGTTTTCCAAACTGGTGCAAAATCCGATTCGAGTGCAGCTCCAGTTAAGTTCTTTGAGGGTGGTTTTGGCGGCTTTCACTCACGGGCCCAAACTCTTAGGCTGGTTGAGAAGGTGCTTTTTTAAAGCTCCCCATGCTGTGGCTTGGCTTTGCTGACCAGCCAAACTGCCTCTCTGTTGCCAATCACATCAGAACTGCTCAGCAAACCACACACTCGGTCCGAGTCCGGCATGGACAGGTTCTCCACGTGCTCCATGTCATTGCAGGGCTCTTCATCTCCTCACTCATGTGGGACTTCTCTCCCAGCTGTCAGAGTGTACATCTGCATACTTTTGCTTTTCAGCCCCTTGTCCATGTTTGTGCCAAACACCTGGTGGCGTTCGTCTCTCAGGAAGCAGGGAACAAACCTGTTCTTCTCGCCATGGCTTTGAAGGACAAGACCATGGAAGGAATACAAGCTCTACGGGAAGTGATTCGGAGTTGCCAAGTGTGGTGAAGTTGTGCCATCTGGATTCAAGGAAATGATCTTGAGTCCATGACTCATCACCACTTATTTAAAAGGACAAGGAATGAAAATGATGGAATGTCTTTGTGCTGGTTTTGGACGCACTGAGGAATTTACTGCATTTTTCTCTACTGTGTAGAAGATTTGTGGGTTTTGTTACAGTGACAGGTTTGCAGTCCATACAGTCAGCGATGAGATGAGAACAATCGTCTCGACATACAACAGAAGTGGTTTTATGCCATTGGGTGGGATGTGTGTTTGGGAAACGGCACAGCTCCGCATTTGTGTCCTGAGGAGCGATAGATGCCAAGCTCTGTAGCTGTGCTGCACCGCAAAGGGGGAACACCCAGTGCAGAGTGAATAAAAGAAACATTGACAAATCTAATTTTACCTCTCTTCTTTTTTTTTGCTCTGTGAAAATCACTTCAATTGAAATACAAGCCTCCCTCGGTAACAAATCAACAGCAATTGCATAATAGGAAAGATTTTCTTGCCTGTTTTAGAGGAAATGAGTCCTATATGACTGCTTTTGTCCTTATGTCAGTCCCTTTCCTGATGCAGTCTGATTCCATTTTCCACCTTCACTCTGATTTTAAAGACAGACAGATGATTATGCTCTGCAAATTTCATGAAAGCTGACAGCAGGGTGGAAGACAGGAACCCAAATTAGTGGTGAGAAAAAGACAAAATAACAGCTGATTGTGAATTACGTGGTACCAGCACATTGGAGAGGCAGCACATGCATAGCTTGGACCACCTGCAACAAGCTGCCCATCTCCTGAAGCACCTGTGGTAGGAGACACGGGGACAGAAGGGTTTGGGGGCGTTACACAGGAGTGTTTCTTCCAAGTCTGTTGAAAAAAAAGCATTGGGTGAAGCTCTGTGAGCTGATGCAATGTTTAACAGCCAGACTTTTGCCATTTGCTAGGGAAGTATTTTTGTTTTTACCTCTTCTGGTAACAAATAACACCAAGTAGTAAATTTTTAAGTGAGCTGTTCCACACTTTTGTCACGTAATGAACTTGACCGAGCAGACAGAGGCCAGGTCTTGGATTCTGGGCAGGGAAAACTTGCACTGTGTTAAGACCCATTCATATGAGCAGTATCAGCACAGAGCCTGTGCCTGCCCCACGTAGATCCAGTTGCTGGGTCATTTCTGTTGCTAAAAAAATCCCCTGAAAGTTAAAAAGCAGAAAATGCATTTCGAAAGGACTCTCTTCTCTTGAAGTGAGGGTTATTTACAGTATTAAAAGGATTATGAGAAATGAAGCTTTTTTTAAAAGTACATCCAAACACTGCATGCTTGCAGCTACCCTTGACAAGAAATTTAAACTAAAAATAATTTTCCAAGCCGTGCTTCCAAGAATCAAAGATTTGCGTCTGTCAGAACTCCAATTTTTCCCTTTTACACTTTTTTTTTGTCTAGGAGGGCTGGGAGAGGCATGTGGAATTTGTTAATGTCGATCCTGGTTTGCTAGTAGGGATTCTTTCCTGAGACAAAACTCAATGTAGTTATTTCCCAAATTCTGCTGATCTTATGGTGTCTGTAGCTCCAGCAGCCTGTGGAAACCGTACGTTAATTAACAAATTGAATGTAAGGGACATCTTCCACCGAGGTGTTACGGTGGTGTACCACTGCTGTGCCCTGAAGACCTGAGTGGTGCTACCTAGAAGCTCACCACGAGTTCACCACCTTGATTTCCTGATTCGGTGTGCCACCGGGTCTGTGCAGGGTGGCAGGGAAGGAAAGGACGTGGAGCCCTCTCCCATTTGATGCCTGGAACCACGGCAGACTGATCTTGCTGCCTTTCCACAGGTGATAAATCAGACCACGAGCCATCGGTCCTTCGACTTTGCTCCTCTCTGCTCTGCAGTAAACCAGGGGAAGGCCTGCCCCAAAAAACAGGCACACGTCTGCCGGTGCCACCAGCTGCCTGCCCTTGAGCCATCGCTGTCCCCCAGGTAAAGATTTGCTCCCGATGGCAAGAAATCCTGCCCTGGCCACCCGGGCAGAGCTCTGGCCAGTGGCCGCGGGATGTACGCAGGGCTGGGGGCAGCAGCACCGGGCTGCACCGTGGCTCTCCATCCCTGTTTGCTTTGCGGGCGTGGGTGCCGGGCATGGCAGACTGGAAAGGTAAGTTCAGTGGCTTTGCCAGAGGAGGTGAAGCCCGACCGGCTGCTCCAGCTCTTGGGTGCTGGCAGGGGCCGCTGCCAGCCCGGCTGGGAGGGTGCCCGGGGGAGGAGTCTCCCGCGGGTGCGGGCGGAGGAGGGCGCAGGGGATGCGGAGGCAGGTGCATGGCGGCCAGACCTGCTCCCGGAGGAGCCCCGCAGGGTGAGTGGGGCCCTGGGGGGGTGTGTGGCAGCCGGGGGCACCCGTCACAGAGCAGAAGCTGCCCCAGCTGTCGGGCATGAGCACCCATGGGAGTTGAGACCTGCTGGGAGAGTCCAGACAGGCTTTAAAGAGGGCTTGGTGCTGCCCTGCCTTAATTTATAGCTGTATGCTACAGGTCCTTCCTCCTGGGTGACACAGGTGTACAGAGAGGCTGGTCAGGTAAATGACCCCCATGTCCCAGCTCCATCTGGAAGCAATCGGGTGGAGAGGCATGGCTCCTGCTCAGGTGGGGCTCAGCCCAGCTGCTCCCCTCCCCTGGGGGTCAGGGATTGCTTCCCCTTCACTGCGGCACCACAGAGGCACTGGTGGGGGGCTGTGGGGGCTCACTGTTCCTTTCTGACCACCCCAGCCCAGTGGGGGCTGCTGAGGTGGGGATGTGTCCCAGTGCTTTGGGACACTGGGAGGGAGGTGAGCTGGGAGCCTGGGCTGGAGGGGAATCCCTGGCCCCGTTTGCAGGTGGCCGGCCTGAACACCGGTGTCACTGCTCTGTTCCTCTCCTGCTCAGCACTCCCTTAGCATCTCTAATATCCCGGGAAGGGAGCATGACAGGTAGCCTGTGCATGGCAGGTACGTGCAAGGTGTCTGGAAACATCCAGACTGGATGTGGCTCTGGCACAGTCCCACCTAGGAGCTGGGTTTTGCAGCCCAGTGTTATTCCTCGTGTCTCCTCGCCGCCTTTGTTTTGGAAGCAAACGGCCCTCTGGCTGCATTGAATTGCCCAGCTCCCTTGCACTGCTGGGATCCGATTACCTCTGGAGCTGGGAGCCCTGTCTCTACGCCACACCACGGCTTTTGTTTTTAATGACTTGCTCTGCCACGTTCCGAGTGTGACAATGCAGGGGAGCCTGCCAGGGCCGGCTGCTGGTGCCACCGTGCTCATGCCGTGGTGGCTGGGGAAGGTGATAGGAGTTGAGATGTGTTGGGCCAAGCCCGTGTGGCATGGCACTGGGTTAAAAACAGAATAAACGGGTCTGGAGATGAGCACAGCTCTCTGCCATGTCCTGGGAAACAAGCTGGATCGCGTCCTTCCCTATCGTGGTGCTCTGGCAGAGTGGAAGTGTAGCCAAATCCAGCTGTGCAGCCCCAGCCAGGAGCTTGGCAGCCCCCAGAAGGAGCAAGGAGCGATGGAGGACGTGGCACAGCCGGGCTCTCGCCTCCCTCCCCGCACGGCGAGCGATCCCTGTCCTCCTGTTAATGTTTACAAGGCAGGTCTGGGGTTGTCACCGTCTGTCCAAAGAGCAGATCGGGGGGGATCAGGGGCTCTCCCTGGGATCCTGCTTCCTGCAGGCCGAGGGATGGTCACGGGGAGGCAAAACCTGGGTCCCCACTGCTTCCTCCGTAGGACAATGGGCCCCACTCTCCCGCCAGCCATGCCCGGCTCCCTTCCCCGCGGCGGGTGCAGGTACAGTGGGGGGAGCTCTGGGGAGCTCTGGGGAGCTCTGGGGCCTCGCCAGCACCACGCTGCCGTGGGCATCTCCGCTTACAGCAGCTCCTGCCAGGCGGAGGGGGCAGTGGTATTTTTAGGGCTGTTGATCTGACACCGGCTGAGTTTCCTCTCCTGCGAGGCTGGGGTTCAGCGAGAGGGCAGGAGAAGAAGCCACCGGGGGAGCACCCGCTCTGGTTTGTTTTCTGTGTTTAATTGGGCTGAGGTCACTCCCTGCCTCTCTTATCCGTGGCAGATATTTTCTTGCTCCTCACCAATCCGTGCTTACAGTTCTACCCCCAGGCGTTAGCTACCCAGCAGCTAAAATCTTTGTTTATTAACAATGCACCGAGAAGCGTCTGTATTGTTAGAGCTCTGCTCACAGGTGGGTGGTTGTTGGGGTTTTTTTTAAGCAGCTATTGTTATACATGGGAAAAAGCAGCTTTCCATAGATTAGCAGAAAGAGGGGCCAAACATGGCAGTTTGTGAATCTGTTGGCCTTGAGATACGAAGCTGCCCTATAAATAAGAGTGTATTATTAGGTTGGTCCTTGCTGTCTGGAGCTGCAGGGTACGTGGTGCCTGGATGCCCAAGCCACCCTCTGTGCTGGAAATGCTCGGTGTCTTGGAGTGACCAGCTTTGAGAAGGACAGAACTGTATCAGAGCAGGTCCCTTTTCACAGAAGGGATTGCCCCGGGGACTGGGTTGGAGCCTGTCTCCCATGTCTGTTCACCACCATGGGGCTGTGGTGGAACACCAGCAGTGCTCTCACCCCTGGGAGGAGGGTCAACATGGGATGAGTCTCCAGGCTGGGGGCACCTCTGGTTCTCCTCCTGACCGGTGGTAGCCACAGCTCTGCACACTGGGTGCTTTGCAGATCTACACACCCCTGAGGAGTGCCAGAGCATTTCAGCATCCCCAAAGGGCAGCAGCTCTGCCCACCCTGCCTGCAGCATGGCAGGCTTGCTCCCTTGGGCTTAATTCAGGGGCAGGAGGGACTATTGGCTGCCCCTCAGATCTCGGGATTGGCGTTGCCAGCACCCTGAGACCCCCATTATCCCAAAATGGCTTCTTGGGCAGCCCCAGTGCTTGCCCCCAGCAGGACACACACAAAGAAAGGAGCCAGATTTGGGGGGGACCACACAGGGATCCCAGTATTTTCTGGGCTCCTAAGGAGGACAGTGGCATCCTGATGGCTGGTTGGTAAGGGGCATGTTATTATCATAGGTGAGGGACGAGTTTAACCCCTAAGTCTCTGGTTCCTGATGGAAAAGGGTCCTGAGCCACAAGTGTGAACTCACAGGGGCACAAATGTAGGCAGGTCTTTCCCTTTCGTGCGGGATAGTGACCCCTTAGAGAACAAGAAGGAACAAGGCTGGGAAGGAGAAATGTGTGTTCTGGGGGACATGAGCACTGCATACACCTCCTCGGAGAAAAGAGGGTCTGCTCTTGAAGGCTGTTTGCATTTACCCACTGGGAGAAGCAGACCCAACTGTGGCGAATAGGCTGGTTTTGGTGAGGGACACCCTGGAAAACCCCTGTGGAGGAGATAAACTTCACAGGAAGTTTGTGCACACTGTGTGGGCTGGGAAATCTGCTGGGACCTTCCCTTTCACCATCTTACCTCAGTCCTTCCTTCCTGCACCCCTCCCCTTGCCTCTCCCTCCCTGCAGATGAGTAATGCCACGCGTGCCTTGCCATCTCCCGTGGCACCCGGCACCCTGGAGCCCGGCACAGCGGCCAGGCTGGCCTCAGCCCCCCCATCCCCAGCCCTCGTCCTGCTCACAGCTGCCCACAATGACTCTGAAGATGGCCAGCAGCTTTTCCTGACCACCACAGCAGCGCGGGTCATCTCCGGCATCTTTGTGTGGTTGGCACTCATCGTCACCTTCCACCAGGTACGGGATGGAGCAGAGATGGGGCTCAGCGTTGGGACTGATGCAAGGACAAACTTATTGATTGCCCCTAAGTTCATTGCAAATCTCTCACCTCGGGATAAGTATTTCCTCCTGTTGCTGCCTGGAGTGGATATCTCCACCATCAGGTGCCTGATGCTGGCAGCTCGGGAGGGTGGACTTTGCCCACACACTCCCTGGGTGGCTGCTGGAGCTGGGAGAGGCTGCAGGGCATCAGCAGTGCCCGGAGGCAACACCCAGCAGGGTTTCTGGTCTGGAACCCTGGGGTCTGTGCCCCTGGGCTGTGTGCCACCAGCTGCCTTGAAATGTTCTGCCAGTGGGCATGTTTTTGGGTGCTGCACGGTCCGTGCTGCTGAAGACAGCCCTGGGGCAAGCTGGTGCCTCTGGGATGGGGCTGCAGAGGGGCTGGCATGGAGGAGGGCACACTCCTCGACAGCATTGGGAAGGGACCTGATTTCCACGTGTTTTCATAGAAGGGATTGCCCCGGGAACTGGGATGGAGTCTGTCTCCCATGTCTGTTCACCACCATGGGGCTGGGAGGAGGGTCAACATGGGATGAGTCTCCAGGCTGGGGGCACCTCTGGTTCTCCTCCTGACCGGTGGTAGCCACAGCTCTGCACACTGGGTGCTTTGCAGATCTACACACACCTGAGGAATTACACTGTTCCCAAGGAGCAGCGCTACATCATCCGCATCCTCTTCATCGTGCCCATCTATGCCTTCGACTCCTGGCTCAGCCTCCTCCTCCTCGGCAGCCACCAGTACTACGTCTACTTTGACTCCGTGCGTGACTGCTATGAAGGTGAGTGCAGACTCTCCATGGCAGGGAGGCTGATGGCATAGCAGGGCTCTCATCTCACTGAGCTGGGTCTCTAGAGTGTCCTGGATTGCAGAAAGTGGCAAATCTCCATCTCTTTCACTTCCCACTCTCCCTCCCTCTGTGCAGAGGTTTTCCCCTTCCTTCTCCATCAGCAGCAGGGAGGGGATGCCCCATTGACACACACAAGTTGGTGCCTTTCCACCACCTGCCTGCAGTCTCAGAGGGACTCCAGCATCGTGCTCCAGGGGAGAGGTTTTCTGGCTCCCTTTGGGGTAGAAATGCAGCTTCTCTAAAATGGAAGGTAGATGTACCTAAGAAATTGGGGAGTTGGGATGTTTTGAGCTGCAAGGGAAGCTCGTCAAGGTTGAGGTTGCTCTTGCACCTTGTTGCTCTCCCCCTGGGGAACAGAGGGGTGTGGGCATGTGTATTACTTTGGCTCCCAGCCACCAGTGTCCCAATGCTGTGCTGGGATGGATGGGAAGACACCTGAGCAGGAAGGAATGTGACATGTAACAACCCCCCCACCCCGGATCTCCATCAGCCCTGCTGATCGTGTCTGCCCTTGCCTTGCCAGCTTTCGTGATTTACAGCTTCCTGAGCCTGTGCTTTGAGTACCTGGGAGGGGAGAGCACCATCATGTCCGAGATCCGAGGGAAGCCCATTACGTAAGTCCCAGCCTGCCGTGAGTTCCCCGACCCTCCACCCGCTTTCCTCATCCAGCAGCCCCAATGGCATCTGCTCGGCTTCTGCTTCCAGGTCCAGCTGCTTTTATGGGACCTGCTGCCTCCAGGGCATGTCCTACTCCATCGGGTTCCTGCGCTTCTGCAAGCAGGTGGGTACATTGGCTCTGCTCCCCTCTGCAGCGAGGGACAAGGGCTCTCTGGGTGGTGGCAGGTCCCTTCCCTGCTGCCCTGCTGGGAGGGCTCTGCTTCACCGCTCTCCTGAGATGCTCTTTTCGGGTTGTTTTCCCTCCGAGGGAAGCAGCTCCCCCAGCTCGCCGGCACCTGGCCAGCATCAGGGCACTGCGCTCGCTGTCCTTGCGTCTGACTCACTGCTGAGTCAGGGTCTCCTCCCACTGCAGAGCTGAGATTGCCATCTCTGTCCAGTCCCAGGTCAGCCTGGACGGCTCTCTGACTCTCTCCAGGGCTGTGCTGCAGGCTCAATTCTGGCACCAGCCTGTCCCCAAGCCACCCCATCTGCCTCCCACCCCTCGGAGTGCCTGTGCTGCCTTTCAGGAGCTGCCTTGTGGGAGCCCCACTCCCTCCTGCCTGCAGACCTGGAGATGGGTCATGTTTCACCCCGCAGCATTGCTCACTCCTGTGATGGAGAACTGCGCTCTCCTCTGTGTCTCTGTCCTTGGAGGGGCCGGGGGTGGACATCCCTGCTGCCCAAGGTTCACCGTGTCTCTCCCCTGTGCAGGCCACGCTGCAGTTCTGCATCGTGAAACCCCTCATGGCCATCATCACCATCATCCTGCAGGCGTTCGGGAAGTACCACGATGGGGACTTCAAGTGAGGATGCTGGGTCAGGCTGGGGAGGGTGGAGGGGACAGGACGGGTCCCTGCTCCATTACAAGGGACAGGATGTCCTGCCAGACCCCTGGGGAGCTGCTCCATGGGTACTGAGAGCACAGGGAGCCCAAAGCACTGGGGAACAGAGACTCACTGACCCCAAATAATAAAGGGACAAAAATCCTGTGAGCCGTAGTAAAAGAGGTGCCACCAACAGAGGAAAAGCCGGGAGTGGCCCTCTAGTCCCCCCTTTCTCCCTGACTCTGCTTCCTGCCCTGGGCTGTGCTCTCCTCTGTGGCAAAGCCACAAACTTCTCCTGCCCCCATTTTTTTTTCCTCTGGTTGCACTCACTTCGCTTCCCAAGCCCCAGGCAGCAGCTTGCTCTCTCCCCACAGCGTCCGAAGTGGCTACCTCTACATCACCATCATCTACAACTTCTCTGTCAGCCTGGCACTTTACGCCCTCTTCCTCTTCTACTTTGCCACCATGGACCTGCTGCGCCCGTTTAAGCCAGTCCTCAAGTTCATCACCATCAAGGCAGTCATCTTCCTCTCCTTCTGGCAAGGTGGGTCCCATACCACAGATGCCCAGCCCTTCTCCTTCCATAGCCCCACCTGACCCGGGGAGGCAGGACCAGAGCTGATCCCTCTCTCTTCCCCTGCACAGGGACACTGCTTGCAATCCTGGAGAAATGTGGGGTGATCCCTGAAGTTCAGATCATTGATGGGAAGGAGGTGGGAGCCGGCACGGTGGCTGCTGGCTACCAGAACTTCATCATCTGCATTGAGATGCTCTTTGCTGCCATTGCCCTGCGTTATGCATTCACCTGCCAGGTGTACAGAGAAAAGAAGGAAAACTCAACAGGTAACTCTTCCTCTCTTTTCCTTCCTTCACTGGTGAAAAACAAAAGAGGAGGACCCTCCCCTTATAGCATTACCAATGGGATGCTAAAACCCACCAGAGGAGATTCCTCCTCCTGTGTTCCATGAGTTCCTTCTCCCTCTTTCCTTGTGGTACCCACAAGATACAGTGAGTGGGTAAGAGACGAGAACTTGGTGTGGACAGGCAGAATTATTATGGAATTACGGTATTACTATGGAATTATGGAATTATTATGGATTATGGTATTACAGCCCATGCTGCTGGAGAGGTTCCATCCCTTTGAAACACGGATCTGGGGTTGCCTTTCTTCTCCTTGGTGCCACCACAAGCTGATGTGGCCCACAATGAAGCCTTGATCTTGAATTCCTAAGGAAAAGTGTCATTCCAGTCTTGGAGCTCTTGGGCTCATTGACTGTGTGGTCCCATCACCCTCCCGCTCTCCCTGTTTTTCAGCAAACCATGCCCCAATGCAGAGCATCTCGAGCGGGCTGAAGGAGACCATAAGCCCCCAGGACATCGTGCAGGATGCCATCCACAACTTCTCACCTGCGTACCAGCAGTACACCCAGCAGTCCATGCAGGAGGCAGAGCGCAAAGCACCGGGGGAGAACGGGCACACGGCCTCCAAGGCAGAGGGACCGAGCAGCAGAAGGAGCAAAAACATTGAGAAGAGAGTGCTGATCCTGTCGGATGAAGAGCTGTAGGAGACATCAGAGGGGACAGTGACACTTTAAACCCATGCAAATGGGTGCTGTCTTGAGCCTGAGACACCCTGGTCTAGTCAGAGTACTGAGAAGCCAGGAACTCTACCCAAAAAGCCAGTCTGTTGAAGGGAAGATGCAATAACCCAGGGAAAGGTTAAATCAAATAGTGCCAGCTCCTGCTGTCCCATCTCTGCTGGTGTTAGGGACTGGTCTGTCTTTACTCCTGAGATTAAGCAGCCCTGCGTTGTAGTCTGGGCTTTGCCACCCCACTGCTGGTGCCTTGATGCCCCATGCCCAGGCTGGGGGATGGCAGGCAGGGAGGGGAGCCGGGCTGCAGGACGGACCAGCTGCCCTCACCCTCCTCTTACCTCCAGTGCAGGGCTGAGGCCTGAGAGAAATGCTTTTCTCAGCACAGTTGTGCTCTAGTTTCTCCTGATCTGAGTAAAAAATTATCTCGAAGGGCCCCGTGGAGAAAACCAGCCCAGGAAGGTGACTTCACTTCACCTCAAAACCTGGTAACAATTGAAAGACACCATTCTTTATTTTTACATCTTCCCCCCGAAAAGCCTACGGAGTTGTGAGAAGACCTTTACCAGGGAGGAAGAGTAAGTCATCCTCCTCTCGCTCCAGCTGGGGATGCAGCTGCCTGAGTAACTCCCCCGGAGCGGTGGTGGGACCTCACTCAGGGCTAACTCGAGGTCTCCAGCTGCATTGCTGAGAGCTGCTGGTGACAGAAGTGCTTGTTTATGTCTAAGCCCACTTATCTCCGAATGGATCGGGAGTTAAAAGGGATTCCAGCTTCCTTATCAGAGTCTTTATTAGGGAACCAGACTGTGACTGGTGGCGGTAGGAATGCGCTTACTGGGAACTGTCTGTTCCTCCTAACCCCTCGCTATTTACTGTCCTGTGCGGGGGCTTTGCCCAACCTGCGGGAAGGCAGGAGGGAGCTGAGCCTGGCTGGGTGACAGAGGGGTGCTGGGGGCTGCTGCCACTCAGGGCAGGACCTGGGGGGAAGATGCTGCATGGAGGGATTCTCCCCGTATCAGTGGTGGAGAGCATACATCCTTCTGTTAAACTTCCCCCCTAATTTTCCCCACCCCCCATTTTTTTCCAATTTTTAGTCCAATTTCTATTCCCCTGTTAATCAGATGATCTCTGGGAACTTACTTAGGCACTGCCTGGGCTGTTGTTTGGGGGTGGGAGCTGGGCGGTGAAAAGATGCAGGCAAGTCTACAGCCTCAGATTTGCAGTCGTGTGGCAAACACAGCAATGGGGAAGGCTTAGAGCTGTTTCACACACAACTCCTACTGGGTTTTTTTCTCCCCCCTGCTCATAAGCTGCAAAATGTAAATCAAAACATGAAATTATTTTATTTATGAATTTTTTTCTAATAAACAGCAATTTCTACCATGGCGTGAGCAAGTGTTTTCACTTAGCTCAGCAAGCAAAGCCCACGATCTGCCTGTTCCTGCTCTAGTGCTGATGCTCTTAAGCTCAACGTCCTCCCTGCTCCTCGCTGCTGGCCCAGCAGAAATACCTGCACACGCAGCATCCTGCACATTTTCACATCCCCACAGGATTTGTGCTCATCTTTTTCACTCCACAAAGAGCGTGTGTGCCCCCCACTTCTTCTCCTTACACTGCACCTCTTCCAACCCTTGCCTAAGCTGTGGATGCAGCAGTTCAGAGCTGCTGGATCCACTTTAGCCAAGCTAAGCCCAGACTCTAAGACAACCTCTATTTATTATTATTGGAGGAATCTTACTGTGCTGGAAGCCCAGACTCCACAGGAGCAGCCTACAGCTAAGCCAGTCTTGCAAGTCCCTGTGCTCCAGAGCACCACAGCTCATACCTGCTCAGCCAGTAAGACCACTGCCACTTTTCCTGCAATGAGGTCCATAAACAAGAGCCCTACGCTCTGCACATCCAGGCATCCATCCAGAGACCTGCACATGGGACTGTCCTGCCCGCAAAGTGCAGCCTTGGTGCACCAAAGCCAGCAGCGAAGCAGGGACATCTTGGTCTTCACCACCACTGTGGGAGAGAGCTGGCCACAGCTGCAGGAACAGGCTGCTCCGGCTCCTGGGGCGAGGACAGACTGCCAAGGTGATGATGGCACATCTGTCGGTGTGCTCGCAGCCACCCAGATAAAGACTTGCACAAGAACACAGCAAGAACCGCAGTTGTACTTCACTGCACAAATGATCGACTCGGGTGCATAATGGGCTGCATTCATTGCTCTTGCCAGCAGGTGCAATTCCCACTGCAAACAATAACATTTGCCTATTTATGTCAAGCCCTGATTACTGTATTATATGTAAAACAGGTCTTTCTTGCAAGCAAAACAAGGGGTGGGGAGGGGGGGAATCAGCTGTGACTCATCCAAGTCAGCAGTGTGATACCAGCCTGGAGGAGCCGTGCTGGGCTGGACACCAGCTGGCTGCTGTGCTGTGCAACAGCAGGACACGCTCCCCGCTCAAGCTTGGCCTCCTGGTCGTCCTTTTTCTTGGAGAGGGGAGAGAGACGAGAGCTCACAGCTCCGGCTGGGCACTGTCACCATCCTCAGACTGTTACACTGTCCAAAGGCATCCACGGAGAACAGAAACACCGACAGCAGCGCGGGGTGAACGTGTTCCCCAGCAGACACGGTCCCGTGCTCCTCTGCTAACGCGTCTCCTCCACCTCCTCAGCAAGGACACAGGGAAAGCTGGCAGCGAGCACAGGGGTGACCTACACAGGAGCCTGGCTGTGCCTGGAGCCAGGCCAGCAGGCAGCTTGGGAGGAACAGGCTCCTCTCGCTGCCAGCAGCAGGCTCTGGTGGTCCGCAGGTTTGCTTTCCAGTTGTTGCTCATCCTCAGGCTTAAAGCTGGGCTGTGGCTATCGGTTCTCCTGGTGCTTTTGGGGCTTGGGTCAGGCAGGTTTAGAACCCACCCATGTCGGGGGTGTATCACACCCTGCCATTGCTCCCCAAGAGCTGGGACTGACCACACTCCCGAGGAGCAGAGGCGCAGGAAGGGGCTGGCAGTGCCGCAGCACAGCCAGTGCTCTCAGCACTGCTCGTCTTGCAGCACCCAGCTGGAGGCAGCGAGGCTGCTTTTTTAGGGTGTTAGCACCTACCAGCAAGTCCCTGGGCCCATTGACTGACAGGCAGCAGATTGCCAGACCTGCAGCAGAGAGCAGGATTTGTGCTGTTCCAGCCCGGTTGACAGAGCCTCTTCTCCCCCCAGCTCTAGGACTTCCCCCTCCCCTAAGCATGGGGAAGGTTGAGTTTCCTTTCACTGCTGAACCTCCACCTGGCCCATTCCTCCTGCCCTCCTCCATCCCTCTGACAGACATGACTGGCCCACCTCCCTCTCCTCTCCATCCTCACCAGCTCCTTGCTGCCACCTCTCCAGGCAGGAGCTGAAGCAGATGATGGGGATTTTCTTGCTCAGCACAGCAACTGCAATCGTCCCCCAGGCTTCACCCACGCCCCTGCCCAGCCAAGCCTGCCTGGCCCCACCTCTGGCACCTAATGACCATCCATTACCTGCTGACACACAAAGCCTTTTCAGCCCAGCTTCTCTCCACTTTGTCCGTGTATAACCCGACCTCTAATTCCAACTTTGGCCACCGCACCCATCTGCCTCAGCCCAAGCCAAGCATTTTCCTCCTTTGGCTGTCCCCTAAAGAACCCTGACCCCTTGGAATAGGGCATTAAAGCTAACATGGCCCCTAGGAACTCACCTGGGGATACCACTTCTTTAAAGCCCAAATCGGGAAAAAGAGAAAGATGAAATATTGAGTTGAGGAGGTAAAGCAGTTTCTGCACAAGCAGTCGCACAGGAAAGCAGGGAAGGGTTATTTCACAACCTGAAGGAGAGAGGAGCACCTCTTCCCAGCACCGTGACCTGTCTCACAGCACAGGGGCTCCGAGCTGAGTGGTCTCCCAACCCATCTCCTGGAGGCAGATGCCTGCTGAGCCATCAGTCCCCCTTGTGCTACCCTAAATACCCCCCTCAGTACACACAGATGCACAGCCTGGGCTGGGAGAAGAGAGAGATGTGACCTGAGCTTGTCTGATCTACCAGACAAGCAGCTTGGAGACAAGAGCTGTACCTTGAGCACGTTCCAAGTACACCAAGGAATCACCACAGCAAGGCTGGGAGATGCCTGCAGAAGCCCAAGCAGCTATCACACTCCCCAGCCTGCCTCCCAAAAAACACATCACCCACCAGCAGTGCCACAGCCAACAGTCACCTGTACCCTGCACCAGGGATGGGCAGGCAAGTTTACCACGGACAACACCCCACTGAGGATGAATTCAAGCTCCAAAATGCTGAGCATAGACCAGGGCAAGTCTGAAACCAGAAAATGCTTTATTGGAAAGGTACAAAAAAACCAGTCACTGCAGCTAAATTTACAGCAATAAATTACGTTGTGGCTGTCAAGAGAAAGTAATGGACACATACACAGGGCTACTCGCCTCACAAACAGGAATCCACATCGCTTGGTATATCAATAATTTATTTTATAATAAAAAAGCAGCACAAAAATAAATATTGAAATGAAATTACTGAGTAACCACAGAGGATAGAATGAGCTGGTGATAAAAAACAACTTAAAACAGAAGACTTCTATCATTAAAAAAATGAAAGCAAGTATCCACCATCTACGGAAACACCCCAGCAGACTGAAATACAGACGAAAGAAAACAAATCCACGTTACAAAAGTTTTTGTTTTGTTTCTTTTTTTTTTCATTTCTTTTTTTTTTTCTTTTTTTTAAATAAAAACAATCATGACAATGAAGTTTAAATGATTCGAGAGAGAAAAAAAAAATGCCACCACCTCCTCCCCAGGTCCGAGCTGTCCCATGGCCCAACCGCTCCGCATTCCCGTGGCATCGCGCCAGCGCCGCGTCCCCTCCCCGGCCATCCCGGAGCCGTGGTGGCACCCAGGTCTCTCAGCTCACACCTTGCGGTCTCCTCCAGCAGATGGTTGAGTTGGGCAAGAGCAGAGACGCTGACTTGCTTCAAAGGGATCTGGAGCTGCCCTGGAGGGAAAGGTTCCCCACTCCCAATGGAGAGCACAGCAGACACGTCTACAAGAACAGAGATGGCCCTCCTGGTCCCTGCCCCACGCTCTTGTCTTCTCCTACCTCCTGCCCAACCCATGGTGCCCACAGCACATTGCGGATGGGGAGCAACCAAAAAAAAAAAAAGGCCAGACCCAGGGGAGAGGATCCCAGCATTCAAACCCAGAGCCCCTGCTCCTCAGCAGGGCAGGACGAATGGATTGGGGCAGAGAAGGGAGCCCCAGCATCCAAACCACCGCAGCCAAGAGACAAGCGAGAGGTACGGCCACGGGGAAGCGACCCCGCGGGCACGGCCGGCTCCCCCCCCAGTGCTCACCCTGGGTGTCAGGCTTGCAAGTGCAGGACGGAGAGAAAAAAAAAAAAGAAAAACAAAGAAAAACAAAACAAAGAAAAAAACCCAACAGAAACAAACCAAACCCCAGAGGAATGCAATGCGACAACCCCAAGCTGGAGGGCCCTCCTGGGCGGAGGGTGGAGGAGCTGGGTCTCCAACGCGGTCAACAGCTTTCGGGTCATTCCTCCCTCCACGTTACCTTGCAATTCTGATCCCTCTGTGGAAGTTTCGCCAGGACATTTCATTCCCCTCCAGGTCACCACCCAGGGAGCCCTGGACTGGCAATTTCTTTTAATAAAGATTTACAGTATCAAACTTGGAAAAAAAATTATTATTTTTTTTGTTTTTTTACGAAAAATCTGTACGATAAAATGTATATAATTATATATTTATATATATATTTCTCTCTCTTTAAATATTTCCACGTGGTCCTTATGGATATCCAATATGGATTACCTACCATGGCTATGGTATCAACAGCTTTAACAACACCCAGGCCTCTTGTTCTTTTATCGAGTGACCAGAGATTTAAGTGCCTACCAGCACTAAACTAGCAATCACTTGGACAAGCCTTTGGCACCCTTCCAAGAACTGGAAAAAAAAAAAAAGAAATACTTGGCCACAAGGGAAGTGCCACGTAAAGATATGTTTCTCAACTCATTCCAACAGCAAGAAGACCCCACGGAACAAAGTTCGACCTCCATCCCCCTCAGTGCGACTGGTCTGGTTCCCCGAGCGGGGGGTCAAGGGCAGCCAGAGGGTGTTCCTATCTAGCCAGGAATGTTATGGAGCTCTGGAGCTGTTTTAAAGACTGGAAGCATTTGGGCATTTTTCAAGTCAACTGGCCTTTTTCATTAAAGTTTTCATTTAAAGCCCCAACAGTGCCAGGAGTCTCCATTTTGCCTGTTTTCGGAGGCACCTGTAAGGTCTGGGAAAGTTTCCAATGTCTGTGAGCTGGAGAACATGAGAGGACCAGGAAATGACAGTAACATCTTTTTCTTCCTCAGCTTCTGCTGTGGGAGTCAATAACTGGTACTGATACACAGGACATCGATCTGCCTGTTCGGAGATAGGGAGGGAGTGGAGGAGAAATGAGGTAACGCTAAGTGTCATCCAAACTCTACGTGTTGGAAAAATCACTTGGTGGAAACTCCCTGCTCCCCTCCATAACACATGGATCTGGCAGGGGTCACGAGCCTTCGGGAAGCATTTTACTTACACCCTTTCTGGCTCAGTAAGGTCACGGATGCCGATGTTGAGGACTGAACGAGAACCAAGTCTGAGGCTTCTCTTTTCATTAACCTATTTCACAAAGGACCCTCCTGGGAAATCCAGAGACTCCGATGACAAGGTGAAAAAAAAAGAAAAAGCAAGCTAACAACTTCTTCCAAAGACAAGTAGGGCTTCACTAAATTTCTACAAACTTACTGCCATTCAAGGCACGACAAAGCCTCAAGCAACAAATTATACTGGTGTCGGATGCCAGTTCACTGTCCCCTTTCCAACAACGGTGGCACTTGATTATCCTCTTTCAGTCCAAAACACTCAAGAACTCTCCGTGATCTTTGTTTTCTATTCTGGAGCCCAAATCCTCTAAGCTCTTCCCCTCATCTCAAACTTCAGCAATCTCATTCTCTTCTCACCTGCATGACAACAGGCATCGTCCATTCCACAAGTCTCTGACCTACCCTGTAAAAAACTCACAGTCCCTTTTCCTTCCTACTTCAAAAAGAAAAAAAAAACAACAACAAAACACACAAACACCAACATAGCTATTTTTTTTTTTTACAGTGACCTGGAAACATTCGTCTTTTCAGCACTGCTGTGCAACAGCAGAATCTCTCCTTTCAGCTTCCCACCTCCTGCCCATTGCCAAGCCAGAAATCCCTCTCCCAAACCATTGCTCAGAGCCATATGAACGACTTCTCAATCCCAATTCTTCTGTCCCCTACACACACGGATTCTCCATCCTGCTCTCTGTGCACCTCTCGGGACAATTCACCCATCCCCAAGAGAAAGCATCAAGTTTCAGGGTCACATTCACACAGGTTGTCTGAACACTGAGGGTTGTTCACGGTACTCTTTGGATCCCAACTTCAGTGCCTGACGTGCTATGGAGAGGAAAAGACTCTTCCAGCTCCCATCTGACCTCCCCATAGCCCTTCTCTGGTCATCAAAGACTGGTGAGCCCAGCTCTCCAAGCTGGGATGTTCACTGCTAACCTACCAATGCTTTTGCCAAAGAGGAGGCTCTGTCACTCCTCCCATCTGAACGCTATTGCCCTCTAGTTACACTTCAGTGCTTTAAAAACATCTTTCCAAAATACTCTGCACAAACCCCTTCTCATAGTGCTGACCCCAGCAGAACTGCCCCACCTCCTCGCAGCCAGTTCTGCCTCCACCTGGTAATACTTGCAGCATTTTTCCCTCCTCGTCTCCCCTTCTCCTCCCCATCACACAGCTCTTCACAGTATTTACTGTGCCTCCTTCCCTTAAGCTTCAGGGAATCCAGAAAAACAAACAGAGAAGCCGCTACTTCAAGACTGCGGATCATTTGGAAGAAATAAACTGCATAAATATACCCAATTCACAGGCACACCTTAGGGAAGGAGCTATTGGGAAACTTGGGCTTGGAATAAAGGAGGCTGCAACGTAGTTTTTATAGGCCACACAGGTAATGGAGCATATTAAAATATGTAAAATATATATTTTTCCATATTTTAACAGCACGGATTGAAAACAAAAGGTTATTCCTAACGGGTGTGGTCAGACCCAAGCAGTAGTCTCCATCCTCCTCCCGCTCCCATCCACTCGTAGCAGGATGAAATCTAATCCAGAAAGCCTATATCCCTGCCCTCGTAACATCAGATGGAAGTGGGGAAGGCTGGGGAGAGACCATTCTTACAGGGAGTAGGATGTCACTACAGGAAACTCTTTTTTCCTATACATTCATCTCACATGATGATTTCTATGGTCCATCTGTTTCCTGGCTCTTGAGCATCATTCACAAAGACTCCAGAGGCTCCTCGGGTATCTTCTCCCAGCTGGAAAGCTACCCACGGCTGAGAGGGGTTTGGGGAGGCAGAGGGAAGGAGGAAGCAACTTGTACTGCATACAGAGCTCAAATCCTGGACACGAGAGGTTGATGGAGCCACCGAGTCCAGACAGAAGCAGCCGGTTAAGTTCCCTTTGTAGGTTTGGGGTTTCTTGGTTTTCGTTTGTTTGTTTGTTTTTCTCTATTTTTTGCACTTTTGGAAGAAAACTGTTAAAATGCCAATTCTTGACGTGACCAAGGACTCCGGAACAATGCATAAGAGCCTTCTCCCCTCCCCTCTGAAAGGCTGCTAGTTCCCCCCACCGAGGGCACTAGGACGCTGCTGAGAACGGCACAGAACTGGATGAGATCTCAGCTGATTTCACAATGGTGATGACACTGGTGGTGGCAACTTTGGTCGGGGTGATAGGCCCTCGCGCCACAGTACGAGCAAAGGTCTGGAGTGCTTCGTACTTGGAGCGCAAGGCGTCCAGCTCTAGCTTCATGCTGCTGTTTTCTCTGGCCAGCTTCTCCACCTCTTGCTGCAGCTCAACCCGCTGCCTCTCGAGCTCCTCTTTCTGAGTCACACGCTTGATGCGGCAGCTGGCAGCGTAGCCCCGGTTCTTCAGCGTGCGCCTCCGCTGCTTCAGACGGATGACCTCCTCTTTGGTGAGACCCCTCAGGTGCTGGTTCAGCTCCCGTACGGACATTGACACGAGTTCATCATCACTCAGCACTGGGGCATTCTCTCCTGACTCCTCCTTTACCTGCAAATACCAACAGCACAGGGGTAGCAGCGACCCTACGGGGATAGATGTTCTGGACAGAGCAAAGGGATTGGGCACCTCTCAGCAATGAGACACCCCTGAAGCACTGCAGAGAGCATGTGCTCCACTAAAATATCTGCATAAAACATGGCAGAGAGCTGAGCACTGCTGTCGTCTGGGGCTGGGTCACCCTCCTAATTCAGAGAAAGCAGCGAGCCTCACACACCCAGCGTGAGACAGTCAGATTTTTAAGGTGAGAAACATAAAGCAGACTGAAGCCCTTTGCGTTCCTTTGTCAGGACCAGGAATTCATCCTGAACGCTAAAGATGACACTTTTTCCCCAGCACTGTGCTGGGACACCAGTGCAGCATCTCAAAAGCACAACAGCCACTTGTATGCAGGGTTTAACTCAGCATTTTGTGGCTTTCTGTTGAAGACTGCTTATCCAAGGAGTGAGCAAAACCGAGCTTGCTTGGCTTTAAGGACCACAGCCCCATTTGGTTTTCCTGGTGCACAGGTCAGACTCTGAAGTTATATGAGAAAGTCACCAAGGCCTTGTGCCTTTTTCTCAAGCAGGTTTGGTGCCACCATTATTTTCTAAATCACAGAATCATTTAGGTTGGAAAAGACCTTTAAGATCATTGAGTCCAGAACCATTAAGACATCCTTTTAGTCTCTTCAGAGACCGCAGGACATCTGGAATGAAGAGCTAAGACACTGGAAAGAAATTGCAACGATGTACACACAACCATGTGCAGACCTCCACCGAGCTGGTATCTCCAAGGCATTTATTGTCTCATGGATCTGAGTGACACCAGCTAGACTTGTCCTTTCCCCAGTGCCTCCCAGTCCTGAGAGTAAAAGTATTTCATTGACAGGCCTGGGAGCACTGGTTTTAAGATGCTGCCAGTACTTGCTATAGTCAAAAGTCTCCTGGATAGCAACGGGGATACTCCAGCCTTCACACCATCCCAGAGACTTTAGACTTTTTCTGGGTACCACCGGTATTCTTCTACCCTAATGTTGCCTGTAGATAGCGGGAAGTTATATTAGCACCTATTTGTAAAAGTCTCTCAGAATGAAAAAGAACAGTCATGTACAACCAATGGAGCAGGGTTCTGCGACAGCCTCCCCTGACACCCACCCTCGCCCACTCAGCTCCCTTCCCTACCTTTAATGCCTTGTTCGGTTTGGGATTAGTCGTCATAACCTGAGCACAGTCTTCCGGACAAAACTGCTCAGAAATTGCAACTGGAAGAAAAAAAACACACACAAGATTCTCAGGTTATAGTAACCTCAGAGCTGAAGGTAGGAAGAAGATACCCAACACAGGGTCCAAACCCCCAAGTTGACCACCATTAAAAAAAATAACCACACAGTTGTTTGAAACACTGGGATGGGTTCAGAGATCAGTTTACCCCATTCAGACACAAGACTGAGAAATCTGTGTGGAGTGCATTGCTTTTAGTGCTAAGGAGCTCATCTTTTACTATCAACTACACTGACATTGAGCAGGGAAGATGGGGCAGGGAAGGGGGGAAAGGGCAGCAGCTCTGCCTGTAAACAACAGTTATGGTGACCACCTACAGCACCCATGCCACCCTGCTGGAGGGGAGCAGAGCAAGAGCTCCCAGGCCCAGTCACCCGCTTGCCTCCCTCCGGAGGAATCCCAGACGCTCCGAAGGGCCTATTAGGGACTGAATTAAGAGTTACCTCCGCTCATAAAAGGCACTGAAAAGCCACAAGCCAACAACTCCCTTCATTCTTATTTTGATGATTATTAACCCAGCTCGAAATTGAATCAGCAGCCCAGGAAGAAGCCGTCTGGTTTGCAACCTGCTTTCAGTGCTGTCCCCACCCAAAGGAGACGCCACCAGAAAACCCAAACAACAGAAACAAAAGCCCCCCCCCTCCCCAATAACAAAGCGAGGCAGGAGTTCGCCTCTCCCAGCACACCCAGGCTGTTGCTTCCCGATCCCATCGGCCTCAGGTGGTGTGAGCTGACCTGCCTGATGCTTCCAGTGACGTTGAGACATGTCCACCGACACAGCCCATCCCCTGCTGAGACACTGCCCTTCACTCTCACCTCAGCCTTGCAGAGGATCCACCTGCCCGCACCTCCACCCGAAGCCCTCGCCCCGCGGTGCCGGCCGCCCGTCGGTACCTACCGCCAGCGAGGCGACCCCAGCCGTGCCACCATCACAGCCTGTCGCTCCCCCAGCGGGGAGGGCGCGAGGTGCCGGTGCCCCCCCCCCGACGCAGGGCGGCTTCGAGGGCTGCACACCCAGCAGCACCGCAGAGCACACAGCCTGTCTGGCGGGAGTCCTCTCCCTCTCTCTTCCCCCACCTCCCCTCCCCTTCTCCAGCCCAGCCCAAACCCTCCCCATTTCCACGTCTGCATCGTGTCACACATCCTAATCATTCATGAAAAATCCAGTCAAAGCATCCCAAGCATGATTCCCTTCTGATAGTTGCCATGGTGACCTTGGGAAAGTAGCCAACCCAGAGACAGTCGCCATGGAAACAGAGAAGCCCAAAAGCAATAATGACTTCAGGTCATGTCTGTGCAAAGACATCACGAGGTCGTCAGAGAGTAAACAAACTCATTCATATCTGCAAACAGGGGGCGGCCGGCTCTGGGGGGGTGCAAAGGTGGGGTGCGGGGACCAGTGGGAGCTGTGCGGGTGAAGGCGCTGGCTCAGCCCGTGTTGCCATCACTTGAATTTTATCAGTCGAGACACCTCATTGTCACACGGCTTAGGTAAAAATCAAGATGAAGAACAGAGGAGGGGAAAAAAAAAAATCCCCTAAGTGCAAAGCTGCGAGATACTATCCTAGATATTAGGGAGTGTATTTAGGCGCCTCCTCTATTTTTAAGCCTGAGACAGCACAGCTCTCCATGTCTGGAGGAGGGACAAGGACAGCCGCACAGCGCACAAGCCAAGATGCTCCGTGATGAATGGACCACTTACAGCAACTGGTGTGCGCTGCGTTTTCCAGAGCATCGCTGAGCCCTTCCCTCCTCTCCTCCAGCACCAACCCCACCCTGGGCACACCTGGGCAGCCCCTGCCTCACCAGGGCCGCCGGAGACGGCTGGGCACAGCGTGGGGGAGCAAGTCCAGTGCCCAGCAGCCACCTCTGAGGGACAGGGACGTGCGTGACCTCTGGCCGCTGCCACACGGCGCGTGTTGCCCGCAGGCAGGTGGGCAGGACACGCGTCCCTTCGGCCCCCAGCGCTGCCCTTTCGCCATCCATCGCTTGCCCTCCGCTCACCGCCCACCCCTACCTCCAGGCCGGAGGCGTAGATGTAGGCGTTAGCAGGGAGGAGGAAGGAAAAAGCTCCTCGTCTCTCAGCCAAACGGTCCCGGCGAGTTCAGGAGAGCAGAGGCGCTGGCAGTGGGTAAAGGAAGCAGCCGGCAGCCCCCTCCCTGCCGAGGCTGAGCGCCGCGGGCGCGCAGGCAGTTGGTGCCATAGTTATGCAGTGAGTCACCAGCTGTTTACAGAGTTTGAGAGCTCACATTCCCACAGCATCAGAAACTCTTCCTTCCCTCGGCATCCCCCCTCCCTCGCCGCCCCCATCCCTACAAGGGAAGGGGCACGCTGCCTGCCCGCTGGCGCTCCCCGCCATGCTAAAACCGGAAAAGGAAAGGCAAAAAGGAGGGGGAGGCCAACGGCAGAGCCGTCACACCCACCGGTTACACAAAAACCCTTCTGATCCTCACCCAGCGCCTTCTGTGCCCACCGGGGGAAAAACTGAACAGGGCCCACTTGGCCACGCGGGGACGGAAAGAAACGTAAAGGGTGAGGTCACCTTCGGCAGGGGTCAGCACGTGGGCTCGCTGCCACCCCGAGCAACAGAACCCCTTCTGGTCACCTGTTGCTCCATGTCCCCAAAGCAACATCTCCTTACCCTGCACATTCCTCAGCAGACGGCATGGAAGCCTTCACGCTCGGCACAGGGTCTCCCCCGGCACACCAAAGCACCCTGGATGGGCCCACATCCCTCCGAGATGGGACGGCATCCCCCTCCGAGATGGGCTGGGATCCACCCCATTGCACCAGGAGCCATGTACCAGAGCCGCTGCTGGCACAGAGCCAAGCGAGGAGGTTCAGGGCACCATCAGGAATCATGATGCCTGGCCCTCTTCAAACTAGGGTGGGAGATGGGGGTCTGCCCCAACCCTAAGGGCAGGATTTGCAGGTAGAAACACTCAAACAGGCTCAAGTCTCACACTCAGACACTAGTGCCAGGGTGAGCCTTATCTCCGCACTAGGTGAGCCCACAGGTGTGGTCCAGGCTCTGCTCAAAACCGATACAACACTCACAACCCTCACCAACAGTCCCCCGGGGCCTTGGGCTCCATCTCCAGCTCCCCACCTACAAAACCCTTCCCATTGGGACTATTTGGGACCACACAGTTACCAAAACCAAGCATCTAAAATCGGCACAGCATCTCCCACAGTCAGAAGGCAAAACCCCACGACGAGATCATAAACCAGTCAGTAAACAAGTGATACCCAGCAGCATCCCCTAAACATGCCACACAGGGGTCTTCTGGGACCCTGCCTGCGATTTGATTATTAGAACCCTTTTAGTCTTTACCCTATTCCTGCCCTTCTTTTCTTAATTGCGTTTGCTGCATCACGTCTAAAATTAGGAGCTCAGCTCTTTGGAGCAAGGACCGCATTACATCTCCGCTCTGTGAGCAGCACAGCACACTCTGAACGCTACATAAACACAGGGGCGAGTAGCACTACACCAACTGTAAGGGGCAAGAGCTTTTCCTGTGCAGCTCCATGCTTGTACTTCAAGCAAGTGTTTTGACTGTGGGTTACATAAAGAGCCCTTGTAATTCTGCAATAAAGTTACCCATTGACAGCCTTGCCAACGCCCTCTCCCTCTCTCAGATGACTCCTACGCTTCTTGCAGCATCCTTCCAAAAACCTGGAGGTCTCCGGCTGACACCCCAAGCCTGATGGTCCCAGCTTGGACCATCTAGAAGATCCCCAGTGCCTTTGCTTTGAAGGGTGAAGACTGCAGAAAGCCTGACTCGGGCAGAGGTAGGACAAGAGCTTTCCACACACGGCTTGCAATTAAGAAAGAACACATGCCAGAATGAGATTTCAGACTTTCCACGCTACAGGGCTTTCAAAGCACGTTACGCATTAAAGAATTACTATAAAGTCACTGCTGACACCGACAACTGCGGATGAACTCGGATTTTAAAACTCGTTCTACGCTGAAAGACAACCCTGGCCACAACACGAGTGCCTGGCAGGCAGCCCCGCTGGTGTTTAGCTTCCATCCTCAGACACGTACAGCAAAGTGAAAACACGCAACCCTCACCTTCAGCCAGACCAGCGATGACTTCCAGAGGGCAGAAAAACAGCGCAAGGTTCAAGGAGCGATGGGGATCTCTGCCATCAGTTCAGTACCCACAGCCACGCAGGGAACACTCTGCTCATTCCCGAACGCGGCGATTTCATTCCCAGGCAGCCGTTTCAGTAAAGTCACCCAAATTTCGCGTTTATCCGCAAGTTATTCCCAGCTCCGGAATGCCAGCCAAACGGATGTGCCTACCGAGAGCAACATCAGAGCTGACAGGTGAAGGGAGCTACAGATGCTTAAATCTTCGTCACCCTGCCTCTGCCACTCGGAGGCACGACACGGCTCCCCAGGACATGGCAGCATGGTAGGCAGAGCACCATCCTTCTCCCCATCACTCAAAAAGCCACTCTCCTGCTCTGACAATCTTCACACATCCTGCAAGGCAGACTGACGCTTGTCACTCATTTGTAATGAGAGCGGAGAGGGACGGGCTGGTGGTGTGAATCAGAGAGTAGAAGCATATGCGAGGCAATATATTTGACATGAAGAGAGAGAAGACACAAGGAGGGGGTGAGTCACTGTTTACTGTTCTAGAGGAGCTCCACGCAGCCCTCGCCCAGCTGGCCAGCCTTCCATTTCCCTTATGGATCGGAACCAGCATCCAGCAGCAAAGAGGAGATTCAGGAACCTTCAGAGCACATCTGAGAGCTGCCAGGACACAGCTCTCTGAGGCGCTCTCTGGGGAAGCCTGGACACAGATCAGACAGTCTTGAGTGGTTTGGTAAACAACCTAGTCAGATGCTGCAGAGAGCCTGTGGTCAGGGAGCAGAGGATACGGAGTACCAGGAGGGTATGTTCGTGTATCACCTCAGAGAACTCATGGAGGAGGTGTCTGAAGGGGAAAGGTATGCAGCAGACAGCCTTGGTACTGACAAGCATACAGCACTTTTTCCATCACGTGCTTACAAAACACAGTGACAGAGCTACACCAGAATTACACCTCAGCATCGCTAGCCCAGAGATGCATCTTACCCCAGACAGCCAAGCTGAGCCACCGAGCAACAAATAACTTGCTCGGACATGCAGACAGATCCTGGGGCAGAGCTGGGATTCTCAGCATCACTGCTCCTGACCCCGTGTGCCGGCCACAGTCAGACATCTTCACCGAGTGCTAATAATGGAACATCACGGCATCGCCATGCAGGGTCCTGTGGTATTGGACCTCCTCGGGAGCTTGGCGATGGGGAACGGCTCCCATCACTGCCTCTCCCCCTCTCTGCTCTGGTGCTGACGGTCACAGAGCACGGCATCGCTCTGTGTTCGTTTCATGCTCGGAAGAGTCTCTGCCCGAGTTTGAAGATAGCCTGAAACAATGGCTGAAAACTGCCTGCTCATCTTTACAGGGTGCTGAGCCTGAAACTTCCTGATAATTGAAAGTGCCAGCCCCGCTCAAGTATTTCACAGCTGGATGTTTACAGCAAGGATCAGCGAGCGAGCTTATCCCACAAACCACGGCTGCCGCGGGGGCCAGCGCTCCCAGCTGGCCTTCCTTCGCTTCCCAAACATCTCGCACAGCTAGAGATTTTCAATACCACGTTCTGCAGCGCATTCCACGCCATTAATCATCTTCCAATGTTGATGGAAATAAGAGTGTATCAAGCTGATCTGTATTTTTCCCTTGCAGGAGGCACACAGCGGTACCGAACTCCTTGCTGCAACAGATTGCCGAGCTGGGCGACGGCGCAGAAATGAGATAAAACATGACAAAGCACACTGTCCTTGACAGGCAAGCAGGAAAAAAATAAAGAAGCTAACAAATTTCTGCCTCGGGTTCAGAAACGCTTGCGAAGCATGGAACGAGCCTGGCGTAACACAGCCAGGAACATTCAACACGGCTCAGGTGCAGAGCCCTGACAAGCTCGGAGCCTGCAGACGTGGGCAGGGTGTCCTGACGGCGAGGGTCACCTCGTGCCCCAGCCTTGAAGCAGTCGCCCCACTGCTGCCGGCCGGCAGCTCCGCCGGGTCGGAGCGGAGTTCACCCGGGTGCCGCGCAGCCCTGCGCGCTGCCATTGGGCAACCGCGGCGTCCATCACCCCTAGGAAGTGACTGCAGGAGGAAGGCTCCTCACCAGGCAGCACCGCGTACACACGGAAGGAGAGAGGGGAAAGCGGAGAAACGCGCGCCCGTTTCATCACCGAGAGAAACCACAAGGTAAACTCACTCGCTGCTAAAACCCCGACAGTGCCAGGGCACGCCGTGTCCCTGCAGGGCTCTGCTTCCCCACGGACACAGCGAAAGGGCAAGGAAAAGGCGTGCAGCTTCCTGGGGAACACTTTGTTCCCAGCAGCTGCCCTGGCACTTGCGGTCCCAGCTCAGCTTTGGGACCACGCTGGTGAAGGAGGGGGCAGCAAGTGAAAGTGAAAATGGAGGCCTTTCCCTTTTCTGTAACAACGTTGCCCAAAGGGGGCTCGTTCCTAATTTGAGACCTCGTGGCCTGCTTTCGGCAGAACCTGCAGAATAAATCCTCCCCGGAGCAGCCCACGAGGGAGGGGAGCAGGCTCTCAGCCCGAGGAAAAGGAGGAAGGAGGTTTTTCTCAAACAGAACCTGACACACCGGGAGAGTTCGGAGACCTCGGTTCCCCTCGCTCGTGGCCTGGATGTGTCCCCAGCTCATGTCACTGCCCTGGCCGGGAGCTGGGCAGAGGGTTCCCCCCCACACCCACCCCACCGCTGAGTAAATCCCCGAACCGTCCCCACGCACCAGACAGTCACGCGGCAGCACCGGCTCCCGGAATGTCACCGTCCCCTTCCCTCCCACCAGCACGTCCCGGGGTGACCGAGGAGCACCCATTTCCAGGGCTTCCCCCATCCACACACCCATTCCTCCCACCAGCTCCGGGACCAACCCCAGCACACCGCACGCCTCTACCCCCCGCAAGCAGCCGTGCTCGGCGGAGATAACCCCGCTCCCCACCGCAGCCTGACCCCCCCCTCCTCCCCAGCCCATCCCGCGGGGAGCCCCGGCCGGCGCTCCCCC
>VZRW01000186.1:70928-82000 GCA_013398125.1 Aegotheles bennettii
ACCCCACCGCCGGCCTCATCCCGGTACCCCTTTCCTACCGCCGGCCTCGTCCCGATGCCACTCTCCCCCCCTCCCCACCGCCGGGCTCTCCCCGGTGCCCCCCACGCCCCCGCCGGGCTCGTCCCGGCTCCCCGCGGGCCCCTCTCTCCCGCTCGCCCGGAGCAGCCCCGATGGAGGGGATGCGGCGTGGCCGTGGAGTTTCGCACCCCCGCTCGTGGGGCAGGGGCGGTGGGGGTCGTGTCCTGGGCACCGCGAGGCTCCGGGTGGGCATTCCGAGGCTGTTTTGATCCCTGTGCTCCATGGAGTTACCATTGGCAGGACTTGGCCTCCTCCACCAGGCACCAGACCAGTCCTCATCCCAGTGTCCCCCCAGTGCTGCCTCTGGGCCAAATCCTGCCCCGGGGCCAGATCCTGTGCCCAGTCCTTGCCCTTTTCTCGTGCAACTGAGAGAGCTCTTCCCAAAACGCCATGACTCCAATGGTGTGAGCAGTGTTTCGGATGCAGGGAGCATCCAACAATGTGGAAAATTCATCAAAAAATGTAATAACATGGATGATTGACCAAACCCAACTGCCTCCACCGTAGAGAATCTAGAGGTTGACCAGAGGGCTACCTGATTGTTGATTGACAGAGCAGCCCTCCTGGTCAACCTCTACACTCCACCAAAACCAGGATTCTTTTGATTTCTGGGGGAAAAAAGGTGGGAACCTTGAGTCCACCATGTCCACAGCAACAGCCACCTGCCCCTGTGCCCTCTCTAGGTGGTAATAACCAGGAGTAGCTGGAGCCATCCTGCATCATCCCAGGCTTGTCCCTGAGACAGCCATGAGATGGTGGTCCCGAAGGGCAGGAGAGATGGGTTGGTGTATCCTTAGTGGGGGTCTCACACATGGAGCTCACCAGAATTGAGGTATTTCCCCCTGTCTTTGCAACAAAATGGGTTTGACAGATAACATATGGTATGGGAGGGGGTGTCGTGCCATCTAAAATTCTGTTTCTGGGTGAATTGGCCTGTTCACAACAGTTCTTAGTTTTTTGGTTTTATTCCCTGGGGAAAGCAACTCTGCTCCAAAGGTCTGTTGTCCTTTGCTGCTGACCTTTAGACTGCAGTGGCCTTCAATAGTAAACAAGCAGCTCTCCAGTACCCCGAGAGAGGGCAGGGAATGTGCAATTACATGCACTTGTTAACCAGATGAACTGGAGTGCATGGGAGAGAGAACCTCTGGGGAAAACCTGGATGGACAAAGGGCTTTGTTCTGGGAAGTGTGGTGTTTTGTGGGTCTAGCCCACCAGCTGTGGTCCAGCTTCATGGTTCCCTGATGCCACGGTGCAGGATGCAGTACAGACACCTCTTTCATGCTGCTTTGCTCTCACCCTAAAAAGGGGGTCGAGGCATTAAGAGAGTTAGGGGGGTTCAGCCTGGAGAAGAAAAGGCTCCAGGGAGACCTTAGAGCAGTACCTGAAGAGGCTACAGGAAAGCTGGAGAGGGACTTTTTCCAAGGGCATGGAGTGACAGAATGGGGGGTAATGGTTTTAAGCTGAAAGAGGGGAGTTTAGATTAGATATTGGGAAGCAATTCTTCACTGTGTGGGTGATGAGAGCCTGGCCCAGGGTGCCCAGAGAAGCTGTGGCTGCCCCTCCCTGGCAGTGCTCATGGCCAGGCTGGAGGGGGCTTGGAGAAACCTGATCTGGTGGGAGGTTGTCCCTGCCCATGGAAGGGGGTGGCACTGGATGGTCTTTAAGGTCCTTCCAGCCCAAACCAGGCTGTGATTCTATGATCAGTACTCTGGGTTTTGAGCATCCAGGCTGGGGAAAATCTAAAAAATCGCTGAACTCCCATATTCTCCACCTCGGGGCTTTCAAACAGCATCGAGTGGAGATACATATATTTTAAAAAACCCAAACAAAACAAACAAAGCACACGAACCGTAGGAGCGAGGTGCTGAGAAGGCGCGGGAGAGGCGTGTGTGTGTGTGCAGGCGCTGCTATTAGAGAGGCGTNGTGTGAGGAGCTGGGTGTCTTGTAGGTTATTTACGGTTAAGCAGACAGAGCTGCAGCGGCTGGGAGCCCTGCCTGCTGCCCGCTGCCTGCTGCCCGCTGCCTGCCCTCTGCCCGCTGCTGCCCGCAGCCACAATGTCAAGAGGAGACACGTGTATGTAAGCGCCTGGCAAGGGCGGAGCGGGGCCCAGGAGGGCCGGGCAGGGGGGTCCCGGGGTGCGGTGCCTCCCCGTGCCGGGCTGGGCACCCCCCGGCTGCCTGTGCCCCCCCCCCTCCCAGTGCCACCGCTGCAGGGTGACATCGCGGCGGGGCGGCCTGGCCTGAGCATGGGGGCATGGTGGCATGCCGAGGTCCCCGGGGGTGCCGGGTGGGTGGGCGCAGCCGCCCCGCAGCCCCCCACGCGCGGTTCCCCCGCGGGGTTGCATAAGGCTGAGGCGCTGCGTGGAGCAGGCGCGGCCGCTCCCGGGCGGCTTCGGGGCCGGGCCCCGGCAGGTTGGGCTATTTCGGTGCTGGAGCTGAGGGGAGAGCTGCTGGGGAATAAAATCTGTGTTTGGAGGAGAGCCAGGTTGCGGGGTGGAGGTGTGCGGGGTCTGAGTGCCTGCGGCTCGGGCAGGAGGTGGCGAGAAGAAAGTTGTGTTTCTTATTTAAGGTGCTGAGATTGCTCCCTGCGCTCAGCAGGAGCAGCGGGGGTCTCCTTCGCTTCCAGCCCGGGAGATGTGTGCCCGAGAGGTTGTTAACAGCAGGTTTTATCAGTGGGGGGCAGAGATTGACGGCGTATTCCCTGCCGTCCCTCGCCCAGCCCTCCCCGGGGATAAAACCTCTGACTCAGGGCTTTGGGCGCCGGCAGAGGATGCTCGGAACAGAGGATGCTCGGGGCAGAGGATGTTCCGCACCTCGGAGCCACGGTTCCCGGCACCTCGGCTCTACTCCGATGGGCAGAGGGAGCTCGGCTTTGCTTGCAGCTTCCAGAAACGCTGCAGCCCATAAATTCAGACCTGGGCAAAACTCCTTGCAGGGCTGCTCTGCCACCCCGAGAGCAGGCGGTGTTCAGGTGGATGGCACTTTGTCCCTTGGGGCTGCAGAAGGGTTGTGTGGCAGTGTCTCCCCGCATGCCAGCACGGTCAGGACCACCCGACCCTGGCAAAGCCACCCTGTGCTGAGTTTGCTGCATGGATCTAAGCCAAGGGTGTAGACATCACAGTGCAGGGTGCGGGCAGGGGCGGGCAGGCTCTGCTTGAACTGTGGGCATTGGGCGTAGGGAACTCATCCTTGAGTCTCAGGTGAGCTCTTCCCGACCAACTCCTTCACACCTGCCTCCATCTCCCCCTGCTCCAGCCCCCAGACGATGAAGTCCTACCAGAAGCTGAGGACCCCGCAGCCAGCGGCGTGCCAGGTGGAGGAGGAAGGGGCTGCCCCGGCGCCTGCTGGCCATGGGAAGCTGGCCCCGTGGTGGGTGGGCAGTGGGCTGCTGGTGGCCGCTGTGCTGCTGAGTGCCATCACCGTCTGGGTGCTGCGGCAAGTATCGGGGAGCTGGCCTGGACCCATGCTGCCCCCCAAATGTCTCCTGGTACCTGAAAGCCACCGCTTTGACTGCTACCCAGAGCGGCACGTGGTGGTGACCCAGGAGCTCTGTGAGAGCCGGGGGTGCTGCTTCATTGAGACCCCACCACCAGCAGAGGGCAAGCGGGGGGTGCCCTGGTGCTTCTACCCCCCCGACTTCCCCAGCTACACCCTGGAGAGCCTCAACCAGACGGCGCTGGGCATGGTGGGGCTGCTGGTGCGGAGGCAGAAGGCCTATTACCCCCGGGACATTGAGATGCTGAGGCTGGACGTGGAGTTTGAAACAGACACGCGGCTGCACATCAAGGTGAGCTTCCCACTGGCTGCCCTCCAGAGCTCATGACCTTGCATCTACACCCCTGCACCCTCCATCTCACAGGTGACCATCCCCTGCTCAGACTGTGTGGAAGCTGCTGTGCTCCAGGCATCGTGGCCTCAGTGAGCACCTCCAACCCTTTGCCCTCTTGCTTTGCTGGTCTTCAAAGCATGTTTTCTCCCTCTTGCAGATAACAGATGCGACCAACCCACGGTATGAGGTTCCCCTTGAGGTTCCCCAAGCGACAAAGAGAGCAGAAAACCCCATCTACAGCCTGGACTTCTCCCGGGACCCCTTTGGGGTGCTGCTGCGTCGCAGGGCGACAGGGACAGTGCTGTAAGAACTCACCTCCTCCACATCCCACACCTAATGAGTGGGGGAAGGCTCATCCCACCCTAGGCAGGCTCCAGCACGCTTCCCCAGAGGTTTTTCCTTAGGGAAAACCACACCGTGGGATCTCCAGCCAATAACTACTCTTCCTCTTCATCTTTCCAGTGATGCCCACATGGGGATACAGCAGCACGTGGCTTCCCAGCACCATGGGCTGGCCACATTCTTGCTGTGGCTGTGGCAGGGCTGGGTGGGATCAGCACCTCTCCAAAAACCTCCCAGCGCCCTAATTCCTCGCCAGGTCCTACAGCAGCCAAATGTAGTGCCAGTCCCTAGCAAGTCACCAGTAAAGGACCTGGTGGCTTGGGAAAGGGCCACCGAAGGGTTGTGCCTTTGCCTGTTTCACCTTGCTTTTGGGTTTCCCTGGCTGTCCAAGCTATAGGGACACCCACAGCTCCAGGATTTTTATGGGAAAGGACTGTGGGTGGCTTTGCTGCACTGCTCTCAGTCACCTCTGTGGCTTTGCCCACACTAAGCCGTTGGTGAACACCAATGGCTGATTGATGGCCAGGGTGTTTTATGATCCCATCCTTCCCTTCTCCTTCCCATTTGCTGGTGCCTGTGGTCTGTCCTTTACATGGGATCTGCTTATCAGCAACGACAGGCTGAGAAACACCACTGCCGTATCGCCGCCGTGGTTAATAATAACCTGGGTGGAAACTTCTGGTGTCAAAGGCAAGGCTGTGCCATGCTGGGTCAGGCTGGTTCAGGCTCAGGCTCTGTCTCACATCCAGCCAGACCCGAATTTGCTGCCCGGGTCAAGGCGTTGGGGCTGAGTGCAGGGTGGTTCATACACTGCTGTGCTGGCCCCTGGGATGCTTTGAGAGGGAAGGGGTCAATTGTTGGTGGGAAAATGGGTCCAGATGTATCCCAGCATCCTTCCTCGACTCTGTCTCTCCCTTGGTGTCACCCTGGCAGGCTCAACACCACCGTGGCCCCCTTGATCTTCGCTGACCAGTTTCTCCAGATATCCACATCGCTCCCGTCCAGGTTCCTCTATGGGCTGGGGGAGCACCGTGGCAGCCTCCTGCACAGCCTGGACTGGAACACCCTCACGCTGTGGGCACGCGACGTCTCTCCCACGGTACCATCTCCCCTTCCCCGCAGGGGTGCAGGGGGTGAGGATGGGGGTACCACTCTCCAGTGCATTGGACAAGCCCTTGAGAAAACCTGGCAGGGGAGTGGGCAGCAGCACTGGGAGATGCAGGGGATGGTCAAGGCCGCCGGGCAGATATGTGCCAGGGAGGATTTCAGAGCAATTGCAAAATGCTCTTGGCACTCTGAGGGCCCTGGGTGTTTTCTGCTCCACCCTGCCACTCATGCAACAGGTTGCAGCGAGAAGGGAGGTTTCCCCCTCGCCCAACCCAGCTCGGTAGCAGCCCCCAGGCTGTGAGGAAGAAGCAGCCTCCCATGGCCTTCAGTGCCAGCTCTGAAACCATCCTCATCCCTCGCCTTGCCCTCCATGAGGGGTGACGAGTGCCTGGTTAGATGGTGGCAGCAGATGAAACTTGGGCCATTTATTCACCCCTGGTGACACAGGGCTCTCCCGCTTTGCCTGGGAGCTGCTCTCTCACCCAGCACCTCCTCTTTGCAGGAAACATTCAACCTCTACGGCGCTCACCCCTTCTACCTGCTGATGGAGGAGGGTGGAGATGCTCACGGGGTTTTCCTCCTCAACAGCAACGCAATGGGTAGGTGTCCCAGGGGACCCTGGCTGGCTCATCCGTGGAGGATGACCGGCAGGTGGGGACAGATGGGAGCTGCCGGAACAGCTGGTTCGGGAACTTGGGGTGAGAGGAAGCTGTAAAAGGGAAAGATGTGGTTTGATTACTCCGTTATTGAGCATAGCCATCTGTTTCCTGGCTACAATGAGGCTCTTTAGCAACTGCTGAGCAGTTTAACCACACGCCCAGCTGCCGAGTTGCTGTTGGAAAAGCAAGTCCCTCGTGTGCGGGTCCATGCCTGTTCCCCCTCCACCTGAAGCAGCCTTGCCCCCAGGCCTGGTGGCACGGCAGGGCTGGGACACAGCCAGGGATGCCGTCTGCCGCCCGCGCTCTTCCCAGCTGTGCTCCGCTGGCTGCAGCCATGGGATCCACCCGTGTGAGCCAGCTGATAGTGCAGCAGCTCCCGTGGGCTCCTGCCATGTTGGGGACAGCATCAGTGACCACCTGTCCCTCCCAGCAGCTGCCACTTGCAGCCAGCTGGGACAACGCTGCGCACACTGGGGCTCTCACAGCTCCAGCTGTGCTCAGCTTTATTGCAGCGATGCTCCCAAGGAGGAGCTCACAGGAGAGCCCACAGGAGATGCAGCCACCCAAGCTGAGGTTTGAGGGCTCACATGTGTGAAAAACCCTTCCTGGGAAAGCTCTTGCACTCCCACGCTCGCTTGTGCAAGTAGCTATTGAGTCCCTTAGGAGGGGATTTTGGGGGAGGACGTGAAGGAAAGCCCTGCATGTGCTTGGTCTTTAAGTGGAAGCTGGGAGAATGGCACAGCTTGGGGCTTAAAGAGCAAATTTTAAAGATAGTGAGCTTTTTCCCCAGGTAAATCAGCAATCTCCCCAGGCTGTGATGATTTAAGCCTCCAGACACCCATTTCGCATCCACCAAGTGTGAGGCTGGGATTTCTCTGTTCCCCTCTAGAGGCGGTGGTGCTGCCTGGTCCCTGCTGTGAGGGTCAGGGTCTGGGGGTTGCTCCCCAGTTCTCACTGTCTTTTTCTTTTCCCTGCCCCTGCAAAGAGGTGGCCCTGCAGCCCGCTCCGGGCCTGACCTGGAGAACCATCGGGGGAGTGCTGGATTTTTACATCTTCCTGGGGCCCAATCCCAACATGGTCATCCAGCAGTACCAGCAGGTGATAGGTAAGTGCCAGAACCCCAACATGGCCATCTGTAGGCACCTTCCCCACACCTCTATACCTGTCTCACCCCAGCTTCACCACTGTCCCCAGTCCTCCCAGCTGGACAGTGGTCAGCTGTCCCCAGCCATCCCACCCTCAGCTCTCCCAGCATATCAGGGGTCAGCGGTCTCCTCCTTTCCCCCTTTCCCCCTTCTGCTGAGTTTCTTTTGAGATGCTGCTGTTGTCTCAGGACACCCCATCCATGCTCCTGCTCTCCTGCTGCAGGTTTCCCAGCCATGCCACCACTCTGGGCGCTTGGCTTCCACCTCTGCCGCTGGGGCTATGGATCCAGCAACGAGACCTGGCAGACTGTGAAAGCCATGAGGAACTACCAGATCCCCCAGGTAACTCCCCAGACCCATGGAGGGAGGGTCCGGACTCTGTCACCCATCCCTGAGTTTCTGTCCTGCAGGATGCACAGTGGAATGACATCGATTACATGGATGGGTACCGGGACTTCACCTTAGACCCCCAGAAGTTCACTTCCCTCCCCTCGCTGGTGGAAGATCTCCACAAACATGGGCAGCACTACGTTATGATCCTGGTACTCCCCCTCCTCTCCCCCTGAGCTGGCTCTGCTGCAGGGCTGGGATGCGAGGCAGAGGTGTAAGGGATGCTCGTGATCCCAGCCCATCACACCCAGCCCCAGGGATTTTTATCTGAGGTTGGTCCCCAGTGCTGGGCAGGCAGCTGCAAACTGCCACTGGGAATCACCTTCGTGCTGGGACTGCAGAGACACAGGCCAGGTTCTCATGCCATGATCCTGTCTGCTGCAGGAGTACAAGGGTCCCCCGTGGGTGAAAGGACAGAGGAACTGTGGGTCAGGCTGTTTAACTCGTGGGTGCTCAACTCGGGTGCCCCCGCATCCCCACGAGTTCTAGGATCTCATGACCTGGCTGTGATCTCCCTTCTTCCCTCTGCGAGGAAAGGGGATGCGGGTTCTGCTTGCTGGGGTGGTGGGACTGGGGAGTGATGGGGACGGTGTTAGAGAAGTTGGGTTCCTTCCCTGTTGAACTGCCCATTGTATCCAAGCCCGGCTGTAACCCGATGTTTCTTGCATAAGTGCAAGATTTCTGTATGTGTCCCCCCCTCCTCAAAACACCCTAACAGGTCCTGGAGACTTGCAGAAGTGACACTTCAGAAAACATGCCTGGAAGTGGTGAAGCAAGTTTCTGTTCCCCTTGGGGGGGAAGCAGCCGCCGTGTGTGGGCTCTGGTCCTGTCTGGGTTGTCATCTTCTCTGAATCACACTGATCTGGCAGGGGGAAGGGGCCATGGTCTGCCGGGAAAGGCACTAACCCTCTGCTCCATCCCCAGGATCCTGGCATCAGCAGCACCAACCCTCATGGCTCCTACTGGCCTTTTGATGAAGGCTTGAGACGGGGCTTGTTCCTCAACACCACTCAAGGGCAGCCACTCATCGGGCAGGTGAGGAGCTCCAGGGGGAAATCCCAGCCGTGGGAGCTTGTGCAATAGCAGAGTTGGGATTTCATCCCTTGAGCTGGAGGGAAAGCCAAGTCGAGGGACTTCTCCGGGATTACTGCCAAAGCCTGGCTCAGCCTCAGGCTCGTGTGTCACCTCCCGGCATCTTCCCCAGCCCCGGGAGCCAGCCCTGCCCCGGCAGAGGAGCCCGTGGAAGTCATATGAGCTTATCGAGGCTGGTCAACTGATTTCTCTCCCTTCCCGTTTCTGGGGTGAGGGGAGGCTGTCCGTGATGGACACGAACCTCCAGATCTGCTCCGCAGCAGTTCCCTCCCAGTTTGTTCCCTCCTTTCCCAACCGTTTGCTCCCATTGGCTCTCCCTCACCATCTACAGGGAAGGGCTTTTAATGCAGGAAAATGAATTGGCAAAAATTCCTGGAGTGAGGCAAAGTGTGGATGAATCACACCCCCTCCCTGGCTGTGGAGGGGTCCCCAGCACTCTGAGGCTCCCAGGTAACACGGAGCTAGGAGAGATGCTGCATGCACAGCACCCAAGACTTGAAGCATTCAGCCTGGGTTTATCTTCTCTTTTGGGGCCCATTTCACCCCCAGGTCCATGGGCATGCTCGCGGCCCTGTGACACCCTGTTCCCTACAGCACCCCCCTCAAGCTGCCTGCCTGTTGAACCCATGGGTTTGTGGTCTCCCCTCAGGTCTGGCCTGGCTCCACAGCCTACGCAGACTTCTCCAACCCGGACACGCACCAGTGGTGGCTGGAGAACCTGCAGCGCTTCCATGCCCACGTGCCCTTTGATGGCCTCTGGATCGTAAGTCCCTGGGACAATGTGCGTCCTGGCAGAACCATCTGTCCCTCAAATGCAGTTTTCCAGGTTTATCCATAATCCCCCAAACCTCCCCCTTGAAAATGCTCTGTGATTTTCTTTGTGTAGGACATGAATGAGCCATCCAACTTCATGGATGGGTCTAAAGACGGCTGCCCGCCAGGAGAGCTTGACAGCCCACCCTACACCCCGGGTGAGGAGCTGGGCTGGTGGCTACCGCATGCTTTGAGATCCCTGGCAGTCGAGCACTAGGGGAGAAAACCATTTTAATCTAAGAGACATCACCTCTCCATTTCACACCATGAATGTCTCCATCCCCACCCGTGTGTGCCGGTATCCGTGCCCAAGTCTTGCACGCTTGTTGGGGCCACGTCAGGGTGTAGGGTGGGACCACCTGCGTGACCTTTTGGTGCTGGGTTGGCAGCGATGGCTGGCTCCTGTGCCCAGAGCCAGCGAGTGTGGGGGGTGTCCGTGTCCCCTGGACCACCCCCTCCCCACGTGCCGATGGGGACTCTCCCTCCTGGCAGCCGTGCTGGGCGATTCCCTCTCGGCGAGGACGGTGTGTGCCTCGGCAAAGCAGAAGGTCTCGGTGCACTACAACCTCCACAACCTCTACGGGCTGATGGAAGCCAAAGCCACGGCGAGGTACCCAAGCATCCTGCTTCCCACCAGCCCGGGGATGGGAGAAAATCCTGCTGCTCAGGGTTATGTGGGAGTAGAACAAGGATCTGAGTGCCCGACCCAACGGGGAGATGCTCTGGCTGCTCACAGCCTCCAGGATGGGAATAGCCCAGCAGAGGGGAGGAGCCAGCACCGCTCTGGGAGGGATGGGTGGATGGTCCTGGCACTGAGCCTCCCCGTACCCCTAGGGCTGATCCTCTGACACCGCAGGGCTGGGCTCGGGCCGGACCTCCCCCTCCACCACTGCGGCATTAGGTGAACTCCCGGGGGCTGCTCTCACCTCCTGCCCCGGCTCTCCCTGATGTTTTCCAGTGCCTTGATCCAGATCCGGGGGAAGCGCCCCTTCGTCATCTCCCGCTCCACCTTCCCCAGCCAGGGCCGGTACTCGGGGCACTGGCTGGGTGACAACCGGAGCCAGTGGAAGGACATGTCCTACTCCATCCCAGGTGGGTGGCGTGAGCTGCACGCAGACCACCCCGTACCAGCATCCCCAGCTCCATCGAGCTTTCTGCTGGATGGGAGACACCTCCAGACCATCCCTGCCCTCAGGGCTGCTGAGCTTCAGCCTCTTCGGCATCCCGCTGGTGGGGGCGGACATCTGCGGCTTCTCCGGCAGCACCTCGGAGGAGCTCTGCACCCGCTGGACACAGCTGGGAGCCTTCTACCCCTTCGCCCGCAACCACAACACCCAGAACGAGAAGGTTGAGGGCGGCGTGGCTGGTGGGGGGCATCCCGGGGGTGGGATGCAGGATGCGGGATGCAGGATATGGCATGCAGGATGCAGGATGTGGGATGCGGGACGTGGGATGCGGGATGTGGGATGCAGGGTGTGGGGTGTGGGGTGTGGGATGCGGGATATGGGATGCGGGATGCAGGGTATGGGGTGTGGGGTGTGGGATGCAGGATATGGGATGCGGGATGTGGGATGCGGGATGTGGGATGCAGGGTATGGGGTGTGGGGTGTGGGATGC
>VZRW01000186.1:86185-121366 GCA_013398125.1 Aegotheles bennettii
CCCCATCCTTGTCCCTTTCCTCTGCTGGATGTGGGGCTGAGGTCCCAGTTCTGTCTCCTTCCCTGCTGGCACTGGGTTGTGTTCATCCCACCTGAGAGCTGTTCAGCAGCAGCATCTGGAAGACTCCCCGAGGAAACCTTAGAGTCTGGATCGTGGTGTTTTATCCCTGTGTTTCTTTAGCTCTGAATGTGAACGTTGCTTTTTGAATTGTCACTCCGTTTTCTGGTGTCTGATGTGTTTGCAGAGGAGCATTCTAGCACAAATTGACCAAATAACAATCAAGGGGTATTGTCAAGTGTGAAATGGAGCTTCTAATAGCAATGGGGTAGGGAAAAGCAGTTGCAGGGGCTAAAGGTGAGCTGGCCCACACTTTGCTTTCCTGGTGACTGACCCAGGGTGGGTTATTTTGCACGAGGGTAGGTACTGATGTGTCTCTGCTGGTGGTTGCAGTTGTGCCCACGGTGCTGCTGGACGAGATTGAGGCAGCGGAGGCAGAAGGCAACGACGACCGCATCGAGGGGGTGCTCTGTGGAGCTGTGAAGCAGCTGAAAATGAACAGAGCTAAACCTGATACCACGCTGTACCTGAGCCTCATGTACCTGGCGAAAATCAAACCCAACATATTTGCCACTGAGGGGGTTATTGAGGTGAGGGCTACGCTGCCTCGGGACTCTAGGACTTGTGGCACCTCTCTGCTGCCAGCTTGTGACCATAGCCACAGTTTCTGGCAGGCCAGAGCACAGTGTGCTGTCTATAAATACCACAGCTCTGCTGCAATTTGTATTCCTTTTCTAAAGTTTCTCTATATGCTTTTTTGCTAGGTGGCTTGATTATAATTTTGTTTTTTGTGGATGATATTCCAGGCACTGTGCAGCCTGCTCCGAAGAGATGCCTCCATTAACTTCAAAGCCAAAGGGAACAGCCTTGTATCTGTCCTGGCCTGCAACCTTCTCATGGCAGCTTACGAGGAGGATGAGAACTGGCCCGAGATCTTTGTCAAGGTTATTGAGCCAAGGGTGTTTCTGCTGGGCTGAGGCGGTGGTGGGCAGACTGGGTGGCACTGGGTGGGGTTGGGAGATGTGCATGTGTTGGGGTGAGATTGCAGCAGAGGATTTATTCCCACTGCAGGGGAAGGGGGTATCCAGGGGCCTGTTGCCTGGTGTGGGGAGTGCAGCTGGAGGAGGCAGAAATTGGAGACTGGGCCCATGCTGTATTGACAATGGAGAGAAACAGGGTTTGGGTTTTATTAAAGAAAAATCTCCACTGATTGTCAAAACGCTGTGCCCTCCTTTGCCTTTTGGTGCCTGATCTCTGCTCTTTTCCGAGATGCCTTTGGCAATCTGTATTGATATGAGTGCCACAGAGGCTTCTTACTTTCTAGTTTGTCTGTAGGGATTAAAACAGCCCGTTAATTAAAAAAGGCTAAAAGATGAATTTCTATATTTTGGTGGTAGGATTTGTTGTACAGTCTTTGCTAAAGCATGGTTTGTGATCTCTTCTGCAGGTTTACATTGAGGACTCCCTTGGGGAGCGCATCTGGGTGGACAGCCCTCACTGCAAGACATTTGTGGATAATATTCAAACAGCTTTTAACACGAAGATGCCTCCTAAGAGCATGCTCCTGCATGGGGAAGTTGGACGTAGCGGAGGGGACCTTAGCGCTGGTAAGGAGATGTTTGGGAAGCAGGAACAAAGGGGTAGGGAGAGGTTGAAGCCTGGTGAGGTTGCTGACTGCTGAGAGTAGTTTGTTACTGAATGGGGTCACATATGCTAGACTTTGGGTTCCAGGCATTGCTTTTCCTCTCTATTGGGTTCTTTCATCTCTAGGGGATGTTTGAGGGCAGGCAGTGAAAGAGCTGTGGAGAATGTGCCTATGTGGGTTACGGTGTGAGGAAGCAACTAGTGACCTCCTCCAGTGTTGCTGAAGAGGATCCTTGAGAGAAGCTGAACGTGTAAGAGCAGGAGTGTGTGATCTCTAGAAAGAAGAGTTGTCTCGTGAAGCATGCTGTGTGCTGGTCTCTCCTAGGGAGTAGCCCACACCCTTCCATGACAGAGGAGGAAGACAGCCAGAGCGAGCTGCTGATTGCAGAGGAGAAAATGAGCCCAGAGCAGGAGGGCCAGCTCATGCCCAGGTACAGTGCCTCTTCTCCTCACATAGCCATTGGGCAGAGCCAACTGTGCTCACCCACTCTTGCAATGCTGTGGTAGAGAGCTCCTTCTCTTCACTGACTATCCTGTGGCACTCACTAGAGGATGCTGAACATCAGATACAACTGGTTCCAGGAGAAAAGAGTAGAATTGTTTGTTTGTAATGCATACCACACCCTAGAAAGGATGCTGATTTTTGGACACAGCAAAGTGTGACCAAGGTGGCTTGTGTGGAAGTGAATAAAATTTAGTTTCTGTGGCTCAGGTATGAAGACCTTGCAGAGAGTGTGGAGGAATATGTCCTAGACATGCTGCGGGACCAACTGAACCGGCGCCAGCCAATGGACAATGTCTCCAGGAACCTCCTTCGACTGCTGACTGCAACCTGTGGCTACAGAGAGGTGCGGCAGATGGCTGTGCAGAGGCTGGAGATGTGGCTGCAGAATCCAAAGGTAAGGTTAGAAGCTGATGAAGCACAATTCTTCTGGACCTGGTCTGGAATCCATGTGCCAGTTACATTTCTGATCTGTGATGGCAGGTGGCTGTAGCCTTTCTGTTCTTCCTCTGCAGTTGACCAAGCCAGCTCAGGACTTGCTGATGTCAGTCTGCATGAACTGCAACACCCACAGCTCCGAGGACATGGAAGTCATCTCCAACCTGATCAAAATTCGTCTCAAGCCAAAAGTCCTTCTCAACCACTACATGCTGTGTGTCAGGTAAGTGAGTGACTGGGTCTGTGACGGGAAGAGAAAGCCCTGGAAGATGTGCCCAGGGCCTTGATGGTCTGAGAGTCTCTGCACAGTGGTTTTAAATAGCATCTTGGACCATGGGGTGTTCTGTGTAACATTTAGATGAGTTTCATTGACCTGGAAGTATTTCAGTAATCCTTTGTCATAGCTGGACATACATGCTGCTCTGTCCTCTTCCCTCTTGTGTGTTAAATGCTTCAAAGGGAAATCAAAGCAGTGGGTCTAGCTGCAGTAATTCTCAGCTCTGATACCTCTGGTCTTCCCTTACAGAGAGCTGCTGAATGCACACAGGGATAACCTGGGCACCACAATTAAGTTTGTGATTTTCAACGAGCTATCAAATGCAAGAAATCCCAACAACATGCAGATCCTGTACACTGTGCTTCAGCATAGCTCCGAGCAAGCTCCGAAGGTAGGCAAAGTGTCCTGTGTGCCGGAGAGATTTAGCTGAACTGATGCTCAGATGAAGTCTTTCCATGGACAGCTGTGATCTGTATCACACTGTTTTGAAACTATACTAGTGCACTTGTTAGAAATAAATGTGCCATGGGCATTTTCTAACTGCCACATTCTGGGTACCAACCTTGTGGTGATGAAGTTTCGTGACAAACCATACCACCAGCCTTGTTTCTTGTGTCTTTTCATCCTGTGGATGCAGATACATTACAATGCACTGAAAGTTTTCTCTTTCTGTATGGCCTCAGTACCTAGCAATGGTGTTCCAGGATCTTTTGACAACCAAGGACGATTACCTGCGGGCTTCACGGGCTCTGCTGCGAGAGATCATCAAGCAGACAAAGCACGAGATCAACTTCCAGGCCTTCTGCCTGGGTCTTATGCAGGAACGGAAGGAGGCCCAGTATGCAGAAATGGAATTCAAGGTACCACTTTCTTTGACCTGTGTGCTGCTGGATTTACCAGTGGTGTACTGGGCTTTTTTATGTCTTTTTCTGGCTGTTCCTTTCTTTTACTCTGTTATCTGAGTGAGACAGTATGCGTATGTCTCATCTTGTAGCAGCACTCCCATATCCCATCTCCAAACATCCATGATTGTCATTTTTGATGACAAAATGCTTTTTCAGAAGGCAGCTTTGGGTATTACTGATTCAGCTCACTTTGTTTTTCATTTAAGGAGCGGTTTGTCATCCACATAACTGATCTGCTGGCTGTCTCCATGATGCTTGGTATCACAGCCCAGGTGAAGGAGGCTGGAATTGCTTGGGACAAAGGAGAGAAAAAGAGTAAGCAAAACAATCTAGGTTCCCTCTGAAGGTGGGAAGCTTGGTAGATATCTCCCCCTGAGGCTGGGGGAACGTTGTGGCTAGGGTTAGGAAGGGGTGTAAGCCTCCATTCTGAATAGAGGCCTGGGAGTGCTTGTGATCATCCTGAAACTGAGCGGGTTGGGAAATATGGCATTTGCACGGCTGGTGCTTCTTGTGTCTGTGGAAGCAGTGGCTGAGAGCCTGGGGAGAGGGAACTGTGTATGGAGGGGCCTCAAGCCTGATAGGGCAACTGTAAGGATTGCCAAGTACCTACTGCTGAGCAGACAGACCTTTGGGGTGGAACTGAAGTGACTGCCCAGGTGTTGTCTTCTCATGACACTAATTTGCCTGTGCTTCATCTCGGGGTTTTGCTGCAGTGTGTGTCAAAGTGAAGCACATGTGCTATCAGTGCTGAGATGCTCACAGTTGTCCCATATACTTCTCTGTTTGACTATTGTTGCTTCAGAGCCCTGGTTACTATTTGGTCTTGAAACAGCCAATGTCTCCTTCTCTGCTCCCAAAGGGGCTCTGGTACATGCGTTGTTTGTAACTTGACTGTTTTACAGACTTGGAAGTGCTGCGCTCTTTCCAGAACCAGATTGCTGCTATCCAACGAGATGCTGTCTGGTGGCTTCACACGGTCGTTCCATCTATCAGCAAGTTGGCTCCAAAGGACTACGTGCACTGGTAAGAGAGTCACCTGGGTAACCTGCTGTGTGTAACCTGTCCCTTTCCCAGCAGCCTGTGACATATTATGAAAAAACCACACCCGTGCCAGGGTTTGGTCAGAAGAAACAATGTTTTAGCAGGGTTCAGGCTGGGACTGTCTCCCTCTCGGGTATTCCTGCAGATACATCTTACCAGAAGACAGTGGAAAATACTTCTGATTTGTATTATTTGGGCCCACTTAATAGGGTCCACTCACCTGACCAAGCATGGTCCCTGTAAACCCCTTGCTATTCTTCTGTCTGCTGTGCTTTTTCAGGCTGTATGGTTGAGGGCTCCATAGATAGCGCTATCTTCTGTGCCTGCTTCTGGTTGTGTCCTGGGGCCTGGCTGAAGGCATTACTGAGGAAGGTCAAGCCAGAACTGAGTGTCTGAGGTGTGTTCACTGGAAGTGTAAACACCCAGTGCCCATACTGCATAGTCCTCTCTGTCATGATTTGAGTCACAACTTTTGCTAGAGCAGCTTATCTGAGGGGGCTCCTTTGTGTGTAGGATGGGAAGCATTAGCAGGAGTTTGAGACTGAACTGTTGAATATGTTCTTGAGCGTCAGACAGGTGGTGTTTACTGTTCTCTTCATCTCTACAGCCTCCACAAGGTGCTCTTCACAGAACAGCCAGAAACCTACTACAAATGGGACAACTGGCCCCCTGAGAGCGATCGCAAGTGAGTGCATGCCCTGTACAGGCGCGGAGCTGGTGTAGCTGGAGGCAGAGGAATTGGTGTTTTCTGGTGTTCCTTATATAGCTCTGTGTTGAAAAGGCTTGGAACTGTGCTTAGATTTTTCTTAATCTGTTACATTGCCTTAAAATTGAGGGATATTGCTCCGTTCTCCATCTGTTCCTCTTCCTCCTTCATTCCTGTTCCCTGTGCCAAGCTGTTCTGTATCTGATGCTGTAATTGTAAGGAGGGCAGCCCTGCACTGTGTGGTTTGTACTGGAGTAACCTGAGGGAGCTCAGACTCAAGCAGGCTGAAGTGCAGAGGTATAAGGCAGTGAGCAGTATTCTAGGAAACAGTTTGCTCCAGGTAGTTGCATTTGGAGCTGGAGGCCAGGAACGGGATTGTAAACTAAGCTGTGATTTATCTTCTGCTCAGAGGAGCTCGAGGGTTTGTGGAGGGTTTCAGGGACCCTCATGCTGCTGTGAAAAGAGGTGTGATTGATGTCTTGTGTCTCATGCAGCTTCTTCCTTCGCCTCTGCTCCGAGGTGCCCATCCTCGAGGACACACTGATGCGGATCCTGGTGATTGGTTTGTCACGGGACCTTCCTCTTGGCCCTGCGGATGCCATGGAGCTTGCTGACCACTTGGTGAAGCGGGCTGCGGCTGTGCAAGCAGATGGTGAGACTGCACAAAGCTCCAGCCAGCAAGTGATTCCTTCTGTCTTATGTGTCCTCTTATTGCCACCCGGGGCTGAGGCAGCTCCTACCACATACCACAGAGCCTTTGCATCACTTAAAGCGTGTTTTAGTCATGATGGCTAAGCATTTGGCTCAAAGCCAGACACGTATTGCTGTTGCTTTCTCACTCAAGAAGCTTATTTGATTCTACTGTTTCTCCCTGTTACTAATTTTCGATCACGAAGTGTCTGGGAAATTATTGGTTGTGCTGAGGATGAAGGACTGTGAATAACCACCCGAAGTTTTGAGTTAGCATTTTTAAATTCAATTTAGTCCTTTATACATACTGTAAAATGAATAAAAATTTTTAGGCCATGCAAAATTGAAAGGGTTGGAGGTTAAAGTAATTAACCCATGTATTGTGTTCTCCTCCCAATTCCATTATTCAAACACTTACAGAATAGCAGTTACAAAAGCAGCCTTAATACTTGCCCCTTTTATGAATTCATTCATCATTTGTCTGAATTCCTGCATTCTTGGAGGGTATGTCCATCCAGTTGAGCTGTGTGTGTTTGTGTCAGAGTTGAGTGGGTTGCCGGAGTTTGATTTGAAGGCATCTCGTGCTCTTAGTGCTGACTGGTTAATAGCAAAGTCTAATCCAGATCTGATCAGTGCAAGTGGAATGAGCTAGACTTTCCTATTCAATATCCTGTGAAAATGTGTCCAGCCTCTCAGTATAGCTTTTTAAATGGCACACCATTTCAAAAGCTGAGAGACTCAGAGTGGGGTTAGAGCGAGTCTGAAAACTTCCAACAAAGTTAGAATGCATTTTTTAGTTCCTCTGGGTCCCAGGAGTTCTGAGCAGATTCACTGCTTACCTGGAGGAGTGTATCTGAGTTCTGAAAAAGATACAGGTATCATACTGGATGCATTTGGGGAAAAAAACTGCCCTTAAGAATTTAAACCAAATTGCATCTGAAAAGCTCAATACCTGTATATATTGACTTGCAGCTTTTTAAAGTGTTGCTGCTTTTTAAGTGGTGGTGTTTTTTTATTCCTGTAATATCATGAGAACAAGCCCACAATAACAGAGTTGCTTGAAGTAAAATTTTTGTTATACTGTGATGCTTTTCTTGAAGGACTTTCAGCGAGGTAGGCAGGTCAATAGCTTGCTTAGTCCTGTCTTCTCTTCCAGATGTCGAGGTCCTGAGGGTAGAAAGAATCCAGCTGATCGATGCGGTGTTAAATCTGTGCACATATCACCATCCAGAGAATATCCAGCTACCCCCAGGGTAAGGCTCATCATACAGATCATCTTCTTGTGATCTAGCTCATTTTCACCTTGTGACTAACGGTCTTAGCTCACAGATTTTTAAGATGCTTTTCCCTGTTAAAATTGGTGGTAACAAAATCATGAGACCTTTTCAATGTCACGTTCAGGTGGGAATTTAGGACAATTAAGACCCCAGTCATGGTGAATTGAAACAGGGCATGATGAAGGAGAAAAGCAGTCTTGAGATGGCCTTAAGCAGCCAAATCCAACCATTTGTATCTGTTGATACTTTGTTGATCTGTTTTTGCAGGTACCAGCCTCCAAATCTAGCTATTTCTACCCTTTACTGGAAAGCTTGGCCTCTCCTGCTTGTAGTGGCTGCATTCAATCCTGAAAACATTGGTGAGTGTGGACATTTCTCAGGACACTAGCTAGTTCTGCTGCAAAAGTTGGCCAAGGTGCTGTCTGCTGAAGTCTGGTTGCCTGTGTTCAAGGCATCTGTTGGGCTGGTGAGATAAGCACAGTTAACTAACTGTGTGTTTCTGTGTGTGTGTGCAAAAATACACAGTGTGGGGGATTGGATAAGCGTGTGGCTGGAATCAGGGTGTCTGTGCTCCAAGTGTGGTGGGCTGTTCCAAAGTGAGTTTGTGTGTCTCCCTACCTTGGAGTGTGTTAGAATATTTATAAAGACCCTCGCTTTTTTTCCTGTATCCCTGATTGCTTTTCTATTCCCTGCCACAGGTCTGGCGGCATGGGAGGAGTACCCTTCTCTAAAGATGCTCATGGAAATGGTCATGACCAAGTTAGTATACTTAAATCCCTACATAAAACAAGTAGGCCACAGGAAACACATTTCTGAATGAATTTTATGCCAGCTGGCTCCTTCCTCTCCAGTGGGACTGGTGTAAAATAAGCTGGCTGACAGTAACACTGCAGTTTGAGTGGGAAAGGTGCCTTCCCCCAGCAGAAATATTATAAGCAAAGGAATAAAGCTGGGAAAAAGGAAGGGATGACTGTGATGTGCCTTGCTGAAAAGGTCTTGGTCTCCCTTGCCCTGCTGGGAATGGTGATTGTGCTTATGTTGCCTAATGGAGCTGAGATTCTGGGGACTTTCTGACCATGGTTCATCAGTTTTGAACAGGTCAAGGTAACCATTTGCTTTTTAAATTTATTTTCTCAGTAATTATTCCTATCCTCAATGCACCTTGACGGATGAGGAGACACGCACAGAGATGATTAATCGTGAACTTCAAATCTCTCAGAGAGAAAAACAGGAGATTCTGGCATTTGAGGGTCATCTGGCTGCTGCATCCACAAAACAAACAATTACAGAGAGCAGCAGCCTCTTGCTGTCCCAGCTGACAAGTCTGGACCCTCAGTAAGTAGCCTTCTGCAGTCTGATGCCATAGTGAAATCCCAGTTAATGCTAGTCGGGACACCCTATTGCTCATGGGGTGGTTGGATGTGGGCAAGAAGACCCCTGAAATTTGGTAGCCCGTGGGATGTGTGTCACATCTGGTCCTTGTCCTTCTGTTGCCACCTGCATGTGGCCCTTGTGTACTACTGAACTGACTGATCCTCCTCAACACCAGAATGAAAGTACAACAGCCTCTGAGTAACTTCTTGTTTCTCTGGCAGGGGTCCCCCACGCAGACCTCCACCACATGTCCTGGAGCAGGTGAAAAGCCTGAACCAGTCGCTTCGCTTGGGCCACCTCCTGTGTCGCAGTCGTCACCCTGACTTTCTTCTCAACATCATTCAAAGACAGGTGGGCTCCCTCAATGGCTTGGCTATGTTGGGATCTGAAACTTGAGCAGAGTGAGGGGGGGAAAGGGAAGCTAAGTCAGATACAGGGGAAGGTGGTTTACTGCTCAGGAATTCAGTGATCAGTGTGCTGCATCTATGTTCTGCTGATCTTGCATTGTCATTCTTCTGCTTCCTAGGCCTCATCGCAGTCGATGCCATGGCTGGCAGATCTGGTTCAGTCCAGTGAGGGCTCCTTGGATGTCTTACCTGTGCAGTGCCTTTGTGAGTTCTTACTTCATGACGCTGCTGATGAGTCAACCTCAGGTGAAGAAGAGGAGGAGGGTGAGAGTAAGGAGCAGCGTGCTAAGAAACGTCAAGTGAGTAGGCTCCTGAGGATCAGTTCTGTTGTCTACTTTCTCTGCATCTTGGATTTGATTTCACTGGAAAGGCCAACTTCTCGCTCCACAGAGACAACAGAAACAAAGGCAGTTGCTTGGACGGTTGCAAGACTTGCTGTTGGGTCCCAAAGCAGATGAACAGACAACCTGCGAGGTGCTTGACTATTTCCTACGACGCCTGAGTTCCTCCCAGGTAGCCTCACGAGTCTTGGCCATGAAGGTGAGCAAAATGAAAATCTTTTTGACTAGGGTTTGTCAGAAGCTGAGGGCAGAGTCCCTGGTTCTCATGAGTCCAGAGCCAGCACAGTGAAATTGCTTCATGTCATCCTTTTTCAATAACTTGTCTCAATCTCCAGACCCCACCAAATGCATTTCTACTCCCTGCTGCTTAGAAGACTTTGTTCAACAGCCGAGTGTTACTTTTCTTAAGATAGAGCTGGATTTTGCTATGTTTCCTGTCAAGTTCAGGTGTAGACTCAGCAGATCATGTGCTATGTGGAGTAATTGGCAGCAGTTTTGTCTGTGGGGAGTGTAAATGAGTGAGTGCCTGGTGCTCTAGAACATAGTTGAGGCAAGCAGAATTGCAGAGAGCTCACAAAGGTAATGATTAGAGAAGACTGAAACTTCACACAGGGTAGCTGTTAAGCAGACACGTTGTATGAGATATGAAACCTATTGTGTGCTGCATTTGGATCATTCCATGATGTTTGAAGCTTGTTATATTCACTAGTATGAAACTAGTGATCCAGCTGTGTCTTCAAATGCAACAGCTGTGTCTGACTTCTGCAGGGCCTGTCCTTGGTGCTGTCGGAAGGGGGGCTGCGTGATGGAGAGGAGAAAGATCACCCCATGGAAGAAGACTCTGGTGATTCTGAGCTGCTGCAGGGGTATCAGTGGCTGCTGAGAGACCTCCCAAGGCTGCCGCTGTTTGACAGTGTTAGAGCAACAACAGCTCTTGCCTTGCAACAGGTAGGTGTTAGTAGCTGGAAGGGGTGAGTGATCAGCTTACTCTTTGTCCTACTCATGCTGAAAGAGATCTGAGCAAACTGCATGTGGGTGTATTATCAACATGTTTATATGCTTGCAGAAGAATTTTTCTTATGCTGGTGCTTGTTTTCAATAAATCCTGATTTCTGATGAGAGGAATTCTCATTCTAGGCCATCCACATGGAGACAGATCTCCAGACCATCAGTGCTTACCTGGTGTACCTCTCCCAGCATGCCCCAGTGGAAGAGCAGGGACAGCACAATGACCTTGCTTTGGTGAGAAGCCAGATTGTGGGGGCAGAGGGATTGCATGGGGAGACCTGGCATGTCTCAGGACAGTGGTAGGCATGTGACTTGCTGTACCATCAGGATGAGTTTTTTGGAAGCACGTGAATCTTACAACTGTGTGCTTGTGTTTCTGTGTACATGTTGGAAGGCATCCTGTCTTTGTTTTCATATCATGAAATTATATCAGAGCAATAACCTCCAGTCCAGCAGCCCATCTCGGATGGTTTGGGAAATGCGAGAGTGAATAGAGGCTTGAAAGAAATCCCACCACCTGGTAGTGTATCACAAGTAGGCAGGTGCTAAGCCTGCAGTCACACGTATCTGGAAGAGAATGGGAAGTCAGGAACCTCGGTGGTGGGATATGCACTCTCCTGTAACCAAAATTTGATTTCTGACTATTTTATTTTTTAAAAAATATTTTGGTGTTTTTTGGGGGGTTGGTGACTTGTTGTGGTTTTTTTTTAACAAGGTTTTTTTTCATTGTTCTATCTCTGGGTGCTTTTTCCCATTGCTTTTAAGTCCATTGAACTGCATCCTTCTTAACAGTCTTTTGAAGATTGATGCATGGATTTAGAAGCTCATGTGCTCTTTCTGCCTCCATAGACCTGCTCAGCTGTGTGGAGAATGTTACACGATAAGAATCAGTAGATCTGTTTCTTCATAGAAATGCAGATTTTTATTGGGTAAATGCTTACTTTGTAATGGGATGCATCAGAGTGCAACTGTGCTACAGCTGGGGACACTTTAAGGTATCACAAGATGCGTGTGAAGCACTGGTGTTCTCTGTTGTGATCATCTTCTACTCTTGACTCTACGTTTTAATCTTCAGCGTGGTCTTAATTGGGCTGATGATGTAAACTGGAGAATGATGCAATGAGACAGGAGGACCTGGTTGTGTTGTTCAGTAAAGATCTCGTGGATCTTTTCCCATTGCAGGATGTAGCCCGGCTCATAGTGGAGCGCTCTACCATCATGTCTCACCTCTTCTCCAAGCTCTCATACTGTGCTGAATCGGATGCAGTGCTTGTTGCTCTTCTCTCCATCTTCTCTCGCTACATCAAACGCATGCGCCAGAGCAAGGAGGGTGAGGAGGTGTACAGCTGGGTGAGTGCCTCCCTGCCTTTCTTAAGCAGGTAGAAGAAACTGGACTAATTAACAAAAGAGAAGCCCATTGTGGGTTACTGAGTATGTAGGAACCATGTCTGCTTGAAGAATTCTCTGATATGAAAAGAATTGGAGTTTGGCATGGTATCAGGGCAAAGTGTGTGTGTACATAAAAGTTTTTTTAACTTTTCCTTGAGTGTCTTTTTGTGGCCACTGTTGGAGATACTGGGCTAGGTGGAACTTTGATCTGACCCAGTTTGTCCATTCTCATGTTCTCCTTTCATCTGCATCTCACAGATCGCATTCTTCTTTCTCTCCCCACCTTTGTTCATCCTGTTTTTTTCTGCTTTTTTCCAGTCAGAATCCCAGGATCAGGTGTTCCTTCGTTGGACTAGTGGGGAAACAGCCACTATGCACATCCTTGTGGTTCATGCCATGGTTATTCTCCTGACTCTAGGGCCACCTCAAGGTTAGTGAAGTGTGTTCAGATTTACTCAAGGGGTCATGGACAATACAGGGAGCCTTTACTCTGTCTGCCATCTCCTAACAGATCAGGCAGGTATTAATCCTACTCACGGACTTGTCCCATGCAGTATTTGTGTGTAGCTGTAAGATCTATCAGAATATTGCTGCGCAGAGAGAAGGATTTGCAGGCTTATTTGTTTGCCTTCTGGAGACAGCAGGAAATATTAAAATGATGGTGTGTCCCTCCCTGCTAAACAAGGACTCTGAGAGTTACTGTAGTGAGAGAACTGGGAACTCCAATATGTAGTTCACATTTCCATGTGATAGTGTTTATTTCCAAGTTGTTCCTGGCCTTTGAACAAGAAAGTGTTGTGGTGTGTTGATTTGTATAGAGAAAAGGGTAGCGTGTTTCAAGTGCTTATGAACATGGGAGATAATTTTGTATCCACTCTTAAGCAGGGGACGGTGATTTTTATACCTTACTGGATATATGGTTCCCAGAGAAAAAGCCCCTTCCTACTGCTTTTCTGGTTGACACCTCAGAGGAGGCCCTGCTGCTCCCTGACTGGCTAAAGCTGCGTATGATCCGCTCCGAGGTTCCACGTCTTGTGGATGCAGGTGAGCCTGTGGGATGTTTGTTGGTGTTTCAGATGCTCCTGAAAGGGAAGGGAGAGGCTTCCTTGCTTGAGTCCTCTGTGTGCCCAGCTGTTTTACTTGGGTGCCTTTGGGTGGGGCCATCAGTCACTGCAGACACTGCAGCTGAGCAGGGAACTTGGATTTAGAAGCAGCGTGTCCCTGGATTTTGCGAGTCACAGTCTAAATGTACCATGGATTCTTTGCTACATCCCTTAGGGCTGTCAAACAGATGTACAGAATATGAGCTTGTTCCAGGCAGAGAATGTTATGGGATGTCCCAGGGTGATTCCCTACTCAGCCATAATGTGTAGTTCATGTACCAAGGGTTTGAGAATGGATACAACCTTCTGTATCCCATCTTGGATCTCGTCTTTCTTACAACAATTCAGGTTGAATTAAGCTACATTATCAGCAGACAACAGGCAATAGCACTGCTTCCATAGGACATGGTGTGCTTGCAGTGTAGAGAGCAGTGCCTGAAGGATGTAAGCTATAGCTGTAGTTACTTTTATCCTTGTGCAGCTCATCAGTGCTCTTTTTCTTCTCGGTATTCAGAGCTTTCGTCCCTTTCTTACTAATTAAATGACAGCTCTCTATAGCCAGTGATTGAATTATTCAATGACTCCTGCCTGCAGCCATCAGCAGATAGGGTGGAAGTTATTTTTTTAATACAAATTATTGGGTTCCTGAGGTTTTGATCAAATTAAACAGAAGATCAAATTAGCCAGTGAGTGAATTAACTGGAAGATGCAATAAGAAGGCAATGATTTGCAGAGCAGAGAAAACATAGTAGGCAGCTGTCAGACTTCTGGCTTTGGGCTGTCTGCGGCCCTGTCACTAATGTATCACTGTGGGTCCAACCAAAAGCATACAGATCAGGTAATAAAGATGACCCTCTCTGAGCAATTCAGAGGTCTGAGGACTCAGTTTGTGTATTTCAGCCCTGCAGGACCTGGAGCCACAGCAGTTGCTTCTCTTTGTTCAGTCCTTTGGAATCCCGGTTTCCAGCATGAGCAAACTTCTGCAGTACCTGGATCAGGCAGTATCTCATGACCCACAGACGCTAGAGCAGAACATCATGGACAAGAGTAAGAGCTTCATATGAGGCTGACTATACGTTTTACTTTTCCTTGAACAATTTTCATGAGTATCTCCTGTGACTTCCTTGGAAAAGTCCAAATTGGTTCAGCAAACTCTGCAGAGGCTGCTTTGGCAGCCTGTTGTGACTGTTAACACCTCCCCAGAGCTTGTCTGGGTGACTCTTGTCTGTATTGCCTGAAGTAGAGAAGGATTTTCTGGACTGGATTGTATGCAGTCTCAAAACTTACTTGGAGGCTAACTTGTGAAAGAAACAAGGCTTAAAGCCATCATGGTTACATAGTCCAAGGGAACAGCAAACTCTGGGAGCTGTACAAACAGCAACCAATCCTGTCATGCTTTACTAAAGAGGGTGAGATGACAATGTGTTCATATCTTCTCCTTTTTCAGACTACATGGCTCACCTTGTGGAGGTTCAACATGAGAGAGGAGCGACAGGAGGCCAAACTTTCCACTCCCTGCTCACTGCATCATTACCAGCCCGCCGAGGTACTGCCCGGGATAGCCCAAACTTCCCAATATCAAAGTCATCTTCTAAGGTTTCTTCTTCCATTGCTGTTGAGAGGGAGAGGAAGAGCTGTCTTCAAAAGGGGTTGTGTTGCAATATATCAACAAGCTACAGTTAGACACCAGTCCTTGCTAGAGTGTTTTGCTTCAGGGGAAGTGAGGAATTCCAATATTTTTGGAGCTTGCTACAGAGAGTTGTTCTTGGTGATATGGAAAAGTAGGTTTTGCTTGGCCTTGAGGGAAAAGCTACTGAATTCCTTGGTGGTTAAAGGAGACTGTAAAGTTGAAGTGATGCAGTGTTGGGACTCCAGGTGCTAGCTGCCATAATGGCATTTTTCTTTCTTCTCTTTTATTCCTCTTGCAGACAGCGCTGAGGCTACAAGGTCAAAATCCAGTCCTGAGAACTCTCAAAGCCAGAGCCGAATCCGGGCCTTAAGCCAGGTCCGGGTTCTGGGCCCAGAGGATGACCTAGCAGGCATCTTTCTGCAGGTACTGGTATAGTCTCTAGCTGGTCAGCTATTTGCTGAAGCTTTACAAAATCAATTTCTCTTACTTTTGCATCTTTTGACCCCTTCCTCCTGTGGTGTTTGCAAGCAACGATGTGGTGCCATTAGAGCCTGGTGGAATTGATACTGGAAGGATTTTTTTTCATGTAGTTTGAACATGATAGGGCTTTTGATCATGCCTAATGCTGTCAGTGTCTACTAGCATGTTACTGTCTCTGCACCTTGTTTGTTCTGTGTATAGTGCCTTTCCTCTCAGCAGTAGATGGAGGATTTGGGAAATGCTCGCAGGGCCTCAGTGGCAAAGCTGTGTGTAAACAGCTTTTATACTTCGGGTTGTCTGCTGGCAGAGCCTCCCTCTCTTCGTTGACTCCAGAAGGAGCCTACAGGGAATTCATTGGCCAAACTGTGTGCCTGTATTTGGGTAGTATGGCAATTCCCCCACGGTGTCAGTATTGACAGTGACATTGGGGTCACATAGACGCTACACCTGTTCCTGTGCCAGGTGCTAAAATGTTGAGAAAGCTCTATCAGAAGGTTCTGGTTAGCCCACAGTCAGTATGATTGTACAAGGTAGGTCAGTCCTCAGCCTCAGGATGTTTATTATATAGCAGGTCCTTTCATTTGCTCTCATAAGCATACTTCCTTCTGTATCCTGCCAGCTTTTCCCACTGAACCCAGACCCACGGTGGCAGAATTCCAACCTGCGCCCGCTTGCCCTGGCATTACAGCAGGCCCTGGGGCAGGAGCTGGCTTCCATCAGGGAGGGGAACACCCAGGTGTCTGGGATCACAGCACGGCTTCTCCAGGCAGTGGCTGCCCTGCTGAACTCCCCGCACAGCGGCGCGTTGGTGATGGCGATGCACCGCAGCCACTTCATCTCCTGCCCAGTGCTGCGCCAGCTCTACCAGTATCAGGTGAGCAGTGTCAGAGGAGAATCTCTGTAGCATTTAACAAAGAGGGGTGAGGAGGAGACAGAAAGCCTGCAGTGCATCTGCTCTGCTGTGTATGGATCTGCTTCCTGTGTGATGCTGGAGATGGAGCTTGGGGAGCACGATGCAGAGGGACTTGGGTTGCCTGGATGTAGGCATCTGGGTGCAGGCTGGCCATGTTAGCTGAGAACTGGGGCTTACACGCAGGGTTAGGTGTACCTGAGCTAGTCTGGTGGCTGCAGTACTACAGATTTGTGGCTGTGCATCTCTGTTGGTTTTGGGATCTCTAGTCTGTGCTGTTTTGTCACATGGACATGTCTTGCAAGCCAGGGCATTTGCAGATGACTCGAGAACTGAAGTCTGTAATTCCTTAAAGAAATCTTCAGAGCAGGCTGCGAGTTATTCAATGAAATACTTCATTCCTTTCATCATGAGAGAAGGCACAAAGTTACCCCTAGTTATCCTGGGAGAGGTATCATGTGCATGACTGAGTCTTCTGCCTTGCATTTGTACACTAGAAGCTGCTGCCTTGATTTGAGTGAGCTACCATCTAAGAGTAGGTGTGCTCTATGTATTCCTGGCAGTATGTGCCACTGTCTGCATCTTTCCTGCTATCTTGTATTCTTGAAGTGTGTGTAAGCAAATCTCTTCTGCTGTTCTCCCCAGCGCTGCATGCCACAAGACACTGCCTTCTCCTCACTCTTCTTCAAAGTCCTCATGCAGATGCTGCAGTGGTCGGAGAACCCTGCAGTGGAAGATGGTCCTCTACGTGCTCAGCTAAAGGCCTTTGCTGTGCAGTACTCCTCAAGGCACAGGATCAGTGATGGTACTGACGTTGTGCAGCTTATGGAACTCAAGGGTGGGACAAGAAAGGGACAGAAACAAAACTGCAGGGCAGAAAGTGGTGTGGGCTGCCTGTCAGAGAGCTGTGCTTGGGAGTAGCAAAGAGGTTTTGTACTGTGCTATATAAACTCCATGAGGATGCAGAGAAGTGATTTGGCTCTGGGGGTTTGCAGTGGACACCTGGTAGCATCCCACCAAGCACAGCAGATCTTTCAGGGAAAACGTCCAATTGTTCAGGCCAGGAATTCTGTGCTAGCTGTAATCCTGAAAGACAAGCATTCAAGAATGTCTCTGGAGCAAGGTCACATAATGATTTGTAGAGTTGTTTATCATCTGCTACCTGTTGGGAGGATGAGTCTATAACCAAGAGCTTAGGCATGGGAAAGGGTTTGTAGTTGTAGGGTTTACTCTTAGCCACATGTCCCTGTAACATGCAGAAGAGCTGTCAAGGGTTTTGGTGGGAGTAAAATGGCAGTAGAGTGTAGTGTGTGTATGTTTGAGTAGTTGTGCCCTGGAGCCACATGGGGCTTCTGTGGAAGGAAAGCTCAATGTGGGGGCTGACTCGGTGCTGTGATACCAGTGCTGTGATTTCTTTGCAGTTCGAGGTGGCTTCCTGCACCTCACAGAAGCTCTGACTTTCCGTCGTGACCCTGACTTGATCAGCTCCACGGTACGGGCCATCATTGCAACCCTGAAATCAGGAGAGAAGTGTAACGTGGAGCCGGAGCTCATCAGCAAAGGTATCTGCTCTCCTTCCCTGTTGCAGCAGCAGGTTGAACTTCCAGCCCAGCAGGGGAGTGCCTGGTGTACAGGCTGTGGGAAGCTGCCTCCTTCCTGGATCAGAAAATGTGAACTGATCTATACTCAGTCCTATCTTGTATCATCTCCATGTGCTGGTATGTGGGTTTATAAACTGATCTGGGGCTGGGATTAAGTTGGTTTTCACTAACAAAATGAGAAACAGAAACCTACTTGTGAGAAATGAGAAACAGAAGCCTTAAGCTTCCATCTCCCTTACTGAGCCAGGCCCTCTGGAATGCTGGACTGACTTCATGATACTCTTACAAGCTTCCATAGCTTTCACCACATCCTGAAGTTAATGAATGACATCTTTCTCCTTCTGCTAGTCCTTCAAGGTCTGATTGAAACTCACTCTCCGTACTTGGAGGAACTCCTGACTGTCCTCTTCTCAGCTACTGTTGAGACCACTGCCAGGTTTCCTGCCATGAAACCAATTGCTGTGGTGAGCTCCTTGTTGCTCCAGGACAAAGAAGAAACACCAGTGAAGAAGGAGCTGGACAGTTGCAGGTGAGCCTGGGCAATAATGGGAATTCACCGGGAGGTCTGGGTTAGTGGCATCACTGCTGATACTGGCCTTGTTTTCTCCTCAGTACTGAAGCTGCTTGGCTAGGACCCTCCTCTGGCCTTCTTAATGACTGGCTGGAGATGCTTGACCCAGAAGTGATCAGCAGCTGCCCTGATCTCCAGCAGAAGTTACTGTTCTCCTGGAACAAAGTAAGAGTTGGGTAGGGGGATTACTGTGCTGAACCAACTTTCTAGGGTACTGACCTGCACCTGGAAACACGCCAAGGGATAGTTTTATGTTTGCCACATGTTGCTCTACCAGTTCCAAAGCAGTACGGGCTGACTAGGAGAAGGATTCTGGTCCATCCCTCTCAGTGTAAGGTTATGCTTCATCTTATCTTTGTATTTCCTCAGCCGTGTTCTTTTCAGGACTTCGAAGTGTGTTGCAGACACAACATAGTCCCATAACAGCCCAGCCAGCTGTATTTTCATTGGTAGTTTTGCAGACAGATAAAGAGCTTGCCCAGAAGTGCTATGCCAAAGCTAAAACTAAAACTGAATTTCATGGCTGATGCCACGTTCTGTTAGAAAGTCCTGCAGTTCAAACCCTAAATGCAGGTGTTGCCTTCTGTGCTGTGTGCCTGGGTCATCACCCTTCCGTAATACCCACAATATCTCCTACATCCACCTCGCAGCAAGGATCTGTTTGTACATCTCTTCCTTATTTGGTCCTTTCAGGCAGGGTCCCAGGTGCCCTCCTTCCGCCCATATCTCTTGGCTCTTCTCACTCACCAGTCCAGCTGGACCACGCTGCATCAGTGCATCAGACTTTTGCTTTGCAGAAACCGGGAGCAAAGGTGAGTCTTGTTTTTTGGACCTAGCAAGGAGTTTTGAGTTGGGCAACTCAGTGTCTGAGAGAGAACAAACAGAAGCTGAGAACAAGAGCTGCCACGTTCCACGTGGCATCTGCCAGGAGATGTCACCCAGCCAAAAACAGGCTTTGTGAGAAGGATGCTGATTTCAGTCATGCTGATTTGTGTACCTTGATACAAATACTACCTGCTGTTTGATGGAAGCAGCACATAAAGATTTGGCTGTGTTCTAAACAGAAAGTGCTAATCGCTGGGTAATCCATCTAGCATTGCCCTTGATAATTTTTATGAATGTGGGGTTTGAAAGATGGCTTGGATAGCAAACTGATGGCAGTCTCTGTACCTGGGCAGGCTCTGCTGGATCTTTTGGTTGTGCTAAACTCCATGATCAGTCTTTTTCTAACCCCCTTCCTGGCATCAGGCTCCCATTTCTGATCTCTGGAGCAGCCCTAGCTCTGTTTCTATACATTGCTCTCAAATACTGAGGTGCCACTGCAGTAGTATCTTGCTTAAACTTGTTACACTTGGGGAGCAGGAAATGCTAACACCTAATTGTAGTAATTCAGGACATGAGTAAACTAGCAATAAAACTAGCAGTATTCTAAAACTAGGAGTATATCAGTTTGCTTATTATTTTGTTATTGATCTCTTGCTTACTAAAAATTTAATTTCTGCAGTCCAGGATAACAGCCAGGATAGGACGTTCTGTACTCTGGGACAGTAAGGTCACTGGTCTGATTGTACCAATTGTTTGTGTTGATGACTGACTTCTGGCCTTATGTAGCCACCCTCTGGCCTCCCTGTAGCTGCCATGCTCATGCTGGATGGCATTTGTTCAGTTCCATACCCTGTGCAGTGTTTATTGCAACAAATATTTAGTCATAATCTGGGAACAGAACCAAACCCCTTCTCGGGACTTAATGGATCCTATTTTTACATTTGCAGATGTTTCTTTCTTCTCAGTGCTCATGATGTTTAGAGACACTGCCATGTGTTTCACGCTGCCTGAGGGCTGCATTTACTCTAATTGCAAATCTGTCTTCTTTTGTCTTCTGGCAGGTTTGACCCAACTGCATCCTTGGATTTCCTGTGGGCCTGCATTCACGTTCCTCGGATCTGGCAGGGAAGGGACCAAAGAACTCCTCAGGTAGTGGTTCAGTTCTTCCAAGATTCTTCTCTGGATGGAGTAAGAATGACTCTTTCACAATGCCTGATTATTTTTTTTTTTCCATGGCCCAAGAGGTGGCTGGAATTATACAGGTGCAGCATGCCAAGTTTGCTGCCTGTACCTCAGCTGGTTACTTAGCTGCTCTGCTATGTTACATATTACAGTGGCAATTTTGAGTCCAAAAAGCTGATAGGAACACACGTGAGTTTGCCCACTTGGCATCTGTTAAACATCTAGGCACAAGGATACAATGGTGAGCAAGCAAAAACCCAGTATGGGATAATTCCCATTTCACCAAGAAAGTGGGGCTGTGATACATGCTTCCAGAACTCTAGATATGGGGCAATTCTTAATTCTAGTCCTAAGAGATGTTCTATTCCAGTTGGGGAAAGTGTGACTAGAAGGAATTAAGGATCTAGGGATTCAGTTTGGAATAATTTTGAGTGTTCTCTTGCATTACAGAAGCGCCGTGAGGAATTTGTGCTCCACCTAAAGGCATCAGAATTGATCAGTATGGTGGAGCTGATCCTGGCTGAAGCAGAAACCAGATACCAAAACACAGAAGAGGCTTCTTGCACACTCATCCAGTCTCGACTGCCTTTGTTGCTCAGTTGTTCTCATGGGGACATTGAGAGCATCAAAAAAGTAACAGAGTATCTGACCAGCTGCATCCAGCAGTGGGGAAGCAGGTGGGGTTGAAAATGGGAAGCACTGTGCTCTAATTACAGTTACTTGTCATTGTAAGTGGTACTTGGGCTGGGAAGATGACTTTAGAAGGGACATTTCAAGGCCCCTTTGCTTTTAGGACTTAAGGATGAAATGCTTGCCATGCTTTTTTTGCCTTTTTTTTTCTGAAGTCAATGGTTATTTTTAATTATGAGTTTCTAACGTGGGATTTCTTGTCTATATGTCCCTTAAATCACTGCTGATAATGTAGCCTGCTTCTAACCATTATGTTTGCTGTTTAAGCTGAACGAGGACTGGGTTGTTTTCTAACAGCTATGTCAGCACTGTGAGGAGAACAGGAAGATGGTGTATTTGTGGCAGTGAAACAAATTGACCTAATCCTGACTTCGCTTGTGGTGGTGGTAGAAAGATACTGAGTGATCTCAGCTGTCGTTGTACTGCCTCCCTGTACAGAGTGTGCCAGGGATCTGTGGAGGGTGGGTGGGTAGAGAACAGGCTGACTAGTCTGAATAGTTATGCTTCTAACCACTCTTCCCATTGGGACGGGGATGACCATGAGTACCACTTGCAGGAACACTGCACTGGAGATGTAAGCAGAGCTTTCTTGCTCTGTGCCCCTTTGTAACTGCGGTTTTCTAACTCCAAATGGCCTCATGATGGATCCCCAGAGACTGTGGATGGATCCCTGTAGACCGTGAATTATTTGAGTAGTTCTAAAGAAGCAAAGACTGAAAAAACATTGATTCAGATTAGTGGTAGCTGCTCTTGTACACGGTCTGTTTGCCATATGCAGGAAGGCTGTTACTAATCTGATGGGTCTGGGGTGTTTGCTGGTTGAACTAATGTAATCAGTGGCTGACCTCTCCCTGTTTCCTTCAGCTCAGTGGGAAAATGCTGCCAGGACCTTCTGCTTCAGATATACCTGCAACTACCTGAGCTCCTTGTGCCTATGCCTGAGATGCTTCTCACCAGTGAAGGAGCTAGGGACAGCAGCACTTGCAAGGTAAAGTTAGAGGCACAGGAAAGCCCCTTTCCACTTGTGCACCCACAGTGGATGCTACTTTGATGCCCAGTCTAAAAGGAGAGGACTCACAGAACCTTCCTGGGTCACTTCAGCTCCCTTCTTAGGAGCAGAGTTCAGGTGTGGTTTATTTTGCAGTGTCCTGTAAAATAGCATAAGCTCCACAAGCTTCTGTGTGCCAAAGACTCTGTAAAGCACAAGTGTTCAGGCCTCTGGTCCTGCTTTGATGTCTGTAGGGACTGTGGACTTCAGATCCTGTGCCAGCTGGAACGTTGCATCTGCTCACAGCTTCTGCCTGAAAATAATTTCTGTTAACCCCCTCTGTAGTCGGAAAGGAATTGGGAAAGACTGCTGAAGAGCCAGGGGCTTGATTGTGCTTTAAATTTCTTAACTGTTTACTCATTACTTTTCTTCTAGCTCGATGCCCTGGTTCACAGATTCATTAACCTCCTCGCAGACACCAGTGACTCCAAGTCATCGGAAAGCCGTGTCTGGGATGCCAATATGGCCTGCAGGAAGCTAGCTGTGGCTCATCCCATCCTCCTCCTTAGGTACAGCTCCCCTCTTTCACCCTCTGTGTAGCTGGTGTTCACTGGAAAGCATCCACCCTTGTCCTGGAAGGGGAACAAACACAGCAATCGTGATGATTGTGGCAGAATCTGCATTCACATAAAAAATCAAGAGAAAGGGCAGCAAAATCCTATCTCTTACAATGAGGGAGCACCTCTTTTGGCTCCATGTTTGTCTGGAAACAGTCCTCTTGGAATTGGAGACTAGGGAACTGAATATGGGTGGAAAATGGGGCTTGCTGATTATTCTATGGGCACAGGGATCAAATCCAGAACCCCCTGAGAGGATAAGGGATGCTTCCTTCCAGGAACTGAGGTGTAACAATGTGTAACTGTTTCTAGGAAGAGGCTAGATCTGGATTTTCTTCTGTTTGGCGTTTCAGGCACTTGCCAATGATTGCAGCACTGCTGCACGGCCGTGTTCACCTCAATTTCCAGGAGTTCAGACAGCAGAACCACTTGACCTTCTTCATTCACGTCCTGGGGATCCTGGAGCTGCTCCAGCCGCAGGTCTTCCAGAACGAGCACCAGGCGGCACTATGGGACTGTCTCCTGTCCTTCATTCGTCTGTTGCTGGTAGGCAAGTCCCTGTTCCCCCTCCATGCTCAGGCTGGCAGCCACTAGAGGGAGAAGCTCATGTCACACAAGGCCAGCCCAGCTCTCTCCTATAAAGAGAAAACCTTCATATACCTAAGAACAAAAAAGTGTATCGAGTACCTTGGAGAGCTTAAAGAGGAGGCAGGAGATCAAGAAACTAATCCCTGGTCCCCAGGGGTGCAGGGTGGGGCAGTGCATCACTGCTTGTTTTGTTAACTCTCATCTTCTCAATCCTTTCTCAGAACTACAGAAAATCCTCACGGCACCTGGCTGCCTTCATCAGCAAGTTTGTCCAGTTTATCCACAAGTACATCACATGCAATGCCCAGGCAGCTGTCTCCTTCCTGCAGAAGCACTCAGATCCACTCCAGTAAGCTTCCTTACTCCAGTTAGCCCATGGTTAGCTCATGGAGAGCTTGCACAGCCAGGCTGACATGAGCTGATCAGACAGAGGACAGCAAGAGGGTGTGACAAAATAGCTATTAATGTGGCACTTTCTCACCCTTAGCTCCCTTAAGTCTCTACTGAGATGGGCAGCACGTCTCCTTTGTGAAGGAGACATGGGTTTGCTCCTGGGTGAAAACTGAGCCTAAGGAAGTCAGATGTTGATTTCAACTCGAGTAATGGCCTAAATGTCCTATTGAGGCATTGTAGCACCCTGCAGTCATTCCCAAAGGGCCAGCAGGAGGGTCTGGTCAGGTCACCACCACCATGAGTGGTGGCTGCAGGGTCCCACCTGCAGATATGCAGAAAATGCATTTGAGTTCCAGTTACAATGAAAGGAAAAGTCTTGTTTCTGCTTCTGAGAAACTGTTTGGTTTAGTGTACATAGATGTGCTCTTACTTGTCCTCATGCCCTTATTGCTGTTGAAAGCCAAACGTGCCATCTCTTCTCCCAGTGACTTATCATCAGACAACAGTGACCTGGCAATGTTGAAGTCCCTCCTGGCTGGGCTGAGTCTGCCCAGTAAGACTGGTGTCTTGGACAGGGGTTCTGATGAAGAGAAGGATGGTGAGTCTGAGTGGAGGAAGAGTTATCTCAGCTGGTGAACCTCCAGTGTGTTTTGGAGCACAGATGCTTTTATGGGCCCTATGCTGTGCTCATTCTTCTTGTAACAGCCCAGTTAAAGGGTATATAGAATGGAGAACGGCCCTTGTATACTCAGCAATTTGGAACCAGTATCTGGGGTGGGTTAATTTGTTTTCCTGTCAATGGTATCACTACTGGAGTAGAACAACAGCTCTTAACAAGGGCATGGTTCATTGTTGTGGATTTTGCCTTCCTCATTCGCTCTTCAGGATTGACCTGTTGAGAGACCCTAAGGGTACATCCCCTTCTCCACTGTTTTCTTTGCAACTTGCATGGGAAAATTACTCTGTTTTAAAACAGCTTGGGAGGGTTCCCTCTCTTTGTGTCAGCTGAAGGATACCAGGAGGTGCAGTGAGGCAAGAGGCAGTGTGAGAGCCAGGAACCATGTTAGAGTATTGCTGGTTGGCTCATGATACCCCATGGTACTGGTTGGGATCACTGGACCTGTCATCCTGTTAAAACTTCATAGACTGTCAGGAGTGACCTGCTCTTTCTCTCTCCCCCCAGATGAAGCAGCAGCTGGCTCTCTCCCCCTTGTCAGCGTGTCTCTCTTCACTCCTCTCACTCCAACTGAAATGGCCCCATATATGAAGAGGCTTTCCAGAGGCCAAACAGTTGAGGGTAAGTGTGGACCTGCAGAGCTGTACAAAGATGCAGGGCAAATGCAGACAGATGCCAACCCTGTTACTTATCTGTCAGCTACAGGCTGCTTTCCTGTTTCAGTCTTGTGTTTGGAAGTCTCCAGCAGTTAAGATGTGGTTTTGTTTTGGATGAACTTGTCCATATCCTTCTGTGATTCTGTGACAGAGGCTTCCTATGATGCTGTTATCACTTAGCCCAACAGTGGTGCAGCTGCCTCTGCTTTGGGGCTCTTCAAGGATCTTACAAGTGCTCTGGGATATAATATGAGTAGTTCAAGGAGCACTGCAGTTCGTGTTGAGCCAGGTCTGGAGTGCTGATAGGAATGCTATGTTTTTAATGATTTAAAAATACCAAAGTGATGAGAAGCAGGATTTTGTTAGAAATCCCCAAATGGCCTTCGTGGAAGAAAATCATGTTAACCTGCCATATGGGAACAAGATGCTTCTTCTCCAAAGGTTTTCTGAAATCACAGGTGTCCAGAGTTCAGACCGAAGTTGTGGTGATAACAAACTGGCGTGACGGTTTTCCTTTCACATTAGAAACTGGGGGAAGAAATCCTGCCTGGACAATGTTTTTAAAAGAGGCTTTCTGGGAGGATCTTTTGGTTACAGAAGAAGGTGTTTTGGAATTGAAACCTCACACCCCACTCCACTCTTTCCCCTGCCTATGGCATGACAGTTCTGGTGGCCTGGGCAGGTTGGGATGCACTGATCTGGCATGTGACCAACCTGTTCTCATCCTTTTTGGAGAATGCCTTTGTTACTCTAGCTCTATGTGCAGGTGGGAAGACTTGACTGCTTGGGAGATTGGATTTTTAGGGAAAAAGAAAAAGATCCTTTGCTGGATCAGTAAATTTCAGTCACCCCTTTCAACCTGTGTCTTCCACCAGATATCTTGGAGGTGCTGACAGACATTGATGAGATGTCCAGACGGAGGCCAGAAATTCTCTCCTTTTTTGCTGTGAGTATTAGTGTCTCAAACTGCCACTGGAAGGAAGAGATTCTTCTCACCAGAGTCTGTCTTGCACAGCCAGCTTAATTGTTACCTTTCCTCTGTTTTTTGGGTGGTGGTTGCAGCATGTTGGGAGCAATTTATCTTCAGTTAGGCCTTCTGACAGCAGGCAGGATTTACTTCCCTACTGTCTTCTCTCCATTGTATACTGGGTCTGCCATCATCCACTTTAACTTCTCTTTGTGTCAAAGGAAGAATTAACCCTCTGTCCTCTTCCCAGTATTGGGGCAAGGGGATAGCAGAACAGCTCTGTTGAAAACACTGGAGTTTAGGAAAAACTCAGCTGTCCCACGTGGAATAAGAAGGTGCTTTAAGGTATTCAAAAATGGGATAATCCTTCTTACAGAGAGGGATTTCCTGGCTCAGACAGTACCTGCTGAAGTGTGTCGAGCTGGGTTGGTGCTAGACAGGTAGTAATGCAAGTCTGAGGAGTTTGTGCTCCCTGGATGGCCTGGTGATCATAATTAGTGCATTTTCTTTCAGACAAACCTACAAAAGCTGATGAGTTCATCAGAGGAGTCCTGCCGAAATCTGGCCTTTAGCCTGGCTCTGCGCTCCATTCAGAACAACCCCAGGTGAGGACCACTGGAACTTGGACTGCCCATCTTGCACGCCTGTTGGTGGTGATCTGGGCTGTACTGACACTATCATGTTTTACTCCCAGCATTGCTGCAGACTTCCTTCCCACCTTCATGTACTGCCTTGGCAGCCGGGACTTTGAGGTGGTGCAGACAGCACTGAGGAACCTGCCTGAATACACCCTCCTTTGCCAAGGTGAGTTGATATCTGCCCCCTTTGGTGCATGCTTGGCCTCACAAGGGTCAAACCTCCCTGAGAAGCTGCCAAGGGTTGGTGTTGCCTAGACCAGGCCATCGAACATGCAGGTGGTTTATCTCAATAGCAGTCTTGGTCTGAGCATCACAGAGGAGATTTGCCATAGAGATGAGGAGGTTTCCTTGAAGCAGACTTTCCTCTGAGTTACAGTCCCTAACATTATCACATACCCATGGGACTGCTGGAGGGCAGATTGTACCATGCTTTTACAGAAGGAGAGAATTTCTTGCACAGCTGCAGTCGTTCATCCCAGTGTTTGCTGGCAGATTGCTCTTGCTTGTGTGTTGGAGCCCTTGGGTTGGTCCTCATGCTGTCTTTCCCTTTCACAGAGCACGCAGCAGTGTTACTGCACAGGGCCTTCCTGGTGGGAATGTACGGGCAGATCGACACCAGCTCTCAGATTTCAGAAGCCTTGAAGATTCTGCACATGGAGGCCATGATATGAACATGTGGTTCTGGGAGCTCCGCTTCCAGAGGAATTAACTTAACTGGACTCATCAGCTGCATTGAAGCCCTGTAAGAAGTCAGTGTATTTCAACCCATATGCTGGAGGATCAAAGAAGTGATGTAGCAGGCCAGACTGTGCTGGAAGAGGACAGTGTGCTGACTGGAGATCAGAAAGGGGCAAGGATCGATCTGGCTGGCTAAGACTCCATTATTGTGGGAGAAAAACCTCCTGAACATTGTGGCAAACAGGGACCACTTCATTCATGGGGTCTTGGGGCAGTGGCAGTCCATTTATTGTTTGGTGTTTTTGTCTCTCCAACCAGGCAGAGCCGCTGGGAGAGCGGGCAGGAGTGATGGCCCTTGCACTTGGTCTCTTGTACTCTTTTTTGGAGGGAAGATGCAGATCTGTGCAGTGGGAGAGGACACTTTGTTTTCTGAGGCTGGGTGGGTTTGGGTTTTTTTTCTAATTAAAATTTTCTTTGTTTCCATTGTGCCTTTCTCTGCTCTGTGCTGCCTAGGGTGTAGCTTGACATCCCTCTCTCCCTGTTCTCCAACCTCTTTTTCTAAACTAAGCATCTCTGGAAGTCCTGTGTCCATGGCCAAACGTTCACAGAGCTATCTTGGCCTTCTACAGTATATGCAGGAAATGGAGGAGGTTTATAATGGTCAGTGGGGTGCAATAGATGAGTTTGGTCTGACATGACAACTTTTAAGAGCTATCTTAGAAAACTTATTTAAAAACAAATCAAACTTCTTGATACGTCTGCAGCCATCCCAGCAGCTGGCCACTGTCACAGTGGTGTCTTTAAACAAGCAGCTGGGTTTCCTCTTTGGGATCTGCCAGTTCCTCCCTGTGACTCTTATGGCTACTGCTTTCTGGTCCTTGTCTGCTAATAGTGGTGGTGGCTTATTTGCCAGCTGTCATTTGAGGACAGAAAAGGAGGTGTCTTCCCTTTGCTCCAGAGCAATGACTGCTGCATATCCTCATTCTCCAGTCTCAATTCTAGTCACCAGTTTGCTTCCACATCACTTGTTTCTATTCCTCTGGCACTCTTCTTGTTAGTAGAGAATGTTTGTAGTATTCTACAGACAAAGATCCTGGAGGAATTCTATAGATAGCTGTAAGTCTGTGTCTCCTTGCTGGTGGCAGGGACAGTTGTGACCACATGGGTGGGTGCAGAAATATTGTCCATTCTTGCAAGTGAGGAATGCTGCAGCTGAGCACTTCTGCTAATGTGTCAAAATATGCATGAATGTCCAGCAGGGTTACAGGGAGAAGGAGAGAAGGGAGAGCTCTGAACCTCCCCTCAACTCTAAGTCGCCTTGCCTTTAAATAAAGAGATTAGAGCCATCACTTAAGGATGCAACGTGCTCTTTTCCTCACAGCATCTGCTTCACATCCAGAGCCACTACTGTGGCAATTAGCTACATACAAATTATGGGAAGGAACAGCTGAAGAAGATCAAGTGAGTGAAATTGTTTTCCTGAAGGGCTCAGTGACAGCGGGATTAATGGCTGTCTAAAGGGTTCCCAGTGAGATTACTGGCTCCTCTTCCCTTAGTCCCTTATCAGACATCATTAAGGTACTGCTCAGTTTGCCAGAGCAGGGAGGTAGTTCTGGTGCTGCTGGGGGCCTAGAGCAACTGGGGACTTGTGGGACTGGCAGGGAAAGGGCTTTTCAACAGGACTTTGAATCAAGGAGTAAGGAAAATGTCTCGGATCATTACCACAGTGAAGATTGTGAGTCAGACAAAGCAGTGGTGCTTGGTGAAGATCCTCCTTGCACGTTGGGGCTTATCAGAAACCCCACTCCAGGGCTGTAACTAGAAACACTTGTGGGCAAAAATGAATTGCATGGTTGGCCCCAACTTTTACTTTCTCTGAGTGATGCCTGCTGTGAGCAGACCAGCTCCAGGAGATCTGGTTTGGAGGAGCTGGGGATGTTTGAATGTTGGCAGAACTTTTTAATGACCCCTCACACCAGGACAGCCACGCTTTGCAGAGCAGTAGGAAAGAGATGTGTTTGAGAAGGTGGAAGGAGCATCTCTTTATCAGGAGCAGCAGAAATCATCTTTTGGGAGATCAGGAAATCATTCAGAGGGAGAGGGAATGAGTGGAAGTTACTCCGCAGATTTCCCAATACAAGAAGCATCATCTGTGATTTGCTCATCTCTGCTTTCTGCTGCATTGAAGGTTCCCACTATGCATTTGCTCTGCTGCCATCCTCTGCTTGGATCCAGTGGAGCCAAGCAGGTTGCCCTGGCTTAGAGCACGTCACTGAAAACAGACCAGGGCTGAGAACGGGGCTGCCAAGGAGCACCTGGCTGTGCAGAGACAGCTCAGAGCAGATGCCTGTCCCTCCTGTCTGCAAAGGCAGCTGTGACAGCTCTGGAACAGTTAGTGATGGCGTTGCTGATGCCCTGATGCTCACCAGTCTTTTAATCAGTGCTCTGTAACTTCATCTCTGCCTGGCTGAGCACCTTCTCTCCTCCCATCCTTGCTGAGCTGACAGTGTTACCCTTCACGGGTCTGCCAGGCTCCTCCCAGGGGCTGGGGCCATCTCCTCTGTCTTCAAGGAGAGCTGGTGCCTTGCTTGGAAGAGGGGTGTTGAGGAGGCTTGCAGGATCACTCCTGGCCAAGCCCGTGGGGCCCTGTGACTCACCGAGTGTGACCCAGCTCCAGGCAGGGTTGTGCATCCCAGGAACCATGAGGGGTGTCCTTTAGTTTGGGCATAACCAACCATGGATGTGCCTGCATGCTCCTGACTAAGTGGCAGCTGCCTCTGGGGCATGGTTGACGTTGTGGAACTGGAAGAGCCCCAGCACTGAGCTCAGAAGCAAATCTGCCTGTCTGCTACACCCAGAAAGGTGCAGGAGTGACTGCTAACAAATGGGATCTCATGGTTAAAGGCACTGAAGTTGTGCCAGCCATTAGAAAAGAGGAAGGGTAGAGAAAGAGAAGCCTCCCTTTGCAAGGAGCAGCATGCAAGAAGTTTTGTGCAAAAAAAAAGGAGAGGAAAACTCCTTCTCCATTACTTATTGTCTGTGTGTAAGTGTGGGCTGTGGAGTCTATTCCCGGGACTGCTCCCCAGGGCCCTGCCATCCTCCTCCTCCAGCCAACCTCATCTGTGACCTTGGTCAGTGACAAACACCATCCCGGCCCTGCCTGCCCTCAATCCTCTTCCTTCTGCTCATAGCACAGCTCGGGATGGGATGATTCACGCTGAACTCCAGGAAGGGTTCACTAGAAGCTGAAAATGGTAAGGCTTTGGTTATTCTGGGTGTGTTAAAACCAGCCCCACACCAGCTAAGTAGGGGTAGCATTTGCCTAATGGACCAGTTTTTAAATCTGCATTGCCTCATTGTGTATTTAGATAATTTGGCCCTAAAGCAGCAGAATACAGAGCTTGCTTTCCCCCCTCCTTTTAAATTCAAAACACCTTTATAATAATATATTCCCTGTCCCGTGTAGCTGCTGGTGTCTTGCCTTTGGCACTACCCTGTTCGCATGAGCAGCATCTCTAGCACAAGAAGATACTGGGCAAAAGAACGTCAAGACCCCCAGCAACAATTAAAAAATTCATTAAGCTACAATAGGCAGGTCATTGCTGGGTAATTATTAAGCTGTAAGAATTGCGAATTGTCTTCTTAGCATTAAACAATTATGCAAATAATGGAAAACATACCGTAAGAGTAATAAAATTACCTCCCTTTCTCTCCTTCTCTTTTTCGTAAAAAAAATCAAAACAATAATGAGACTTAAAATCTAAAGTGGTGCTTATGGTTTTGCTCTCCAGAGTTTATTGGGAGCATCTTTGGAGAGGAGCGAGATCTCTGAGGGCCCCCAGCACAGGGTAAGTAGGACATCTTGAACCACATCTACCACGAGATGTCTTGCAGGTCTTGTAGTGCCACCACACCAGGCTGTCCCCCCATTCCACAGCCACCCAGACAGCAACACAAGGACACTCAGGTGCTGATGGCTTTGGAGGATCAGGCAGCGGTCACAGGCCAGGACTGGAGAGAGAGAGTTTGAATTTTGCACTGTCACAGCCTTCCTATGGGAGCCTTCATTCTACCCCAAATAAAGCATGAGGTACTTCAGGTTTGGTCTGGGTGAAAACAGGGCAATTTGTAGTTTTTCACATCAATTCAGCACTAGAGTGGAAAGTTCTGGCCTTTAAAGTTATGCTGTCTCAAGGATTTTGTTACCAGCAAGTTAGTAACCTGAGGTAGGAGCTGGCCTCTCTTCTGGGTTTACCATTCACCCCCACCACCAGGAAAACCAGTCTTCACTTATTCATGACCACAACGAGCTTGGGAGGCAAAGTGTTTCTTTGCTTCATCTTGTTAATGTTGTTAATCACTAACAAATATTATTGGTTTTCCGGGCTTTAAACTGCTCTGCTGATAAGACACAGCCTTTCAAAGCAGCCAAACCAGCTGCTGCTCCAGGGTGGGTCCTGCTCCCATGATGATGCCATGATAGATAAGGGTCACCTCACACAAACTCCTGATCCAAACAGGTTTTAATCAACAAAATGCACCTTCGCTTTCGCTTTCTGGTAAGAGTGGTGAAGTTTGCAGCTGTTGGAGGACCAGAGGGAGCATTCCATAGCAGTGCAAAGATCAGTGATCACCAGCAGTTGCTTCAGCCTCCTCGCAAGTGGAGGGGAGGTCACCTCGTGAAACAAACACTATCCCTGATCCCCTTGGCAAGCTGCTCTTAGCCCCCTGAGACTCTGGTGGCCCACCAAGCAGCTCCTTATGGCCTCTTCATTTTTTCTTTCTCGTCTGGTGTGTAGAGTGCAGCCTGTGAGCAGTCTCTCATCCTTGTTGCCTGGGAATAACTTTCTGACATCAACCTCTAGCCTGTCCCGCACCTCGCTGTTTTGGGGAGCAGGAAAGCTGGCAGGTCATCCCATCAGCAGGCAGGAGGGACAACCAGGGAGAGAGACTGGTTTCTTTTTTGATATGAAGTGGTGTTGCTCTGATGTTCACTGTTTCTGGTCCTTTGCAGTTTTAGGATAATTGAGGAGCTCATAAATGGCAAATCCAAGGCACGTGTTGTGGAGAGATTTACCCAGGTGTCTCTTTCTGTAACCTCACGTTTCACTTTCACCTTCTTTCAGTGAAAATTCATGTTCAGACTTGAATTTTGTAATGTTTTTTCTGCTACTTTGCAGGTCAGACTCTAGAAGAGGTGGGTACCGCGTGAAGCATTTCTGTGTGAGTAGCTATGAAATTGCTGGGGCTTTCTTTCCTCTGGTTTGGGCCTTTCTGTCTCTGTGGAGTCAGCCTGGCTGCCCTCTGGGAAGAGGGAGCTGATGAGACATGTTACTGATGTTACACGTTATGTACTTTTTCCTTCTCTTTTTGAATCCCTCAATTCAATACAAGCCGTTGGCGTGGGATGTATGAGAGCTCTGGGCTATGACACACACTTCCCATTGTTGGGAATGAACAGCCCTGCATATGGCCTGCAGCAAAATGATGAAGTAGCTTGATTTGATCAGCTGATTTCCCACAGTAGTTAAAAGGTGTCATTTTTGTCTAAGATGTTGCACTCTAATGAAAAAGCATCCATTACTTCATCCTCAGCTTCATGAGGCCCCACCTTGCCTGATATAAGAAATTGACTTTCTCCCTCCCTCGAGTCCTCAAGCTAACAAACTTTGGTTGTTTTCCTCTGGCTTTAGGGTGGTCCTAGTCATATATTTCAGGTTTTTCACTACTAGTGGTAAAGTTCAGGCTGTTGTGTGTGGGAACCAGGATAAATTTAAGAGGTAATGGCAGAGGGTCATAGCAGCCGCCAGGAAGCACTCACTATTTCTCCATTGCAGTTTGGTATCTAGGAAGAGAACTGAAAAGGACCGTGGAAGGTAAAGGAAAGGAGATGCGTGTATAAGTAGAGTAAATCACTCTATCTGTGGGCTGCTGCTCTCCAAGCTTCCAAGCATGCCTTGGGGTGGGATCTAGAGGAGCAGGCACTGCATTCACAGGACACGGTTTGCTCCATGAGCTGGCAGTGCAGCATGGGTGGGAAACGTCACCCAGCAGCACTGGGAAAAGCTCAGTGAGTGCAGACAAGGTCCACAAAGTGGGCTGAGGACATACAAGGCTCCTCCAAGGAAAACACAATCCAGAGTAAGGATTTGTAAGCATCATCCCCCGAGGAACGTCCTGGGAGAACAGTGGCTGTGGGTAATGGGTAGGCAGCTGCACAGGCAGCTCTGCTCCCTTCCTGCCCTGTTCCTCCCTCCTGTGCTTGTTGGTTTACTTGTTGTCACATTAAAGACTCATCATAGCTACAACCCTCCTGCAGGCTCTCCTTAATCACCAACTAAGACCACTGCACGAGTCGCTGCTGCCTGTATTTTGAGAAGCCACTGCTGGGCCAGCAGTAATTCTATCACTGCATTAGCCAACTCCTCAGCAATGGCATTTTAATCACCTTACCATACAACATGAACCCGATTCTTCTGGTGTGCCAAGGTCTGTACCTCCAACCTAACCCTCTCTTGGGATACACAGCTTGGAGCCAGCAACTAATAGTTCCTTCTTCTGGTGTCTGTGAGCCTGGATGCCTTTCTGATCCAACCATACAGATGACCAGGGAGGGATGAGGTGCAATGGAGTGGTCTGTGATGCACAGAAAATCGCAGCTGCTCTGCAAGTCCAGCCAGGCTTTCCACTCCATGGGTCTGTGTCCCCTGCCACCCAGCCCCAGCTGCCCCTTCCCAAAGCACAGGGTAATGAGGAGGGGCTGACCACACCGACTCATTAAGCCAGGTTTGTTAGGAGACAGACTGTCATGTTAAACAAGTGGATTTTTAAATAACTAAATATCGTTCCCTGGGCCGTGCCCCATCTGGGCCACTAAATCTGAAAGGGGCAACTACAGCTGTGCCAGAGCTGGGCTCAGAACCTGATTTTCACTATCTGTACTACGAGCAATTGGCAACAGCTCCACTTCCAAACACCATTTTCTTCTCGTTTCCCAGTGCAGCCCGCAAGCACGGCGGGGGGCATGTGCACTGCTGAACAAAACAGCCTCTCACACTTACAAAAAACCCCACAAATGCATTCCTTGAACCCCTTGCATCCTCTTTATTTCCCACCAGCCTCTGGGTTACCTGATGGCAGGGGCTGGGACAGGCTGCCCATTGTTAGGCAGTCTGCTTTCTGTAAATGATGCACATTTCATCAGTCTAATGAAAAGCAGTGTGGAAATGAAGCAGGACAGCTCAGCTTTCAGAGCTGCAAGTTTCCAAGCAAGCCTTTTTTGAAGGGAGGGGAAAAAAACCCCCAACTTTGAGTTAATCCAGCATTTATTTTGATCGGTCCCTCGATAGTCTGATTAATTTTGAGTGCAGATGTTTATGCTTTCCTTACCAGAATACACCCAGTATTCAGGAGCAGGCTTACCATGCTGTATTTCCTCCTTGCCACACCGTTCTTGTTATGGTTGTTGCAACATATGCTAAGGCCTTATTACAAGGGATTCCTATAAATGGTATAAAGGATTAATAATGTATTTATAACACAACTTTGTATTAGTATAAAGTGATCTATAAATTTGTAATAAATGTTTTATAATGTTTTTGTAGCCTGTTATAAATGATAAATGGGAGACTATAGATGCCACATCAAATATTCATGCTGCGTGGTGTGCATTATTATGCTGTTACTGTTCAGAAAACCATTAATAATAAAGTGAATGGAGATGTAAAAGTTGCTGACATGCCCAGCAAGCCATTTATAATGAAATGTATAATCCTTACCATAAAGTAAATACATCGGCTGGTGATCGTTGATGAAATGGAAACACACTGAATTATTTGTGAGGTATTTATATATTAATGTATATTATCCATATCATGTCATAGGAATGCCATTAATATATTATATTATATTATATGTATTATTAATTATTTT
>VZRW01000186.1:121848-183315 GCA_013398125.1 Aegotheles bennettii
CAGGGGGGGAGCCCCCGAGGGGCCGCCCCTCGCCCGCCCCTTTCCCCGCCCCGTCCCCGCACGCCGGCAGCCTCCGGCGGGGCTCGGCACTGCGCGGCCGGGCTCGGGGCTCCCTGCGGGGCTCGCCGAGGCCATGGCGGCCATCCAGAACCTGCAGCTGTGGTGCAAGCAGCAGTGCGAGGGCTACCGCGATGTCAGCATCACCAACATGACCACCTCCTTCCGCGACGGCCTCGCCTTCTGCGCCATCCTCCACCGCCACCGCCCCGACCTCATGTGAGTACCCGCGCCCGGGCTGCGGCTCGCCGGGGCGGGGACCCCTGGCCGCCCCGTGGCCGAGCAGCGGACCCCCGGCTCTCCATCCACCACAGACCCTCGCCCGCCCCGCACATCAACCCCGGTGAGGTCCCAGCTCTTCCCTGGGCCGTGTCCTCTCTCGCCGGGAGCTCTGCTTGCACCCACACAGCAAACTCCCACTGCCCTCAGGCTCTATTCCCCCCTGTATTTTCCCTTTCCCCTCTTTTTCCCCCCCTGTGGCTGCAGTGTAAGGATTTTCAGTGCGTCCTTTCCCTTGCAAGACAAGTTCAGGCACTGATTTTTGGGAAGCGTTTCCTTCTCTGCCGCCCGTGTTTGCTGAGCCGCCCGTGTCGGGAGGAGAGGGCGGTTTGAACAAAATACAATGGGAAGGCAGGGCCGGGCAGCTGCTGGATTCCCGCACACCGCTCCTTCTTCCCATCGGGAGCTCTGTCCGTGGGAGGCAAAGTGCTTCCCACCCCTGGCCGGTGCCATTCCTGGTGCCCGGTCAGCTTTGGCTTGTCCCTGCGCAGAGTTAACATCTGGAAAGGGGAATTGCTGAAGGGAGACGTAGGCTTCCCAGTTGTTGTGGTTTTTATACTTCTGGGCATTTTGGACTTTGAGGTCAAGGCAAGGGAGCAACACAAAGATTGCCCAGGAGTATTGATTTAAACATGAGGTATCTCCCAGTTAGATGTGTGCACCTGGTAGAGGACACAACCCAAACAGGTTGGGTTTTCTGTACTGCTGTCTTCCTCCTGTTCCTTGGATTCTGCCCCCAGGACAGCCTGATGCTTGGGTTTGTGTGCAGAGATCTCTCGTGCAGTTGTCTTGCATCTGGTGGAAGCCTAAGGAGAAGATCTCCTCTTGCTCTCCCTCTCCTCTGTTGTGTTGAAACATGGAAGAGGCAGGAGCAGAGCTGGGCAACCAGAGGTTAGTGCAGGAGTTTCAGGAACACTTTCTCTGTGGTCCCCAGTGCTTGGGCAATCACCATGGTGTTGCTGTGTGTGGCTTCCTGACACACTGTCATGTCCATGTGACTCCAGATATTGCCTTTCCTTCCTTTGATTCACAGTCCCAAAGTTACAAAATAGCAGGGCAGAAAGGTTGACGTGACCAGGAGGTGCTCGCAGAGGGACGGTGGCTGCTTCCTGGCTGACTCTGCAGCTGGCCCATCCGGAGCATGGGTGTAAACAGGGGCTCAGCAACTCGAGAGCTGGAATAATCTTGTTCACTAGTTCAGTGGGTTGTTTGTAATCCTTGAACTGCGTGTCAAGGGTTGTGGGTAGACATATCTTAAACAACTGTTCTTGTGCTGAAGAGGGGAAAATGTTCCTCATGGTGTATCTCTGTTCCCATTCATTTTCTTACATGATGAAAATTCTGCCTGGCTTTATTCAGGACTTTACAGAAGCTCTTTATGACTTGAAGCAGCTCAGCAAAGACTGCCTGAAGGTTAAAATAAGAGAAGCTTTTATGAGTGACCTCCCTCATCAGTGTCAGTGGTGTAATACAGGAAAGCACCAGGTGTATCCTTGGCTGGGCAAAGTCCTGCTGGAAGGAAGTTGTGCTTTCAAGTGTTTGGCAGCCGGGGCTGCCGGGTGTCGTGTGCCGGATCCTGGGGCTGAATACTTGTGTAAAAACTCTCTGTGAGTCTGCAAAAGCTTCTCTGAGAGCTGGTGGGGCAGGAGCCACCCAGAGAGGCAGCTGGGTGCACATGTGGCTGCGACTCCTGGTCCCAGTGGTTTATCCAGAGGTCCTCCCCTTGCTCCCAGCAAAGATCCCAGCTGAAGATTAAAAGCATCACGCTGAAAATAAAACTAGAAAAGGACAATTGGTGTTTGGATATATCAAAATCACTGTATAAATCACTTGCAGGGAATGATTCAGTCACGGCATCAGAGTTTTGCAACAGTGTGTTTTCCATCTTGCTTTACACAAATAACATTCTTGGGCTGAGGAGTGCAGGGGATTTCTCCTTGCTGGAGCCTGAGAAAACTCAGTTCCATGGGAAACTTCAAGCGATTACGAAACGTGGTCATAATCATGGGCTTCTCTTGTGGGGGGTGTGGCTCAGAGGACAGGCTGGTGGGGGTTTCTCCCCTCTTCCTGTTTTCTTGCTGGAAAACATGGAAAATATGATAATTTCTCTCAGACTTGGCTGGTGTTGGCTTGTATGTTATCTGTGAGCAGGACGGGCTGTGTAAAATTAGAAATGCACTTCCCACTCACTTCCCACTCACTTCCCACTCATCCAAGGATGCTCGGGGAGTGGAGGCAAGTGCTGAATTACCGTGGAAATTCATTTCTCTTCTGTCCCAGCTGAGGAGGGCTTCCTAGCCTGCCCCAGCCAGGCATGCGTGCTGTGTCAGGCAGGTCCCAGCCCATTTTCTGGGGTGATTGTGGGAGCCCTGAGGCTTCGCTCCTCAGAGGGACGTGAAGCCTTGCAGCAGCAGGATGGGATGCTGAGACACACAGCTGCCACATGTGATGGTGACGGCTGTGCAAGCTCCAGCCACACTTTCAGTGGCCCTGGCTGGATCAGCAAGTTAGAAGAAGCAGGGGAGCTGTGCACACTCGCTCATATATTAATGCCAGATGTCAAGGAAAGGTTTTGATTAAGCTCCTTCTCTTTGTCCGGGACCTTGCTCTTTCCCAGACTGAGCTGATGTTCAGCTCGGCGTTCCGGGAATTGGCTGGTTGTGAAATTCCCCTTGGCAGCTGAGCAGCAGTGGGTGCCTGTTCCTCCAGCAGCATTTCCTGGGCTGCTGTCAACTCATGGGGCACGATGAGGCCAACAGTCACCAGTATGGACCAGGAGGGCCTGCACCTATCTTATTGTCTATGGAGAGGCAGAAGCTTTTTGAGGCCATGTCACTTTTTTTTGAGGCTGTGGCTCTGGGACTTTTTTTGCTCAGTCTGCTCCGAGGTAGAGTTTCCAACTGAGTGAGTGCTTCCAGCAGCAGCAGAGATTCCTCCTAGGGAAGCACACATGCTTGCAAAGGACTGCAGCAGAGTGCTGGGGCTGAGCAGCTGGAGCAGTGGGTGGTCACGGAGATTTGTGGGCATGAGAAATGCTCAGCCACTTTTTTTCTAAGAGAAGGATTTTTTGGAGAGCTATAAACTTCACGTCTGTTTCTGTGCTTCTGAACTCCACTCTGATTTGTTTCCAACAGTGGAGGCCCACTTGGGTCAGATTTTATTTCTCACCTCTTCCAATTAATTCAGTTGCCCGTGTTTTCTCAGTGGAGAACTCCTACTTCTCCATTTGTATGAGCTTTGCTTTCTTAGGATTACATTGGTCTAGAGAGGTTTGATATTCCAAGATAGGAGATGCACCAACAAGATCAATTTCTAAAAGAAAAATTCAGTGTAAGCAGTTCACCTGCCTAGCCAGGGAAGGAGTGATACTGAGAGGGCAGGAGGCTCTTGGGATGACCAAGTAACCTGGTTGTTTGCACTCTCTTTTGGGGAACAGAAGGGGATTTCAGACATTCACCATCAGAGGTTTGGATTTTTAGGTCTCTGTTACACACCATGCAGTGTGGAGCTGCACACACACTACCATAGCAAGCAGCATTCAGCATGGAGTAAAAGGCACTGACTGACAATATACAGGTAACTCCAGCCTGTTGTGTCTTGTGTGGCAGTGTGACCGAGGAAGCTGGAGCTCCCCTTTGCTCTTGCAGGTGTTTTCCTGCGTTCAGGATGTCCCTGCTACAGAGACTTTATTTGGGAGCAGAACCAGGAGTGAGGCAAAGAGCTGCAATCGCCTCCTTCAGCTGGTTCTTAAAAAAGCTGATTTTCTTGCCTGGCACAAAACAGGATGATTGTAGCCATTGTTTCACTGAAACTTTTTTGACTTGTGATTATTTTTGTTACTCTTTTTAAACCATTGTCTCAGGGAAGGGAAATCCCCGGGCAGGAGCACTGCTTGAAGAATAACCTCTGCAAGTCCTTTTCATTTTGCACAGGAAAGAGTGGATGAGTTAGAGGTGGGATGTGCCTTGTCTTTGCCTGCTTCTCGGGGGAGTTTGACCTTTGGGTCTTATCTGTTGTTCATTCCCTCCTTATCCCGCATAGCAATGCCAGATGTGGGAAGCAGGGAGGAGCCGTCGGCTGTGGCACGATGGACAAACCCCTTTGAAGGAGCCTCTCTTATTTGTAATGTAATGCTCTGTTTGCTGTACTGAGCAGGTAAAGGGCCTGGCTTGCTCATTCCTGTTACAAGTCATGGAAAAAGTTCCCCTGCTGCGGTACAGATCATGTGTTTGTCTCATGAATAGGTCGCTGCAAGCCAGCCTTGCCCTGGCTTTCACAGGGTTACCCTGCCTCCTCTCAGAGGCGAGGGGCTGGCTAACAAGAGCAGGTCCACATCGGTTATAAAGGTGCTACATACAAAAATGCAAAGGTGGTGCTGTAGTGCTGTAGCCTTTTCTTATTATCAGTGAGAATTTCCTCTCTGATATCAGCCTTTCTCTTAGCTGTGTGCCAGCAGGTACAAGGATTGTAAAGTGAAACTCAGTTATAAGATAGGAGTTGACCCTGCCCACTTGCCCGGGCAGGAGGGAGCAGTGTTGGAGAGCAGGGCTGCCAGCCAGCAGTCGGTTTTGTGTTCCCAGTTCAGCAAGTGACAGCCAGTTTAAAACGAAGCTGATGGTGGCTGTTTCCTAAGCGAGGGGCACACTCTGCTATGGGTCAGAAAGCACATTGTGGCACAGCTCTGCTTCCAGTAGCACAAACTCACTCTCCTCAGGGGCTTTCTTGCCTGTCCTGCCAGGTCCCAGTTTCTGAGCTCCCAGCACAGAGTTGAGAAAGGTGGCATTTGGGTTGGACCAGAGAGAGAGAGAAAGCAAATCTGGGGAGAGGGGAAGAGGGAGGTGATGTCCAGGGACAGCAGAAAGGAAGGAGCATTGTTGACTTTGGCTTGTAACTGCAAACGGTAAGTGTCTCTTTCAGTTATTGGTTATGATTACAAATCAAAGGTGACAGCCCTAGGAAAAGGAGAATAAGATTTCTACGGGCAACTTTGGTGTTATCAGCCGCAGTGTTGTGTTGCGGGCAGAGGTATTTCCCAGGCAGATTCCTGGTGCTGATTTTCATGGAGCTCTGCCAGAGGAGAAAAGAGGATTTAAAACCAGAACTTGCGTGGTGGTGGGACCGGCAGGTTCCAAGGTTGGAGGATATGGGTGTGTGGGGGAAGCCTGCAATACATGCAGCGTCTGAGGGATCCACACCTCCTGCGAGCTGAGGTGTCTCTGTGTGGGGACAACTTGCAAGATGGGAGAATAGCATGGATGTGGCTGTTTGGAAAGCACTTCCAGGGAGAGAGTGTTGCAAATCTGGCTGGCAGACATCGGTGTATCTGTTTGAGGTGGGAGAGGAGCAAGGCTATTTCAGGGAAAAAAACCACCCCATAAGTTAGAGGTTGCTCCTGGCTGCCTCAGCAAAACCCCTGAATCTGCGTGGGATGTTTTGACATCCATACATCCTGCCTGTGGGAGGCTGCAATCAGTCCTGCAAGGGCACATGTGCCAAAAATGTGTTTGTGCTGCTTGTGGGCAGATGGCTGTGCCTGCTGGGTCTCCTGCATGTCTCAGTCCTGGGAGGTACAGCAGGTCTGTGACTGTCTCTGGGATGGGATCTGCCACACTGCTCCCCCCGGAGCATCTCTGAGAAGGCAGGGTGGGAGGAGGTGCTCTGTCCCTCAAACCAGTGAGGCTCAGAGTGGTTTGAGAAGCTGGAAGTGCAGCAGCTTGCTCTACATCACCAACCTGAGTGTTTTTCTCTTCTTTCTGTATTTCAGAAACTTCAACTCTCTCAGTAAAGAAAATGTGTACGAGAACAACAAGTTGGTAAGTGACCTTTAATGTTTTGCTTTTGGTCTGCTCTGTGACCTGGTACTTTGCTTATGTGGTTTAGCAACAGCAGCCCTGCAGTTGCAGTGTGCTTGTTTGTGCCATATTCAAATCCTTTGCCTTATTCTGCCTACGTCCAACCTTCTGATCTGAACAGCAATGTCCAGGCTTGCTGGCTGCTTGAAAGCACCCTCAGACTGCTCACACTTCTTTGCTGGCTGCACAGCAATGCCTGTGTCCAGTGTGTCCTCTGGCAGCAGGAACCTGGACAGAGATGCTGGAGGTCAAGACATGAGCATGGAGAGACTGAGTGTGTGATGCTCCTGAGGGATGGAGCAGGAGATGAGAGATAGGTGGTGTGAGAGGGGAAGTGTAAGGAGTCTCCCCCCACTTCTGCTCATTCCCAGTGCAGGGGATGAAGGCTGCTGGAAGATGGAGACATACTAAAACCTCATCCTGACTGGACATTTCACTCCAGGATGGGATCTGGGTTTCTCTTGTTCTCTCCATGAGGAAAGCAAAAGTTGCTAGCCCCTTCCTGCACTGGATTCAAGCACGAGCTTAGTGCTCCAAGGAAGGATTCTTTTTTCCTCCCCCTCTCCCTCGCAAAGAGAGAAGCAGTGAATTAAAATGCTTCTCTTCCCTTGGCATCATTCCATACAGCTTTGTGGTTGCTTGGCAGGAGCTCGGGATGTGAGTGAACTGCAGCAACTTACTCTTGTGTGGACTGGAGGAATGGCACCCTCTGACGCAGTGATCCCTCTGAGGTGGTCCCTGGCTCCAGGAGAGCTAAACTCTCCTGCCCACGCTCCTCAACTTCCTCTCCCCACTGGCCCTGGCTGTGTCCACAGTGCCTGTGATGGACCCCCCTCTCCTCAGGCTGGGGCTGCAGTGTGTGAGCAGTTATTTCCACCCTCTGGGGTTCAGCCCAGTGTGTTCCTCTAGGTGAGATTCAGACCGAGTGTTCTTGCCCTTGAGGTTTGGTGTTTGGCAGACATCAGGGCCCCTTTACTATGGATGGACATCCCGGCTGGAGTGCTGTGAAGCCCTGAGTGTTGCTCCTTCCCCAGCCAGGCCCATGGTGTCTGCTCTGCTGGCGACTTTGTTTTTCTGTGGGAAATGAGCTGTATGAGCCGCCTCCACTGCTTTCATTGATGAAAAGCTTCTTTGTGCCTCTCATAAAGAGCTGCTCCCCCTCCTTTGTCACAGGCTGTGTTCCCCCGCCTCTACTCCCTTCATTTCTTAGTTCCTTTTCTGTCCTTTATTTTACTCCCTCCTCCTTATTCCACCTGCTGTAGGATGCCTTGTCTGTGTTGTGCTTTCACTGCTGGTATCCTGCTCTGCTGTGAGTGGGATTGACCCCTCCATCTCCTCATGGGCTCCTGGGCTGGCCTTGCCACTTGAACTGCTCTCCATCCTGGCTGCCCTCAAAGTACAAATGGGTCTGATTTCTCCCAGTGTTATTCCTATTGTCCAGACCCTCCTTGATACCTCACTGTGCAATAACTTCTTTTCAAGGGCTGTATTATTAAACTCAAAAAGTCTAGTTTGGACTGCAATTTGCCATATAAGGTCTTTTGCTGAGGAGGAAGGTGTCACTTCTCAAGTGCCAAAAAAACCCAATCCCAAACCCTAGGAAAATTTCAGTTGGTGGCATTTAAAGATTAAAAAAATATATAAAGAGGTTAAAGGTTTCTAGAGGCTTTAGATCCAGTTCTTTCAGTGCTAATGGATGGTGGCATGGTGTAGCAGATACAGCAGTGGCCTGTGTCAGAAGAAGGCTGTGCCTGGCCAGCTCAGATGTCCTTGAGTGTATCATTTTGCCTCCTCTGTGCAAAGTGGGAGCAGTGGCAGTTACTTCCTTTGTAAATCACTTGGAGCTGCACTGATGAAAAATGTCATACAGAAATAACATGTTGCTTATCTAAAGGCCAGCCTGGGTAGGCAGGTGATGGGGAACAGCAACTGGGCCATGTCAGGGAGTGATCTTGTTGGATCTTCAGACAAGAGCAGTTTCCAGGAGCATGAGGATGCTGTAGGTACAGGGGACAGTATGTTGTAGTGCTGCTTTCTGCATTGCTCACCTGGTTCTGGCCAAAGCAGCTGTATGCACAGAGCATCCTCCTCTTGTGCCTCCTTGTTCTGTGCCTGTTGCATTGGTCTCGCCTATGGCACTGGCTGCAGGGGGTGGCATGGCTTGGCCTTCCTGCTAGACTCCACACTGGGAGTGTCCAGACAAAGTCCACTGGTCAGACCAGTTGTGCAGCCAGTGCAGTGGGGAACACTCCAAAGAACATATTAAATACCAGGTTACGAGACGGGTGAGTGCCAGGCTGGGCTGGCAGCTGGGATGATGCAGCCAGAGGTAACTGGCTGAAAACTGGCTGAATGTCAGCTCAGTTACATTTTCACTGGGATACCCAATGGAAAAAAATGGTAAATGTCTTGCTAAAAAATAATGACTGTTTGTTTCTTCTGAGCAGAAATAGTTGGCGTGTACACCAACGCTGTTATTTGTCCGTGCCAGAGGTCAGATGCAGAGGGTTTAATATGTTTGAGTCTTTCTTTAACCCTTTCACAGTGGGGTTCAGCAGTAGTCTCCATCCTGCAAGCACTGTTTTCCTTTGCTGTGTTGGCATTTCAAAGGGGATGTTCCAACAGGGGAGGGAAAAGATTTTTTCCTATAAGCCAGGAAGGAATAAAGCTGGAGAAAGTCCCTAGTAAAAGCCCTACACTGAGTTGAGCAAGAGCAAAGTTGCTTTATGGATTTTGCTCTTTTTTTTGTCTTCTAGTGAAGGCTTTTGTTCAGAGGCAAAAGAAATAGCTTTTCCTTCCTTTACCTGACTCTGGTCCTGCAGTTTCAAAGTAGAGGGGACACAAAGAGGAATGTTTGCCCCAAATACATGTTAGACAGCATGGAAATGGTTAAGCTGGAAAGGATTAAACTGGAATTCTGCATTATTCCTCTCTTCCCCCAAGACTTCCCCTTTCTCAGGTGGGGAGGAGCAGGCAGTAGGCAGGAAGCAGTGTTACCATTTGCACAGCACTCGGAGGTCGAAAGCTGCCTGCAAGCACCTACGGGCGCCCCGTGAATTGGGGAGTGCTCCAGGTTGGGCTGGAAGCCTGGAAGCGAATCTGCCAGCCTGGGCTGACACAGCTGTGCCTGTGCAGATAGAGGCAGGCTGGAGGAAGAGCAGGGGAAGCCCAGGTGAGTTCCTGTGCACTGAGGTATGGCCAGCTTGCCAGGCCAGACTTTTGGCTCCCTGCCTGAGTTTCTCAACGCGATGGCTGGGAGCCATGGCTCCACTGGTTCCTGTAACAGATCTATGAGGCAGGAGTTAAACTGGGGCAGCTGTTCCCTGGTAGAGTTATTATTCAAGCGGGGCTGTTTGCAGTGGAGTTTCTTCCTTCTGATGGATGATGAGCAGCTCTGCTGCCTGGGCTGGACAAGACCCCTTTTGTTTTTTCCTTCCTTCTCCAGGCATTTCGAGTGGCAGAGGAGGAGTTGGGGATCCCAGCCTTGCTGGATGCAGAGGATATGGTTGCTCTCAGGGTACCAGACAGGCTGAGTATCCTCACCTATGTTTCTCAGTATTATAACTACTTCCATGGACGGTCTCCTAGTAAGTACCATATTCCCTGGAGGGGTGGGAAAGATCGGGGCTTAATTTTGTGCTTTCCCTTGCCTCCTAACAAAGCAAAACAGACCGCACAGAGGCATTTTGGTACCAGAACTATTTCAGTGGAGGATCTGAACTCTTTACACACTGGCCTTTCAGTAGCACCAGTGCTTTTGGAAAGGCACAGGGCTATGCCTTGTCTTAAAACCAGTGCCTGAAAAATTAATATGTAATCTAAAATTTCATATGGTTCAGCCAGACAGGAGCAGTAAAGGTTTCCCCTCCATGGTCCCCACCTCAGCTTTCCATTCTCAAGCACCTCCATCCCTATTCCAGTCCTTGTCTCACCGGTTGGCTGCTGAGAACACAGTCTACCAAGGCTAAGCTTGTCTGTGAGGCTGTGCCACTGTAACAGCATCCATGGCAGGGCTTGCACAGCACAGCAGTACTGATATAAGGGGGTATTAAAAAAATGACCCCCTTAACTGGCATAATTGTGATAGCAATTCTTTCAAACATAAAACAGGCCACAGAGCTGTTATAAGGCATTTTATCCATGTACTGAAGAGTTTATCTGGGCTCACAAGAGCATTATTGTAGACTTGGTTTATATTTGGCTTTAAGCTCATACAAAATGAAATAATACGATAAACCAATTTCACAGGTTCCTCCAGAGGGAACTTTGGAAAGTGGGACGTGAATGACTTAACTAGTTAAGGTGAATCTAGATCAAGAAGCCAGATACCTATTGAAAATGTCCTACATCTTAGAAAGAAAGCACAATTTACTCTGAGAGCTGCCTCTAATATCTAAACTCTTCCCCCTTCTCCACCTCTTTACAGATTTAACCATGCTTTCTCTCTCCCTCCACAACCTCTTCCCTTCCCCCTCTTTGTTCTTTTATTGCTTGTTTTAAAACCATGCTGATAGAAGTCAAACCAATTCCATCATGTTTGTGCCAACTGGTGGGAATCTGGGTCAGTTTGGGGTCTTTGCCCCCTCCCCCCCAGCATCTTGCGTACCACGTCATCAAGCACAGCACATTTTTATACTCTCTGGTGTCCCACAAAACACTTTGGTTGCATTCCTGTCGCTGGAGTGAATGTGTGCATCTGAAAATGAGCCCAGTGAGGAATGTGCCCTCTGACACCAAGCAGCCTCCTAATACCATGGTCGTGCCCTTCGAATGGGCTCCTGCAGGACCATGAAATAAGCGGGACACAGGAGACCAGGGAGGCTGAGCAGCCAATATTTTATTGAGGTCATGCATTTACAGAAGAGCAAAGCCAAAGTGACCCATCTTTGTACTGGGCTTTGGGAATTTGATAAGTGGCCTGAGTGGGAAGTGAGGAGTTAGCCTGAGTCTAAACTTTGCTGAGTCTGCTGTCACCAGTCCACTATCGCTGCGGTAGAAGAGCCCTGGGTGTTTGTTTGGATAGCTGGCTTGGAGAGAAGACTGCTGGGAACTGGGCTTCCTCTCTGCTCCCTGCACCCTGCCTGGACTCCCTCTGTATTTACTAAGGGTATAATCTCTTTTCAGACGAGTGGTCATTTAATTGGTCACTCTGAAAGTGAAGCTGTGGCTCAAACATCCCACAAGGAACACAGAGACATCTCATTCAGGATAGAAGGTTGTGCAAAAATAACACCCCCGTGAGACAGATGGGGGGTCTTGTCTGTAAAAACTCTGCATGAAGCCTTATATCCCAGGGAAGCCTCCCTGCACATCTCGGGGCATGGGGAATCGTGTGTTTGGGATTCTCTTTTCTCCACTTGTTGTGAATTTAGAGGGTTTCTATTTCATCTGGAAATAAGAGGAATGGGCATTTGTAGGCTCTTGAGGCAAGTCCTGTTGGTTTCTGCATCAGCAGCAGCATGGCACCTCCCTGTCATAGAAATCCCCATTTTCAGTGGTTATTTCTGTGTTCAACAAGTCTGTTTGCTCTGTGAGAGTCCCAGCTGGGATGTGGGGTGGACGCCCACAGCAGTGAAGGTTCAGAGTGTGTAGGAAGTCTGGAGCACAGCAACTGGAATGAAAGAAACCCTCTGTGCTTCAGTTCCTTGGCTGTAATACCTGACAGCAGTGCCTGTTTCATGGTGATCAGTTCCAGCCAAACTACAGGCCAGGTACAAACACAAACTCTTGTTCACACCATTGACCGGGAGTGTTCTGTACTTTTTCCACTTTTTCATTCCCCTCCATGGAATTCCTTGAGAAGAAAAAAGAAGTCAGCAGTTTCAGCTATCAGATGATCCAGCGAATGTTGGTGACAATTCACTTGTTGTCTCTTGCCCCTTGTCCCCTTACACAACTGAAGAAAACCTGTGTCTCCTTGTATGCTTTCCATGTTATCCGCTGGGCACCTCTGGACCTTCTTGTATTGTAAAGCTCATGGGTTTGCCTTATGTTATCTTAAAATCTTCCCATTTTCCCTTCTCCCAGTTGGAGGCATGGCTGGAATCAAGCGTCCTTCCTCCGAACCTCGGGAGCAGCCTCTTGGGAAGAAAGCTGTTTCAGAGCCTCCTAAGCCAGTGCCTCCAAAACTACCTCCTGCCCACCCACCGGCCAGAGCTAAGCCAAAAGAAACCTCCCTGGTAAGAAATGGGTTTTGGGGTGTCCGTATACCTTAAATCTGTTCAGTGAGCTAGGGAGCATTGTGTTAGTTCAAGGCTCTGAGTGGTAAGGACTGTCCCTAACCTTCCTCCTCATTATGGGGGATTCAACCAGAGGTCTGGTTGCTGCACAGATTCAGGTGGCAGTCGCTGGAAAGCCATCAGCTAGCTGGGATTCATCTGGTGGTGAATGGGACATAAGTGTCTTAGGACATGTTCCTAGATCTTGGGGATGGAGATTTTTAACAGAATGTATTATTTTTGCTAGAAAACATTGATTAAATTCTTGAAAACAGTTCCAAAGCAGAGTAGGGACAAAACCAGAGTGGAAGAAGGGAAGCTTCTCTCTCACCAGAGTAAGGACCTTTCCCAGCTAATCCAAATCATATTCCTTTACACTTCAGTTTCCCACAGGCAGACAAAACACCCTGGTCCTCTGGCTTGGTGGGAACAAGTTTCCCTTATTCTATCCTCCTTCATATGAACAAGGGGTTAGTGGGAGCAAGAATTTTCTGGATATCACTTCTGTGTCCTGACCAACTGGCTGTGCACGTTGAGTGTTTGCTCTTCTGGGGGAATCATAGCTGTACTCAGGGCCATGGTGCTGCCTGCTCACCCACTGCTTCTCCCCACAGAAAGGTGTCCTGGCAGAGAGTGGGAACATCCCCAGCAGCAGCTGTGGGGTCTGTGGGAACCATGTGCACCTGGTGCAGCGCTACTTGGTTGATGGGAAGCTCTACCACAGGAACTGCTTCAGGTACAGCTCTTCAGAGTGGGGGCAGCAAAGGAGCAGCCTCATCCCTTTGGGACTGGAGGGAGAGAGGTGTGAGGCACCCAAGGTGATGGGAGGACATTTTTGTCAGAGTGGAGGCAGCCTGGGCCTGCTCTTGACCTGTGCATAGGGGAAACTCTTTGCACGTGTCTGTTTTCACTCACATCTTCCCTACTTCAGGCTGTGCTGTCAGCAGCTCTGGTTTGGGTACCTGAGGGATGTGCCTGGGTCTGCTCACTGCCGGTGTGGTACCTTCACCCTCCCTGTGCTCTCAGCTGTGTCAGAGGCCTCCCAGTGCTCTGGAGGATGTTTTCTGAGACTTTCTTATCCACAGGTGCAGGCAGTGTTGGAACATGCTTCTTCCTGGAAGCTACAAAGCTGGGCCTGAGGCCGGTACGTTCATCTGTATCAGCCACCAGCAGCCAGACAATGTCCAGATCTCTGGTCTTCGCAGCACGGGGAACAAACCTGAGAGCACCCCAGCCCCTGCCACTGCCCGGGCGTTCCAGAAACCAGCAGAACCCAAGAAATCAGAGCAGGTGTTGAAGAAACCCAGCCAGGAAGGCCTTGCTAATTCAACCAAGCCATCTGTTTCATCTTCTGGAAGCTCTGGCTTCAAAAGTGTAAATACTCCATGGTCCTCTTCAGCTGTAAATAAATCAGGTGACTGCAAAGGTACCCCACTGGGAAATAAAACAGATCACCGTGTGGCCCCATCAGGGCCTCTTTGGACAACCTCCACAACAAAAACACAGCAAGCCCGAGAAAACTTTTTTCAGTCATTAGAGTCCTCCTCCAACAATAAAACCTCTGATACTAAAAAGCAAGTCACTTCTTCACATGGCCCTGGTAAAGCTGCCTCTGCCAGAAACCCTGCTGAGGTCAGTCCAGGGAATGCTGAGAAGGATCAAGCACGGAATCATATTATACAGGCCCTGGCTGGATCAAACACCTCTCCAAACAGGCCAGGAGGACTCAGTTCCACTGGTTCCTCAGCATCCAGCAGGTAAGTACTATTTCTCTTTCCCTTTTTACTCCTAAGATGATCCTTGGGATAACTTGGAGAAGTCTCCGCATCTTTCTTCCCTTTACCCTGACTGCGCTTGTGGCTGAGATTTAAAGACATGTAGAGGGACTCGTCCAAGTCTTTGGAACAGAGACCAATAAGAAGATCCATCCTTTCAAAACAACTCATTAGGTTGTTCTTTTTTGCAGTGGCAAGTTTTCTCCTACCAGTTCTCAGTGGCAGAGTCCAGCTCCAAAAGCACAGTCCAGCAAAACAGGGCACACAGCACTAAAAGAGGAGAAGATTACAGACCCTCTGCCCAAGAGCCAGGCTGCCAGCAAACCTGTGAACTCTCTGCACAAGCCAGAGTCAAAAGGCACCAAAGGTAAGGATGACTGATGGACATGCAGCTCTGCCTGGACACAGCATGCCAGCTTTATTTGGACCAGTACAATGCATGTGTCAGTGACTCCTGTACTGTCTGTACAACCACATAAGGGTTTTCTGAGTTCTGGGGCTCAACACACCTCCATTTGTCCCTGTGCAATCACTCCCCCTCTAGCATGGCAAGTTTTTCTACTCTTAGAATCTCCAGGTATTTGAAGTTGTACTAGCTGTCATCAGATGTTGGGATCATGGTGGATCTCAGAGGCTTAGGTAGACTTTCCCAGATGGGAAACTGCCAGAACTTCAGGATGGTTTTCTGGATGCAGTTGGGGCTCACCCAGCCTCCTTGTCTGTTTTAAACCAAGCTTCCACCATGGTGACTGAGCAGTGGGCTGAGGAATGGTGTTCTTGGGGTACCCAGTGTCTCAACCACTTCCAGATGGCTTGTCTTTTTTGGGGGGGGGCAGAAGCAGTATCTGTCTGCAGTCTGCTGTGGGATTGTGGGTGTTTTATCTCCCCCACCCTTCCTGCCCATCCTTTGGTCTCTGAGGTCAGAGCTGTTGCTGACAAACATGCCTGTTCATTTACACCGTGGCTGTGTTTCTGTAGCTGCACAGCGCTTCAATTATTTGAGCCTAAACGGGCAAAAGGCCACCAAGGTTATTTACTACCTATTGTACATGGACCTGTCCACGTTAAACTTGTTGAACTGGTGCTGGTTTGCTGCAATAACATCAGAGTATCTCCCCAGTGCGTGGCTTATCTCCTAAGATCCTCCTGAGACACAAATCTGGCTTGTTTCTTTTTATTGGATCTGATATTCTCTTGCTGTGTCCCTTCCTTTAGGAAGCATGGATGTTGGCGAAGGCAAGTCTGAGAGCCCAGCAGACTGGAGATCTCTGTTGAAGCCTGTGGCCAGCAAGTGAGTGTCTTGGAGCCAATGGGTCTCTGACAAGAGAGTGAGAATGTCCATGTCTGCAGCTGTGGTTGTTGCTGCAGGTTTGTGTGCACGTAGGAGGGAAGACCTCCTATGTTTTAATGCTTCTGTTTTCAAGAATTGGATGGAAGAGGAAAGGCTTTCATTTCTGGGGAGGGAAAGCATATTTCAAATTGATGGACCCTGATTAGAAAAGTGTAACCATCCTGGATGGAGATCCCACCCAGGATGTCCAGAACACTTCCTGTGGACCATTCTGCAAGAGGGATGGTTTCCTACCTTTGTCTTTCTTCTTTGCAGAGACCAAGGTGGCTCTAAGAAACCTACTGATAACTCCCAGGTGGGAACAGGGAGCCCAGCACACAAGGAGACAAAGCCAAGTCCATTAGTTGTCCCATCAGCAAAGCAGGACTCTGGTATGAAGGATATAAGCTTTGCCTTCATTTCGCTAGTCAGGCAGGGGACAGGCATGAGTGCTGCAAGGCACGTATAAGAAACATGTTGGTGGAGATAGTGCGTTGCTTTCAGGAAATTTTGCTCTCTGCACCTGCTTTGGCCCTGTGGTGCCTTTATTTGGAGAGCCATCCTTCCCCAAGGAGAGGGAAACAGTCTTCACAAGGTGCCCTTCTTCTGCAAGACAGCTAGCGAGACTTTGTTTACTCTCTGTTGCATAAATGTGTAATGGTGAGAAATCTTGATGATGGTTCCCAACCATTTATTCTTCTCCACCTTTCTCTCTTACTCTGGTTGGTGGAATTGGTGGTTTCTCCCTGCTTCCTTTGAGCTTGTGCTGCTCACTATCATCAAGAGAGGAGAACTAGGACTAGAAATGCAGGTGGCTAGTGAGGAGTGCCAGAGATGCTGGGCAGTAAAAGGGATTTTTATGAGATGAGGGTTGAAATTTCTTAACCAGAACCTGGTTTTGCTTCTTAATCCAGCTTCATCTGGTGGATTCACGAAGAAAAAGTTGATCCCCAGCTCAGATCTTATCAGGAGCTGTCAGAATTTAAAACAAGACTGGGAAGACCCTGGGGGCTCTGCCAAGAAGGAGGAAGAGGGCAACCAGTTGAAGAAAAGCACTACCACATGTAAGGTCTCTTCTGCCTCCTTAAAGGCACTCTCTCCTCTGCACTGACCACTGAGTGGTCAGTATGGGAGATGTGTTCCTGAGTTTCCTGTAGCTGTTGTCAGGGGGAGAAATCTGTGTCAATTTTTATTAGCCAGCTTGGCCTAAGTAGGAGCAAACTAGGCCAGAGAATTCAGTGGGAAGGGAAGAAATTTCTCAGGGTCACTGCCCTGTCATTCTTTAGACTCGAAACTATGAAGAGGATCATCTCCTAATTTGGGGAACTGGGATCTAGTTGATGACTCTGTTCCTCTCCAATTGAGTAGCTTTGGGAAATGAAAGGAATGCAAAGAACTGTCAGCCAGAGACTCCAGCTGGCAGGACCCACAGTAGCAGCAAGAAAGGCTGGGACTTCCAAACTGTGACAGACAGTTCTGACCAGTTTGTCCCTACTCTTAATCCAGTTTCTTACTCCTTTATGTTCAGCCACTGCTTTACTGTGTACCTCTCCTCCTCTGCCCAGTTGTCCTTGCTCCTACATATCCCACCACACTGCAAATGAAATCTCTTGGAACTAGCCTGATGTTTGCTGCTGTCCTGTTTGCTTGGTCTGTTTTGTTCTCCCCTTTCCTTACCCCATCTGTCTCTGTCTTATCTGTTTGGACTAGGAGATCTTCACAGCAGGGCTCAGCCCTGACGCTGGTGTTTGTCTCGGAGCAAGCAGGATGGGTCCAGTTGGAACTCTCCATCTCCTTTTTCCTCAGACTCAGAACAAGGTTCAGTATTGTGTCTTCCCCAGGCAGTGAGCTGTTACAATAAGGGAGGCTGGTTTTATATCTGTCTTTCTAAAGCTGAACGATTGATGCTGGGGAGTGCCCACTATGGGAAACTTTCTCAGCAGTCTCCCCCATGTTTCACGTGTGTGCAAGTCTGCCATCTGACAGGCTGTTCTCTTGCTGCTGTTGCTTGGCAGCCTGTGGATTAAGGACAGACTTGTTGCTCCTCTGTGTAGGTCTTTCCCTTGTCACTCAGAGAAAGGCTGTGAGCAGGCAGCCCCCATTCCTGCCCTCAATCCCGTGTGTGTTGCGTGGGGCTGTGGATGGTGAGTGTTTCTGTAGATCATTGGTTTTCTTTGGTGTAGGTAGTGTTTTCTGTTGAGAAAGGAAGCTCCAGAGTTTTCTTGCCAACTGTCCTACTTGCAGTTTGCAGGCGAGCAGCCAACCCATCTTGTGTCTGTCAGACAGAACTTGAGGGTACTGGGGGACATCAGCCCCTGAGCTGGTCAGGAGAGCATTGTTTTTACTAGCTGTTCCCCTCCAGTGACCTTGGCCTTCTCATGATCAGCGATGCAGCTTTTGCCCTTGGCTGGAGATGCCCCGGAGATCAGCCAGAAGGAGCCTGGAGACGCAGGGCTGAGCAGGGAGAGGGAGGTGTTGCTTGGGCAGCAGCAGCGGGCTGCTCGTGGCAGGCCAGGTCCCTCTTGGAGGGACCTTTAAGAGAAGTGTGAGTCGCAGGTAGCATCCAGGGCAGCAAACCAGCAGCATCCAGAGGGAGGAGTAACCTGATGGAGACCAGCAGTGCAGGGACAGCATAGCTGATTGCCACAGCCAGCACTCTTCCTAGAAAACACAGCAGAGCAAGGACTGGGCAATTGGAGAGCTGTCCTTGAGCTCTTCCTTGAGTCAGTACCGATTGCCAGAGACTCTCAGGAGGCTCCCTAATCTGTCTGTCCTGTCTTTCTCCTTGTGTGTGCTGAGCCTGCACCGCTGCTGCCTTTCTTACAGCCCTGCTCTTTAGATACTAGAGTTTTCCTTCCTATCACATCATCCACGTACTCCTCTGTTCTCTCACTGTAGTAATTATCCAGCCCAGCCCCTTGGGTATCTGAATACCTCACACTCTTCTGTAGTTATCCTTGCAGCACAGTTGGGCAGAGGAAGCTGAGGCACAGTGGAACAAACACACATTGCTGAAGGATTGATTTTAATAGGTGTCCAGGGCCTAAATAATGCTGTGTAGTGGGGCCTAAGGGACTTCTCACCTAGGAAGTGTTTTGTGAAAGGAATTGAACCTTAGTTTCCTGAGACCTATGCTAAGGTCCCCTAGACCATCTTTGTTTCATTAGTATTTACTGATACTTCCTTGTACAAAAGCACTAGAGGGGCATTTTTAAGTGTATCTTGGTGTTTCCTGCAACAGTAACCCAATATTTCTGTTTTATCCTTTGGAAGCTTGACAAGGGGTGGGTTTGGCCACGATAAATACCTTTGAGTTCTAACAAGTTAATCAGTGAACATGGAAGTTAATATTCTTGGGTGCAAGCTCCCAAGGCACACCTGAGTTAGGTGAGTGCCTATGCCCTGAGGATACAAACAGCACCCGAGAGTATCTGAGTGTCCAGCAGCGAGGAGTAAACCAGGCTGTGCTGGTTCCTGCAGCTCTCACCTCAGCCAGGCGTGCCAATGCATGTGTGCCATCAGTGCCCTCTCTTGGGTGGTGGGGACCTGTTGTGCTCTCTGGTGCTGTAGGCACTGTCCCATTCCACAAAAAATATTAAAGTTTGTTGTGGTGTTTCTTTTTTTTTTTTCACTTTTAGTTAAACCCTCTGCTATAAAAAGCATCCAGAGCCCTGAAGCAGTGTCCCCGACTAAGGTATGGCTGGAAACCAGGTGTAACAGGCACAGGCTGGGGTTGCTGCTTATCCTGCTGGAATGCTTGCCCAGAAATACCTGAGGTTGTCTTAGTGGGAGGGTTTATTTGAATTCCCAGGGAAGGGGTGAAAAGCTCTGGGATAGAGACAAGATGGAGAGACTGCAGATCTCCAGTGCAGGGGGACAATAGAGGCTGGAATAAGACAGTAGGCTCCCCCAACAAAGGAGGGGGAATGTCTGTGGATTGGCAAGTGAGGGTAGATATTATCACTCACAGTGCTGTAATGTAGTGGTGGCCACTGCTCTGTTGCACGGTCAGCTCTGCATCTCTGCTGGCATGGCCCTTGCAGGACAAGGCTCTGCAGTTGGGTGCAGTCTCAGGGCACTAAGCTGGTCCTGTATTTGTTTTTCTAGCTGCACCCAGACTACCTCCCCGAGGAGGAAATCCAGAAGAAGGTGAGTGACATCGAGAAGCAGCTGGATGAGCTGGAACTGAAAGGAGTGGATCTGGAGAAGCAGCTGCGTGGCTGTGAGGAAGGTAAAGGAGACCTGTTATGGTGGGAAGGTGTGAGGCTCATGTCCTACCCCTGGGCATTCTTGGCTCCATTTCTGGGAGCTCATGCTACGTGTGAGACACCAGGTTGCCAAAGGTACCTGGTATAACAAGGTAAAGCCTTGGAATTTTGAACCCCCTCTGACCGTTTCCTAACCTATTTTTTGAGCATGGTCTTGTGTTTATTTGGCTGAGGATCAGGGAGTTCTGGGAGTGCAAAGATGCTATTGATCTGGCTGTTTGATCCCAAGCTAAACTGGCCACCATGGCTGGCTCCAGTTTTGCAGGGCTTAATGAGTTCATTAAGAATGGGAGACTTGAGCCAGTGACATGGAAGATGAGCTGGGTGCCCCATGGTGGAGTATCTGTGAGCAGCTCCCTTGAATATGCGGGGTCTGATCTGCATCCTTTCCCTTGTACCCAGGAGTACCAAAGAAGATCTGGTGTCATTTGTGGCTCATATAAGTTCTCCTAGGCTCTCTCTCAAGTGCTTGTGTGTTTAAGCCAGGGAGACTCAACTGATGCAGCTTCTGAAGGAATCTTGCCCTGTGTCTCCTTTGCAGATGAGTCTGAGGATGCCCTCATGGTGGATTGGTTCAAACTGATCCATGAGAAACAGCTGCTGCTCAGACAGGAATCAGAACTGATGTACAAGTAAGTACAGCCAGAAATTCACCCATCTGCTTGTGCACTTCAACTGTGAGCAGTGAATGGGGAAGAAGAGGGAACACGGAAGCCCAAAAAATAATGTGTCAGTTGGTGGGGTGAAGGAGAGCTTGAGGACATCTCTGAGAGAACTGTCAGCATCCTCAGATATTAGCTGATGGGGCTTTGAGCACTGTTGAGCACCCAAGGTCTGTCATGAGCTTGTGGTGAGGGAAACCTTACAAATATGATGGAGGAAGATTTCCCTTGACCAACCCCTTCCCGTGTGGTGGGCAGTGCAGAGATGAGGCTTTAGCACCATATGAGAAGGGTCCAGCCCTGGGCCATGGAGGGGCAGTAACTCATCACTTCTGTGGTTCCTTCCAGGATGAAACAGCAGAAGCTGGAAGAGCAGCAGTGGAACATTGAGACAGAGCTGAGACACCTCATGAGCAAGCCAGGTAAGGACTGGCTGCACTGAGAGTCCTGCTGGCCCCTGGCTGTGTGGAGCCCTGCACTCTGCACACCAGACCTGGGATGTCCCTCAGGTCTGACTGACACTGCCAGAGATTGCAGTTTCACTGGGGGATTTCTCCTGACTGCTGCACTGTCAAATTGTCAAGTGCAAACTCCCTGTAACATCCAACCCACTCGTGCTTTCTGAGGGGATGTAAGATGTCTAATGGTTAGGAATATGATGGGATAAAGGTTGGACTTGATGACCCTGAAGGTCCCTTCCAACCATAATGATTCTATGATTCTATGTGCCCCTGGGTGTGAGGATAACAACATCTGGGCTTGTGAGAGGGACTTGCTGGAGCAGGTGGAGGCAGGAGCCACAGCAGGGAGTTACTCACCTGTAGCTGTGAGATGGGCTTCCCTTGTCTTGTGCAGAGGAACTGAAAACACCCAGGGACAGGGAGCGAGAAAAGGAGCTGCTGGAGTCATACCTGAACACAGTCAATGATCGGAACAGTATTGTGGAGTGCCTGGATGAGGACAGAATCAGGTGAGGGCACTCAGGTGGTGGGAGATGGGCCAATGCCAGGGATGATTTCCACTGTACCTCCTCTGCTGCCCAGGCTGTGTAGGGGTGGATGAATGGCTGTAATCCAGACTTCTGCTCCATGAGAGGTGGGTGGTGACCTGTCAACAACCATCTCATCCTAAATGCTGCTGCTGTTGCTTTCTTGGCAGCTGTTAGAAACTGAGATCGGAACCACAGCCATGTTCAGTGCTCTCAAGCTAATGCTGCTCTGAGGACAAGGGCTGTGAAAATGTAGAAGGTGGGAGAAGAGAGGGAGGGGCTGGAGATGGGGAGGATGGAGGCAGTATGGGAGCTGCAGGAGGACTCTGGGAACTTGAAGCCAGGAATGTGTTCATCTGCTGCAGCAAGTGAAGGAACAACTGTAGCTGAGTTGGATCCTCCCCAAGTTCAAAGGAAAACTGCTGTGTCCAGTAGCTGGATTTGTGCCTCCTGTTGCTGAGGGCAGACCTCAGGGCACTGACTCCAGCTCAAGGATTCTCGTAACACCCAGGCTTTTGGCTCTCGCCTTGCCCAGGCACAAGGAGATAGCAGAATGTTTGTCTGTGACTGCGGTGGGAGCACCTCTGCAGCACCCCAGGCTGCTGGTGTCTCAACCTTTATCCATCTTCCGCGTGTGGTGTTGTCTCACAGCTCGATGATTCATAGTGCTGGACTGCCACAGGCTGGAAATCCCCACGCCAGGGAGGTGGTGGAGTCACCGTCCCTGGGGGTGTTCAAAAAATGGGTTGATGAGGCACTTGAGGCCGTGGTCTGATGGTTAGAAATATGATGGGATAAAGGTTGGACTTGATGACCCTGGAAGTCCCTTCCAACCATAATGATTCTATGATTCTATAAGCCAGATGCAATTTGCTGATGTCTAGAAGTCCTCTAACTGTTGGGTTTTTTTCTTCCACCCTTCTTGGGATGTGCTATGGAGGTTGGTCATTTCTGACTTGGGAATAAGAGTAGCCTTTACATGTTTTTTGGGGTCTACCACCTTGTCACAAAGCACAGCAAAGTTTTCTAATGGCACGCTGTTCCGTTGCAGAGAACAAGAGGAGGACCAGATGTTGGCAGACATGATCCAGAGGTTTGGTAAGGGCCCTTTCTACTCCTACTGAGCAGCGGTGGGTGGCAGTGAGGCTTTGGGTTTCGACTTGCTCAGTGTCTTCTCCTTCTCCTGCAGATGGATCTCTTGAGAGCCAGGAGCCAGAGAAGAAGAAGAACAACAAGTTTCGTTTGTCCAAAATATGGAAGCAGAAAAATAAGAGTAAAGCACAGGAGTGATGTTCCCCTGTGGCCCAGAGAGGGATGTCAAAGGGATGTTCCTTCCTCACTGCTGCTTGCTCGGAGTCATGCAGGACTGTGATGAGGCTCCTCTGCTCTCTGACATGGACGCTGTAGGTTTGTGGACTAAAGGGACAGTGTGAATCCACTCTGGCCTTGGCATGGAGCCCAAGGACACCTTTTCCAGAAGATCAACCTTTTTAAGACTGTTTTTCTTCTTTGGGTCTCTTTCAAGAACTGGCTTCAGCCTTGTTGGCAGCTCAGGAGGGCAGAGCTCTATTTGCCCATCCACTGTTCGGGTCATTAAAGTCCTGAGCACAGGAGCGTGGCACTGTGTGTCACCCCAGGGTGTCCCACTCGTGCCAGCCAGGGCTGTGCCAAGGACACTGTGCTGCTCCCTCCCTCCCTGTGTTTGCTGTGGCTCTGTCCAGGATCAGAGACACAGAGAGGGAGGTGCTATGGGGCCTCCCCCTTATGTCATTGTAAACGGGAGCTGCAGGCTCTGCAGCCAGGGCAGGCAGAGAGCACAACCACCTCTGTGTCAATGGGGTGGGATGTCCTAGTGATGGTGCTGGTTGCAGACCTCCTTTGGGGAGTTGCTGTAGGCTGGTTTCTCAGAGCCGCAAGGGATTGCTCACAGCTTCATTCCCTCTATGGGGGAGATTTGTAGCTTCTTTATTTCTCTGACTGCACACTGAAGCAGGGCTTTCATTGTCTGTAGCCCATCCTGCTGAAAATGAGCAGAAGACTCCTTTTAACAGCCTGGTGCTAACTGGGAGCAGAAGGGAATTAATTAATGGGCTTGCTTCACCCGTGAGTGTTCTGCATGGGACCAAAATCTCCATTCCTGAGGCTCTGTCCCTGGGCAGCCAGCGCCCTCAAGAGGTGCTGCAGCTCGCCGTGGTGGGACCAGGGGAATACAAGCAGGTCCTGGGCTGTTGGCAGTGAGTCTTCTACTCTTCCCTCAGTCCAGTGGCTGCAGCCAGACACCAGCCCTGCGTGGCAGCATCCTCTCTTCCCAGTCAACCTGGGGAGCAGGGATGGAGTCAGGCACAGAAAGATCAGATTAATTCATGATGCCTCTAGCTCTGGTATGTGTGGACTTCCCTCCTCCCTCCCAGGCAGGTCCTTTGAGGTTTCTCCAGGTCCTGTTCTCCAGCAGGGCCTGGGATTTTGCAGGGAGGAGGTTTGCTGCCTGCTGTGCCCGGTGGAAAAGCAGAGGCGATGCGTCCCTAACCCACGAGGTGGCAGTGGGACTCTCTGTCCCAAGCAGCCCACCCTGGGCACCACAGGAGTGTGCTGGGTGAGGTACCAAGTACTCAAGGGGGTTCCTGGTGCCCACAGTGTGTGCCATGTATGTGCATGTGGTGGATCACCCTGTACCTGTATGTGCTTTTGTCCAATAAAGAGCTGCTGGAGCAAGTCCCAGAGTCCCAGCACGAGTTTGTATGTGGTTACGGGGTATGGGGTGTCCTGGTCACTGCAAGCAATGCCAGCTCCTCTCTGGAGGTGGGGGGTAGCAGGAGTTTGGTGACCTGTGCTGGAGAGGCTCCTCTGCCCAGAGCTTGCAGAGCAACTGCAGGTGCTGGGAGAGCAGCAGAGCCAAGGGGGAGGTGCTGGTGTGCTTGTGCCTCACCATCCTGGTCTGCTTGTTGGGAAGCAATTCCTTTCCGGGGGCTGTGTGTAAAGGGGAGGGGAGGGAGGAGGGTCCCCCCCAGATCGTGGCATTAGCAGCAAATCCCCAGAATTAAACCTGCCTGCTTGGGCTGCCAGTTGAGAGGGAGGGAGCTGAAACCAGCTCAGCTGAAGGAAGGAGATGCCCTTCCTAGGAAGTGGGTCCCCCTCCCACAGCTACCCTGGGCTGTCATTGCTGGGCTTTCATCTCTTCAGGCTCAGATTCTTCAACCTCAGGAAGTCTGTATGGATTTGGGGGTGGCAGCATCATCAAAACTCATCCAATCCTTCCCTGTCCAGGAGATATGAAGTGGTTTAAACCTTTGCCATCTTGAAGGCAAGCAGGAGATGGGTCTGTGGAGGAACGGGATCACAAGGTGCTTAAACTACATCCTTGGGGTCCCTGCAGTGGCCATGAGTGCAGGATTTGACCTGCTGGAGGGTTTGCTTTCATGAAAAGGCCAGCTGCTGCCAGAGAGGAGGTGTTCCTCACACCTGCTAGCCATGTGCTTACCTGCTTCCAAGAAGAGGTTTTGAAGAAAAAACTGTGCTGCTTCTTCCATCTGGAGTCTGTTGGAGATGGTAACCAAGGTCTAGGGGATATGAGGCTCACCTGGCAATGCTAGGTGGGCTTAAAAGTGGTCTGTAGGTAGAGAAATAATGAGAACAGGAGTGGAGACAGAGCCCCAGCCTTCCTCACTGTGCCACGGAACAGGAGGTTATGGACTGGTGTGAGGCTGACTTCGAGACTGACCTCAATTATTTCTACACTGAAGATGAGCAGGTAAATGATAGAGTAATGATCCAAACACATCCTGCCTAGAGACCCAAACTCTCGTCTGTACTGATGGAGCACTCTCTGGTCGTGACCTGGCTCTACCAAGCCCCATTGACCCTGACTGGTCCCACAGCTCCTGCACACCCAGGCAGCCACTGGTTGTGAACATGAGGACAACCCAGCTTGTTCCTCCTTCCTCTTCCTTGAACTTGGGACTCAAAGGATTTGCATTTCCACCACTCTCCTAATCCAAGGCTTGAGATGAGCCCTAGAAGAGCTCGGCCGTTGGCTAAGGTGGAGAAAGGGGGTGGCTTTTTTCCATCTGGCTGCTTTCAGCTGAGCCAATGCCCCTGCCTGACTCTCCCAGTGCAAGCAGCTCTGCTTGCCCCATGGAAGTTCTCCAGGAGGCAAAGCAGGAGAATTTGGCCTTGGGACTGAGGAGGGAGAGAGGTGCTGGGAAACCAGCTCTCAGCTGCTTCTCCATAGTGGTCACCCCTGAGTAATGAGGCAATCCAGACACCCTCCTGCAACCGAACTGGAATCAAATTCCTCCCTGTTCTCCGAGAAAGGACTGTTTGTGCTGTGCTCCAGCCCCATCAGACACCAAGCCCGAGGTCAGGCTGGCAGGGGGTTGGCTGATACATTGCTGTGTGCATGTGGGTGTCCGCATTTCAGTGATGACTGAGAGCTTAATTGCTCTTCTAGGTCAGCTGCTCCACTTCCAAAAGGGTTTTAAGGGGGCTGAGCTTCCCACTCATTTCCTGCTGGCCTCCGGTTGGGTTTGTGGCCTCACCAGCTCCTGGATGCCTGGAATGCTGCTGCTTTCTTTGTAACTGAAGAGAAGCTGGGGGGCTGTATGGGGCCAGGGGGCTGCATCCCTGAGCCTCTGCTCTTTAGGAGGCTCTTGGGGGGTCCTTCTGCAGGGTTGGGGTGATGGGGAGGCTGCTGTCTGCTCCAGCACGTCAAGACTGGCAGATGAAGCTGTGATGAGGCAGAGTGTGTGTGTGTGTCTCTCTCTTTTCTGCCGTTTTCTTTAATTACAATCTCGAAGGTAATTTCTGACGCATCATTAACAGTTCTAAGTAAACAAGGGGAATTCTCCAAATTATTCGCCATGAGCACAAAGGGAAATTGGCTTTCATCGTCTCCCTCTTCATCCAAGGAAGAAGCTGATCTGCAGCAGGCAGGGGGAGGAAGGGAGCATCGTGGCTGCCCTCGGATGCCTCGAGTCAACTTGAGACGGAGCAGGAACCCATCCAGTTCATCCGGCTGCCTGAGAGCAGTGGCTGGAGCCCGTCAGGATTGGGACTGCCAAGTGCCACTGGCCTAGGAGAGCTTCAGGTGTTGCTTTTGAGTGTTCACCTCCCATTTCCAGCCGGATAAATCTGTACCCGAGTGGCTCAGGAGACAGGACTGACCAAAAGCATCCTCAAGGCTGTGTCTCAGCATGGAAGGTGACACCCTGGTCCTCGGCCATCGTGGTGAAGGGTAATGTCTGAGGCCAGTCTGATGTTGGGAAGGGAAGGATGGAGCATTGATGTGGAGGGGCCTGGGGAACTAGATTTGGTCCAAAGCAAGAACTCAGAGTGATGCTGATGCCTCCTGTGAGAGCAGCAGCTATGCCTGGCAGCTGGGGTGGGAGGAGGTGGCTGAAGAGGACCTCTCTGCTGGGAGTGCATGGGAGGACATTTCAACCTAGGGAACCTAGGGAACCAATCCTGCAGCTCAAGGGAAAGGGGCTTCATTAGACAGGTGGTGTGTGAAGCTCAGATGAGGCAGTTCCACCCACTGGAGCACCCACACCCCTCCCCACCCCATGGCACCATCCTGACAGCCCCTTCACCCATGCTCCAGCCCAGTGACAGAGCGTCGGTGGCAGCCAGCGAGGGAGCAGGGGTTATTTATATTCATGTTGCAGCTCTGCCAGCCGTGACTCTGTTATCTGCCATGCATGAATATTATTTGAATACAGAGTTTGTCGTGACCATTCTTCCGCGTGAAACGAGGGATTTGCTGTGTGATGGGAGCCCTCCCTCTGGCTGTCAGTCAGGAGGGGTTTCCTTTTCCTGTCTCGCTGGAAGCCGCGTCCCCAGCAAGGTGAGACAGTGGACACTTTTTCTCTTGTTAATATCCATGTCTAATCTCCTCTCAGAGGGGCCCTTTGTCCTAGACTGTAGCCAAGATGAGTAATTCAGGGATAGATGAGACGCTATAATTGGTTTGTGACAAATTAAAACATTTTTCCTTGGGAGCTGAGAGCAGGACTGTGGTCTGGAGCTGTCAAGCGTCACAGGGGAGGGTGATTTTAGGAGTAAGCGCATTGCAAATTGGCTCCAGATATGCCTTGGAGTCTGAAATTAAACTCCAGTTGGTGACTCTGCTCATCTGGGGTTTTATTTTAGGGGGGGACAAAGGAAACGTGTGTGGGGAGGGACAGCCTGATCGATAAAGAGAATGTGACTTTCTTTTGCATCGTGCGATGAGCTGGGGACCAGATTGAACTGTGGTGGGGATCCTGGGAAGCACCCAGAGGTGTGATGAGGGTGAGCGGGCCAAGAGCTGGAGCCCACCATTTGCCTTTCTTCAATGCTGCTCTCAATGGTTCCTCCAGCACCTCCCAGCAAGGAAGGACCATGATGGAACGTTGCAGCTTACCCCATCTCTTCCCCTTGGTCTCCAGTGGGTGCCAGGTACAGAACCTCCTCAGCTTGCAGGCTGGTCCTTGCCCTGTAATACTTGTCTTCCTGGGCTAAGGAGGGTCCCTCACCTCCAGCTGGAGAGCAGGGGGCAGCTGAAAGTCAGCAACACAGGTGTGATCAGGACAGACAGTTTGAAGTACTTGGTTTGACCCCAAGGTGCTTATGAGCTGGTTTGGGGGCAAAGGGTTGGAGGTGGGAGGAAAATGACTTCCTGATGCAACTGCTCAATGCTGCTTAATGGTGAGGGCTACAGCAACAGCATCTCCACCTCGTGATGGAGATGGCTGGAGAGTGAAGGATTGCATGAACAGCAGGCTAGGGAAGGAGGTGAGTCCATAAAGGGGGTTTAAAGGAGGCGAGAGGAGTTACCATGTGGGCTGGTTTGTGTGTAAAAGGCAGTGGAGAAGGAGGCTCTGAGATGGGAAGAGTGGTCACTGTCCAGAGGACAGGGGTGTTGGGGCTGGGGTGGGGTGGAGGCCACAGGCAAGTTCAATATGGGAATGGATCAGGTGAGTGGAAAAAAGACCTTGAATTGTTTGCCTCAAGATTTTGTATCTGATACCAAAGAAGGAGGAGGCCCAAAGAAGGGATTCCATGAGTTTTCCATGGGGGCTGTATCTTGAAGTGAAGCAGATGGTGTGGAAAAGAAACTTGTAGACATCAAAACAGGGAGAGCACAAAGGCTGTCAGGAGTTGGAAACGTTCAGACCCTGGATGTGTCAGGTGAGGAAAGGAGGAGGAGATCTGGGCATCTCCTAGGTACGAAAAGTGTAACTAGCAGGCCAGGGTGAAAGGGTGGTAGTGATGGGGAGTTGGAGGACTTGGAAGGAAAGATCACAGGATCTGCTGTAGCATTGGAAAGTGCATAGATGCAGCAAATCCTGAAAGGCAGGATCAGATGGTGAGCTGTGACTGGTGTCACTGGCATTAAGATGTTAGCTAATCCGGTTTAAGGGGATAAGCCCAAGGAAAACTGTGGAGACCTAAATTGGAGCTTGTCACTCTCCTGTGGAAAGCAGAAGTATGGAGGAGGAGGATTTGCTGAACGAGCCCCTGGATGGTTGGTCAGAAACAGAGGGCAGCTGGAGGAGGGCTGTGAAGATGAAGGGTCAGGAGGTGTCGGGTAGGAAGGAATGACAGGAATCACCGAAAGCTGCACAGGGTAGAGAAACCATTTGCTGTGGCAAGGAGAGACCATGGGACAGCCTTTGTGAGGGGTGGCCAGGGCAGAAGGTGATCTAGGGAGTGTGGGAGTGGAATGGAATAGAAACCAGGGAAAACCTGCTTAGGCAGAGATGCCTGTGATTGGGTGCAGCGAAGGGTTTGCTGTATTTCAGAATTTACACTCAACTTGACCGTATTTTCTTACTGCAAGTGTGATGGTGCCATAGAATAGCAAAAGAGTAGGTCAAGTTCAGTTGTCTTGCTGATGAGAGTAAAATAAATACTTAGCTGCATACTTTTTATCACTATTGCTGGATATGTTTCAAAAAGGAGGCAAGGGAGGCACTGAGAGTTTGTAACTGGAATTACAAGCTCTGGAAGAAATCACTGGTCTGATTTCGGTTCATATATAACTTCTTCTGTTACACTTTGTCCAGTAGCCTTCTGAGCTGCACAACTGCTCTTTTAAGAGCTCAGGCCCTGGCTTCTGATGGCCTGTCCTGTTGGTGGCTCTTGTAAGGTGGCAGTGAATCTATAGAAAGCCAGTGATTATGGTCTGGGAAGCTTATACGATGCATATCAAAGGCAGGATGTGAATTGCGTAAGTGTGATGTAGGTCTGGCACTAAAGTGATAAGAGTCATATCAAGGGAATAACTTAATTAACTGGTCTTGATCAAAGAACTATATGAATTCAATAGCCCAGTTTTCAGCGCTAAATGATGAAGTTGAGAAAAACTGTACTTGACGCAATTATCAATTTTCCTGTCCGAGGAGCTTTGAAGTGGCATTAAGAAGGGACACTCTGTTGTTCCATTTAGGACAACTTTCTCCCTCCCTCCAGTGATCAGGAGGAGAGGGGCTCCCTCTCCTTTTCAAGTGCTCGTTTGAAATGGTCTGAAACATAAACACTGGATGTCAAGAGGAACGGTATCTCAAGTTCATTGTTTCAGACAGTGTAAATCAGGAACAAAGAGCTGTTCTTCCCCTGCCAGCCAGAAAAAATGTCTTCATTTCCCCTTAGCTTTCATCTTGCCCAGGATTTTGGAGGGGAAGTGGTCCCGTTTAACTTCCAATGTTCCTGGATCTTTTGGTCACAGAATCACAGAATCCTAGGGGTTGGAAGGGACCTTGAAAGATCATCCAGTCCAACCCCCCTGCCAGAGCAGGGTCACCTAGAGTCCATCACACAGGTCCCTCTGGCACCCCTTCCCGGCTGTGGACTGTTCAGTCAAGGTGCTGGGTATGAGAGCAAGGAAGCAGCTGGGCTGGAGAAGGGCTTCTAGAAGTCTTTAAAATACTAATGCCATGCGTGCTTGTCCAATTTGGATGTGTCTCTATGTACTACAGTGTTGGTGTCTATCCCAGAAGTTGGGTTTCTGGGCTGAACGACTCTTCGGGTCAAAGGGAGAGGGAAACGTCTGGGCAGCACAAACCACAGAGGTCCAGACTCGGGCCTTTTGCCCAGCTGAGCTGCTGCTTCTTGATGGGTCCCTCAGCTGCCAACTCAAATGGGTGCTGGAGTTGGGTTTGCACCTTGATTCACTAATGCCTATAAGGCATTACAATAGCCATTGGAGGATGTACACAGAGGTGTCCTTCCACAACTCACTCAAGCTCAAGGAGGTGGATTTGCCTCTTCTAGGAGACTGATGTGCCTAAATCTGGCTGTGAGGAGGGAGGATGTGCAAGTGCTCTGCAGAGTGAGAACACCACCAGCTCCTTACTATGAATTTGCTCATAACCAGTAATAAATTCAATGTCAAAATCCTGAGTCAGAGAGAAAAAGGTGTCCTCTGCTAGAGGAGTATCAACCCATGCCACAGATCAAGGCACAGATAACCCTGAAACACAGAGGTATATTAAATCCAATGTTTGTAAAAAGAAAAAAAAAACAAAAGTAAGAAAATAAACCCAAACAAAAAACCCAAACCAAAGACACGAAATCAAATGCTGAAACATCCTGAGGAATAACAGTGAAATGCCTCTTCTGCAGAGGGGTAGGGGTTTAATGGGCTTTCTGAGCAAAATCTGGCCTGTGTATTTGGTCCAGGACTAAAACTGGTGTCATGGCTAGTCAATGAGCTACCTGGCTGATGAAATCCACTCTGTTATGGAAGCTGTAAGTTTAATGTGTCTCCTGGAAAAGAACCCCTAAACCTCATTTATCCATCAGTGACACTAAGCTCCACTGCTTCCAGCTGCTGCTACTGATGGACAGACTTCCCCACTCCTCTCCATCCCCTGGACACTGTATCCTTTCCATGGGTGAGTACTGCATTCCCAAGGCTGGGAAAACTGGGGATGTGTCATGTCTGCCAGGTACGGTGTGAGGCTGCTGTGAAAAGCTGAGAAGCCTCAGAAAGGCCCTTGGTAAGGTGAAGATTAATTCAATTTCCTTACGACTCCAGGACTTCCTGCTGCAGAACACAGATGGATTTTGGTTTTGCCCTCTGAAATGAGGTGGTTCCTCCTCCTGGACAGAAAGAGGGAATGATTTCCAAAGGCAGCAAGCCCAAGGTCCTCTCTCGTGGGTCTTGCCTGGAATAGGACCGAATGATGGAGGTGGTGGGATGATCAGCTCTCCAAGCCATACCACTGGTTTCTCTCCAGCAGATGGAAGGTAACTGGGTGCTGGAATCTGGGAGCCGAAGCTGCAGCTGGCCACATCAGCTCTGAACAGTGAGGGCAATTAGAGATCAGAAGAGCTGGGGTGGCTTCGTCACATTTCCCTGCTGCCGTTCTGGAGGTGATAATATAATTCATATCAGAAGAGTTAGTGGGCTGAAAATGAATTGGAGAAATCAATCCAGAGGGTATAAATGAATTAGCATGTAAATGAGGACACTTGCTCTACACAGTTTAATATTGCCTGCAGCTGTAAATAATTCCAGGGATGGAATCAAAAGCCGCAAACAACTTCATTTTTGTGCTCCTCCCCCGTCCGGGAGTACCTGCAGCTACGACCGACCCACCCTTGCAGAATCATCGCATTGCAAGGGAATTAAAGGAGATGAGATGTATATGCATTTATTTTTTTTCTTGGTTGGCCATTATTTACAAAGCTGCTGCTCCTGGTTTTGTGCAGCGAGCGGCTGTTTGTGCATGCACGTGGCAGCCCGAGCAGCGGGGAAGGAGGAGGCAGGGCATGGGCTGGCGAGGAGATCTCGTGCAGAGTGTCACCAGCCAGCCCGGTCACCCCGTGGTGGGTTGACGTGTGTGTGAAATAGCAATTTCTCACCAAGACCTGCAGCGTGAAAGGGCTTGATTGGAGTGGAGGACTTGCCCCTTCTGGGGGGTCTCAGGATGGGAGAGGTGGGTGCCTGGAGAACAGGAGCGAGCCGGGGGGAGTGGCTGCTTAAATAAAAGGATGCTTGGAGCTATCTGGAGAGATGGCATTTCCAGGAGAGAAGGAAAAGCATTTGTACTAGAAGCACAGTGGGACTTGGAGTGCTGTGTACAGTCTGGAAAATGGGAAGAGGTGCAGAGAGGGGTCATTAGTGCGGGCAAGTTATCGGAAAGCCCCTTTATGAGAGGCAACTAAACGAGCACAGCTTGTTTAGCCCAGCAAAATGAAGGCTGAGAGGAGATGTGATTGCACGGGCAGATAAACACGAGGGAGGGAGAAGAGCTGGTTAAGCTAAAGGCCACTGTTGATACCAGAACATGCAGATACAAACTAGTCATGAATAAATTTCGGAAGGAAATGAGATGGAAGTGTCTAAGCGCCAGAGCAGAGACTATGGATGAGTGCTGGAGAGTCCACACAACCAAGCTGCTCTTGCACTGGCGTTTGACTGTAAAATAGGATTATAGGCGCCGGTCCTGTGAGATCAGGCAACGGCGCTTCGTGATCCGGGAAGTCCTGCCTGTTGCCAAAAGCCCCTTTAATATTCTGGCAGGGAAAGGATGCAGATCTGAGGAGGGCATATGTCTTGTTGAGTGACTCCAAGAGCGGTTGTCGAGAGCTTTTGGAGTGGTGCTGATGACAGGAGGGTTAAAGATGATCCTTGACAGTCTTTTATCAGTGCTTCCCTCTTGTTTTTGACACTGACGGATCACTGAGTTCCCTCTTTCATCAGGTTGGAGTTTCAGGTTCTGCACTAACTAGATCTCCCAGGTGGACTGGAAACACTGATTAAGATGGATAGAGTGAAAGCAAGTCCATTAAATTGTTAATAAAGAATATTACACACATACCTTAATCTGCAGCTAGCCTGACACTTTATAAAAGTACATTAGGATATAATCCAATTGAAGCCACAATATCGAGAACATCTTATCTCATCACAAATTGAAATTATATCATATTCCTCATTTCTTAAATTAAAAAGCTAAAACCTTTTAGTTTGCTCTCATATGCTTGTGTAAAACTTAATCAGTGGTTTTAACAACATTATTTTTCAATATGGACCATTTCTGCTCTCATTTATTTACAAGAGAGAACTTCCTGGTAGGAGAAGTGATTCAATTTGCAGGAGGATACATCAAGCACTTAAGGATTTTGTAGGGATTGATTGATTATTTATCGTGTTATCTTGCCTGGAGACGTCTGATATGGCTCTGCTCTTGCTATCTCTCATTCCACCTAATGCTCCTCCTTTGCTCCTCGCTCCCCTCTGGTGCTAAGGGCACATTTCCCACTCGTGTGTGCCTGCACGAATGTGTTGGAGGAAAAGGGGGTCAGGGAAGGCAGAGCTGAGACTCTCTCTGTTGGGATAAGGATGCTGGACTGGGCAGATATGAGAGGTTTGTTTCTCTGGAAGACAGTACAGAGGTAAGAGGGTGGTTGGAAATTCTGCTGGACTTTAACCACAGGCTGCAGTGCTGCTCAGCTCTAGATCTCCAAGTGCATCAGATGTGTCCTTCCTCACAGAGGAAGGAATTGGAGCACAGAGAGATCATATGGTTTGCTGGAAGTCCCTGCAGGAGCAGGAAACATCCCTGAAGGGCCATCAGCCCTGGTTGGTAGCTGATCACCTCGGGCCGCTCTTCCCAGGGTAGCTGTAAACACCTCCAGGTTGCCCAGTGAAGCCCTGGGTGTTGTCTGGGCACCTCTGTGGGACCGTGATTCCTGCTCAGCTGTCCAGTGATGCTCTGCCAATGGCTTGTCCACAGCTCTTTCCAAAACCATCGTTGCCCCTGTGCTTGTGGGGAATCTGGTGTCCTGGCCAAGCTGGGTTTGTGGTGCAAAGAGGAAAGCACAACTTCATGTTCAAAGGAAACTGCTCTCTTAGGGATAGCCTTACAGGATGGGGGATGCTGATTGTCTCCACTGTCTTGCTGTGCCAAGAGGGTTCGTTGGCAATGTCATGTCCTCCACGGAGGTGTCAAGGCCAAAAGGGAGACACCCAAGACCTCCATTTGAGGGTGGATGACCCCCAGGAACCCTGCAAGAGGGCTGTGGCTTGACTTTCATCTTGAACGTTGGCCACTATTTGTCACTGGGGCATGAGTGGGTGAAGGAGGGATGCTGCCCACTGGGCTCTTGGCCTCACATCCCTGGTGGGGCTTTGGGGCATGGGATAGAGCAAGAAAGAAAACTTTGCTTGATTTTAAGCAAGAAAACAATGACAGCAGAAACTCCAATGAAACCCTCAACTGTTTGGACTGTGGTTGTCTTTCTGGCAGGGGAAGGCAGTAGGAACAAGGACATTTGAGGTTTATTGTTTTCACTGCTGCAAATTTTGGCACGTTGCTCTCCCTCCCATAGTTTTTCCTGAGCAGTTTGAGATCAGCTGGGTTTATTCTTTTATGAGTATTGGAGTGCAGGAATTGCTCTCTTCTGGTGAAAATAAACACAGAAATCCTGAAGCACGACTCCAAAGAGAGACGAGCCCGCAAATAAGCACCATGCTGGAAAGAGAGTACGGTTGGTTTGTCTTATTTTTCTTTTGCTTTCTGGGCTTCTAGGGTTCCTGTTGTAGGGATTGCACCAAGGTGACGAACTAGAGAGGTTTGAAAAATGGAAACACAATCCCCTGACTCCAGGAGCTCAGACTTAAATACCAACAAATACCTCCGACGCGCTCGTGAGTGCTGATGGAGCAGCTGACTCGGTGCGCGTGGAGGTGAACAACTCTGCAGCCCTGCAGGGCCCCACACTCCTGATTTGCTGAACCCAGTGGAATAAATGCCTGTGCGGGATGATCCATGTGCACGGGCCTCCACAGGATCAGGGCCAACGTTTGCAAAGCGCCACGCGACGCTTGGATGGAAGGGGCTACAGAAGCGCAAAGTATTACTTTTTCATGATTACTGCAATTGCTATCCTTGGGGCTGTCCAAATGTTGTTGTTCCAAGCGAAAACATAAAACCATTTTGGCACGTTTCTTTTTTTTTTTGCGTTGTGATAAATAGAAATGCAGGAGGAAAAAAAAACCCTAACAAATCTCCTCCTAACAGTGAGAGAAGGAAAGCAGTCCCTGTGCAATTTGTTACACATCTCATATGTCTCTGACTGCTAGCTGTAGAGATATTTAACAGGAGTGTTTAACCAACCCAGTGCACAGCCTCTGGAGTACTGGCTTCTGCTTTGGTCCATGCTTGGTTGAACCTTTACAGCAGCTTTATGGTTTTTTGACACAGCATTTCAGGAGAGGCTTTGATTCTGGAGGATGCCAACTGCGCTGAGTGGGGCTAAGATGATTAATCAAATTATTTGAAGGGTGCTCGCCAGAACTGGGAAGTGACCAGTCTCCGTCCTAATCTCTGGATTGAGATGTCAAGCCGGCCTCCAGCTCTGAGTACTGAGCTCGCCAGGAGGCAGAGGGTGGAAAGAAATCTCCGGCAGGGAACAGCCTGGCGTGGCTGCCCGTGCTGGGGAGGGATGCCGGCCGTCAAGGACCATAGGGTGGTGAGGCTGGGGGGGGTTTTGCACATCACAGAGGGCAAACAAAGCTGCTCCAGCTACTACGGAGCAGGAATAAGGTGATGGTTGTGCCTCACACTGGGCTGTGGGGAGGAATGACTGGGATGTGCTCTGCTCCTGCAGCTCCCAGCCAGCCATGGGGTATGGGCTCCTCTACCACCCGATTTTGGGTCTTTGTCAAGCAGGATGGAGGAACAAGTGGCCTGGCATGGTAGAGAGACAAGCATGAAGTTGTTTTGAACTCCACGTTGGTGTCAGGTGCTTAGAGGACCTGGGGCTTTGGTTGTTGTCTTGCAGGGGATGGCTTAGGGTGGACGGCGTGGGACCTTGCTGACAAGGCTGGGAGAGGGCTCCGCAAGATGAGAAATGTGGTGGAGAGCAGGGACTCGGCTGTGAAGATGTACTTTTCCTTTCAGTAAGTGTTTGGATTTATCCACAGTTAAAGGTGAAGACAGAGCACCTGAGGAGGAGAAGGCATGTGCTGCAGTAGCACAGCAGGGTGCAGCTGGGGCTGGGTTGAATGCTGTGGGGTTAAGAGGGGAATCACTTGCATGGGGACGAGGGATCCCCTGCTGCCCTCCTTCCCCTGCCCGCCATGGGGCTTGCAGGCAGGTGGGCTTTCCCCGGAGCCAGGGTGAGCACTTGGCACTGCTGTGTAGGGAATTGCAGGTCTTGACTGCTCTCCAGTGAGCAGTGTCCCTGCTTCCACATGAGCCCCAAAACGTGCCGGGATCCCCTTGGCAGCACGAGCTGCCAGCACCTGGGGCATTTCATGGACCGATGGCCTGAGCATCCTCACTCCCTGCCCTTCCTGACACGCTCCATGCCGCTTCCCTGTCTCCCACCCCATCCCTCCTTGGGAAACACCTCTCGCAAACAGTTCTCCACTTCTCTTCCAGCCCCAAACCAGAGGGCATGGGCATGGCCCTGAGCTGGGGCAGCGCGGGGGCCGTTTGCAGAGCACCCGCTCGCCATCTGCGCGGGGCACGGCTGGCGGAGGCTGGTGGAGGCTGGTGGAGGCTGGCGGAGGCTGGCTGCTGGCCAGGCCATGGTGGGTCCAGCCATCGGCAGCCCCCGGCCGCGCGGTCACGTGTGGCCATCAGCTGATGGGGAGGATGACTCAGCCGGCAGCTGTCGGGCCCCTAAAATAATGACAAAAACAATTAGCAGTCCAAGCAGTAGCCTCTCCTTAATTATCTCCTCCGAGTTTAATTAACTAGCTAAATTATCAGCAGTAATGTAGGCATTAATTATGTCAAATTACAGTGTAAAAATCACAAAGTGTGGAAAATGTCAATTCAGCTGTGCTCACCTGCCGGGCTGAGACAGCGCCGGTGACAGAGGCTCTGCCCGGCGCAGGGGAAGGGGCTGCTCCCCCTCCCCGGGGATCAGGACCCCGCTGTGACACCCTTGGGGTGACCAGGGGATGGCGATGCCAACAGGAGCTGATGGAGAGGTTTTGGTTGGGGGCAGTTGGGGACTGCCTGGACAGGAGCAGGGAGACGGGAGCATTTTGGCTCTGGCAGAGGGAGGGGAAGGAGCGTGGCTCCCCAAACCAGATGGCTTGGATGCTGAATTATTAAATTATGAATATTAATACAAATCAGACACGGAAGAGGTAATAATTTTGCTGCCCTACAGAAATAATTAACATAATTTTGATAAATTACATGATAAGAGAATCTCAAAATTGAGGTAGATTTATCTTAATTAATATCTTGGACTTGCTCCGAAAGGTAAATTGTTCCACTGGGGACTGGGGAAGGGTGAAGAAGGGGCCCCTGGCTCCGTGAGCTGGACCCTTCCTGAGTTAGCACGTGGGGAGGAGGATGGGGCAGCCCCTCCTGGCTGCACCCCAGCAATGTCGGGGTTATTCCCACACCCACGAGGACACCAGGTGCCTTATTTCAGGTTGGTGGGCGGGTTGGAGAGCAGAGGTTTGAGCTGGCATCTCCAGACTCCCATGCACCCAGTGTGACCCTCCACTGGGCTCTGCAGGCATTTTGCCATGTCCCTCCATGCACCGAGCTCTGAGCCCAGGGAATAAATGGTTTCAGCAGAAACTGCTGCTCAGGTTCCCCTTGACTTCGTTTCAAGTGCCTCTGCTTGGGCACACGTGTGCCTGTTGTATTCATCCATCTGTGCTGCTACATGCACACGAGGGTGGCTGGTGGCTTCTCGCTTTCACGATTCATGCAATAACCTGGGCATCTTCCCTTCTCCATGTCCAGCCAAGGGTAAGACCTCATATGCTTGCTGTGCTTGCACATGCATGGTTTTTATCCTTCCCAGAGTTGCAGAGGTGCAAACCTGCCCAAGAAGGGTGTGTGGATGGCCTGTGCAGATTGCTTTACATTGCCTAAAATTTTGCACTCAAATCCTGGCATCATCCATGAGAGTGCAAGCTCATGCCTTCAGCAGAAGGCTCTGGTGCAGCCCAGAGCAGGCTCAGAAGGAATGACTTAACCTCTGAAGCAGTAGATAATGCATATGCTGGTATGGCTATGCATATGGAGATCATGGACAGCTTGTGGCATCAAAGCTGCAACTCGAATTACAGGGCTAATTGCAAAATTAAAGCAATTATGCTTTACTATGACATTTTTGCAATACCAGTTCAAGCAATCTCGGAGAAGATGTTATCTGCACATTAATGGTGTCCATTTAAATGTCCGGAGCGGTAGCTCCATGGCAGTTATATCTGTAGCCTAGTTACATCTCAAGTATGTGTCTGCCTAAACAGCTTATAGCTTGGTTACATGATTTATTTCTGACACGGGTGAGTGGGAGGAGTGCGAGGAGCAGCGAGGCTCAGGCTCTCAGGAGGCTTCGGTCTTGGTCTTGAGCTCGAGAGGTTTTCAGATTCACATCCATGCATTTGCCAGCTTAATTGGCAAAAGCTTTAATTTTTCAGAAGGGTTAGAAATCTTGTTGATCTGTTCACACTGGCAGCGTTTAAGGCCTCAAACACTTTCTTTTTTCAAAGCACTGTACAAGTGTTAACTAATACAATCCCAGTTAAGTGCAGTCTCCAGACATGGAAACAGAGTCAGACGCTGCAGGAATCCCTTAGCCTGAATGGGAGAGTTGCTGGGTCCTTGTCCTGTGCTTCATCCAGAAGGTGCTGTCATCTCTTCCGAGTCTTCCCTGCTCTGCCTGATCCCCTGGCCTGGCTGCTGAGCTGTATTTCATGGGTTTTGGCTGGGCAGAAAATAATGGGAAGGAAAAACCCAAAGCCACCAACTGCCATGACACCAAGGCACAGGCTGGAAGCAGAGATGTGTCATGATGTGGCAGTGTTGGTGCATCCAGGTGAGATGGAGATGGTGCCCAGGATGATAAGGGATATTTCTGGAGGCACAAGGAGCAGTAGGAAACAGTATTGGGAATATCAGCCATGGAAAGTACACAACAGGAGAGCTTCTGCCTTACTGAGAGCTTTTAAATACAGACTAAGAGTGCTGTGGCTGTAGGTTATGGTTTTTATAAGAAGTGTTAATGCTGTTATGGACCATGTGGGTCAGCGTGCACCATGGTCACCCCGACACCCCCTCTGCTCCCCACCTGGCTTATGGGGCAGCAGAAGAGAGAGGTTTACCTTGGGGTCCCCATGGACCCCATCCGATGGCCCCTGTGGCTGGAGCTGTCGGCAGCCCTGGCAGCAGAGAGGGATGTGAAGCCTCGTGTCTGGATGGTGCTGGAAATCCTGTTAAAACACGGGCACCCCATTGAGGGGCATCAAAGGTGGCTCTGTGCCACCCACCACCTTGGCTGGATCCTGCTGGGGCTTGCCCAGGTTCACTGGCCAGCTGATAGCCCTTCCTGGCACACATACTGGTGGGTGCCCAGCTCCTGCAGCAGGGTGGGACACCTTCGGGCTTGTACATGTACAGATATCTACACATTTCCCTTGCAACAGCAGGTTAGAGACCGAGCTCTGGTGTTGCAGGAACACCACGTGTGCATTGTGCTGCGCAGCCCTGAGAGCATTTCTGAGCCACAAGCCTCACGCTGTGTGTAGATATATGCAAGATATGTGCATGCACACACACGGATGGATGGACAACGGGCACCAGTACCCTGTTTCCAACAACTCCAGTCCAGTCTTAACCCCTTCACCACTGCAGGATGCACGTCCTGGGGCTCCTCAGGAGGAGGGGACACGCTGTCAGTGGCACTTCGACAGAGCTGTTGGGATGGGAAGGATGTGGCTGGCGCTGGGGGCAGCAAATTGTTCGGCTGTGTCAGGAGGAAGAGAGTGGAGAAAGGAAATCAAAACCCTGTGTAATGTAGGGCACATAGGGGGGATTTTAGAAGGTCTGGGTGGAAGGAGGGTTGGAAGGAGAGGGGGGCTGGTAGGACGCTCCCTTCAGGCAGCAAACCGTGAGCTGTAGGAGGAGGGTGTGGAGGGTGGAGGAAACTGAGGAAGGGAAACAGGTGGACACATATGGGGAGGAGCAGTTGTTGGTGTGACTGCCCTGCTTCTGCAGAACAAGACGAGGTGTGGGGGTGGAGGACACTTGGATGGGGTGAAGGAATCCAAGCAGGAGCAACCCCTACTTGTGAACGCATGTGGGTGCCAGCAAGACATTCCCACCTGGGAGAACACATCCATGATGTGGTGCTGGTGGAAACCTCAGCCTCCCCTTCCTCTCCCAACCTCCCCTCTGCTGGGGCTGGAGGTGGGGAGACTGGCTCTGCTTCTGCCTTTTGTGGTTGCTATTTCCACTTTGTTTCAGGTTTCTCCTCTGTTGGGACTTTGGGCCTTCCCGTTCCCCAGTAATTGTATAATTACTTCACAACATGCTGCAGGAATAGTCGGGGAGATGGCTACAGCTAGCACAACAATGGTGACAAGTAAAACATTAATTTCTGGAGTTCTTTTAATTAATTCATCAGGAATCGTGCTGTGCGGGATGATTACGTTAAAGTGTTTAATTACAAATTTATATGTAATGATGCACTTTAATTACTTTGGACTGGTACAATATTATTGGGCCCTTTTCCCAAGATTTCTGGCACTGGGTTTGGGCTGCACATAAAGCAGTGCCATGGATGCTTGTGCCTCTAAATTATTTACATGGCATGAGAGAAATCCGGTCCTGATTGATGAGAGCAAATTCTCCCCGTAGCTGAATGGGAGCTGGGGCCGTGGGGAATCTGGAGAAGGAAGGTCAGCACGGCGTGTGTGTGTCAGGCAGAACATCAGGGCGTTTTTTGTTGGAAGAATCGAGGTTAATCTGGTGGAAACTGAAGTGATAGAGAGCCAGGCGTGATAAATATTTATCAAAGGGACCAGTGTCAGGATTCTGGTTCAGCGATGCAGATACGTCCCGGGTGGATCTCACAAAGCAGCATGAGATGCTGCTGCAAACAGCCCTCGCCAAGCACGTAGGGTGGTTTCCTCCAGCTCACCTCCTTTCTGCTTGTCCCCCTTCCCTTTGTCTTGCCTGCCTTTGTGGGCACATGTGTGTGAGTGCATGCACGCTCATTTTCTCTCCCTTTAGGCTCCCATTCTCCCCTCGTCCCATCTCTATTTGCCTCCGTGCACAGGGAGCATCTGTCATTCTTCTTTCTCCTTTGTCAGCATCCTCCCAGGCTAGATGGACCCCAGAGGATCTGCCACGCTGTTATAAAGGCCTGCAAGCTGAAGTGTTTCAAGTTAAGTTTGAGCTTGGCCTGCCTTTAAGCTGCTCTACCTGCAAAATAACCAGTTATGTAGTGCACATCTGTAGATAGATAAATATAACTATAGATGATAGATATGGATATAGATATAGATGATATAGATACAGATGATATAAATACAGATATAGATACTGTTATAGATAGATATAGGTAGATATAGATGATATAGACGTAGATCTAGATGATATATAGATATAGATGATAGAGATGTGTGATGCACAGAGTCATCTGCAGGGCAAACAGTGCCTCCCCGTTGTGGGTTCGCAGCGTCTGGCACACGGGGTCTGGCAAAACCTGTTTCGTTTTGCTTGAGATTGTAGAGCAGGATCTGGCAAGGAAGAGATCAGACAATTTGTTCTTCAAGAGAGGGAAACAGAGATCAGCTTTGGGTGTGATACACTGCTGGACACTGGCAGACTCACTGGAGAGGCTGGGTGCAGTGTCACTGGTGCTTGCCTTGCAGTGGGGTGGTGTCAGTGTAATTGCAACTGGAATTTGCTGGCAAAGAGCAGCAAATAGACCCTGTGAGATTCTCTGCTCTGCTCCACTGCAGTCAGGACTTTGCCTGCTTACTTCTTGTGTAGTTGCAGAGATGATGTACTACTTTGTCTAGGACTGCGTGGTCCTGAGGTCCAAGTCATTTAGTTGTGTTACTTGGCTTTGAACACCCAAGAAAGGTCACCAGTAGCAGCTGATATCACACTGTCTCTTTGTGTGTATGCAAGTTGCCCTCATTGGCAAGCTGATTTCTGGTGGGCCTGGCTGGGAAGAAATGGGAGTTTTCCCAGGAGATAATGGCCGTGCTAGGGCAGAGGCAGGTGGTGGTTGCCCTCCATGACTAGCATCCGTTGCCTGCTCTCGGAAGCACCAGAGCTCAGTTTTACTGTGGTTGAATTGAGCTTCAGACCTCTGTGATGGGCACAGCAGCCATCTCGTCTCCTCCATACAGACAGACAGGCCAAGTGTCAGAGCTCCGCCTCTCTGCTGGGCCCCAGAAGGTTGGTAGGTGAGAGCAACTTCAGTGGTTTCATCTCCTGGCTGTGTCACCAATGGGAAACTGTGTTGATTTTGCCTTCACTTGCTCTTCTCAGAGCTTTTTAAGTCTTTACTGATTCATAGCTATTTTTTTTTCTTCTCCTCCTCTGGTGTCCATCTCTACTGCGTCTTCCCACCTTGCCTCAACCTCTCTTGAACTGCTCTACAATGTCAAAGCTGTATTTCATCACAGTAGTCCTGTTAAGAGAGTGTGTTCTCCCTTATGGGGTCGGCCGAGGTTTGGTTGGTAACACTGGGGAGCTGCCATGGGAGGAAGAAGGTTGTGACATGGACCAGGAGCAGCCAACGGCAAAGCAGAAGGAAATGTAACAGAAGCTCTGTCTGCTTAGCTCTAGACCCAGAACACCACCTCACCAGCAGAAATGGAATAAAGATGGATCTTTCGGTAATCTCTGGGTGGCTGCTGTCTGGAGGCATGTAGCTCAGATGATGCCCAGTGACAGCCCTAGGAATATTAGTTGCAATTTGGTCTAGGGCCTCCTTTCATGAGGAAAGAACAACACAGCTCCTACAGGTCTTAGACAGACAGGAAAACTCACTGCCAGGGTGACTGGGAATGAAACTGAAGTGGAGAAGAGTATGGACTCATTGGGCCCCATCTGAAGCACTTGGTGTTCATCTGCTGGAGCATTGGCTCTTTGATGGTTGCAAAAATGGGGTGCTGTAGGGAGCTGGACCCTGTCAGTGGGAGGTGTCCCTGCCCATGGCCAGGGGGGGTGGGACTGGATGGTCTTTAAGGTCCCTTCCAGCCCAAACCATTCTCTGAGTCCATGTTTCTGTGGACTGCAGAGTGAGAGAGCACCTGGTGAAGCGAAGCCATTCACATGGGCTTCACATGAGTAAGCAAGTTGGAAAGAGTCCTGCAAGGACCCAAAATATGCATCGCCCTGCTGACTCCCAGCAGCTGCTGTTCCTGATAATGCTATAGCTGAGGAAAGAGGAAAAAGCCCTTTTTTTTCCGTGGGAAGACAAGGTGTTTGCAAGCACAGCTCATTCTTGAGAGTTTTCTCTCCTGCATATCCCCTCCTGTGATGGACAGGCTTTGCAGAGGCCATCCCACCTGATGGAAATGTTCTCTTGTTGCACCCAAAGGGGACAGTAGCCCTTCCCCCCCAGGCTTCCTCTGCTCCTTTCCTTTGCATCTGGGTTTGTAAGATGTGACCGTGTTTTGGCAGGGAGCACCAGACATCTCAGCGAGTGCAGAAGTGCTTCTTACCACAGCTCGGGGGGTTTCCAAGCCATGGCTGGTCCTGGGATTTGGTGTTGCATGTGCTGGGTCATGCAAGCTTTCCCTGGCCACCTCCAGAGGGAAGGGGCTGGTGAGCAATGCAGGAGCAGGGCTTTCCTGGAGGGGGGTGGGAGATGGGTGGCTGCCGGCAAGGTGCAGGCAAAATGCGTGAGCATCATGAAGAGCAAACCAAGTGGACACATGTTCATCCTGAAGTCCTGGAGCGGAACATATCCTGCACGTGTTTGTAGTGGCTGTAGGCTCTGCGTGATGGAGTTTGTCAGACTGCCATGCAAGATTCAGATATCCTTTTTTTCTTTCATTCTTTCTTTCTTTCTTTCTTTTTTTTTTTTCCGGTATGTTAGTCCAGACATCCAGAAATGGTTTGAGCCCTGGTACTTCCTGTGGGAGGAGGAGACGGGGTTCTGTACACACACTCCCCTCTCCCAGGTGCGCTGTGCTGCTCAGAGGTGCAGGGCAGCTTTCCAGAGCAGACCTCCCTGAGTGGAGAGATTCATTCTGCTAGAAATAATTCCCATTTGTGCCTTTTCTCCTGCCTGCACTGAGCTGGTTCAGGAGCTGCCTCACCATGATGTGTTGGAGCCCCACACCTTATGCCGGGGAGGGCTTTAAGGAGTGCCACCTCCCCAGTGCCCGTTGTTTGAAGGGCTGGGGGACTTCTGGGGGACCACGGAGATGATGCCTGAGCTGGTTTAATGCAGATGAAGGACGGCTCCTCTTTGCATAGGGTCAGCTTCCCAGCACTAAACCCTCCAGTCCCTTCTCTTGGCCCCATCCCCAGTGGCGTTGCGGCACCTCGGCCGCGCCGAGCGTGGCTGGCACCATCCATCCGGGCTGCCAGCGTGGGGAAGGGCTCCTCGGGCGCTGGGCCTGCCAAGGCCAGATGGTGTTTGCGAGCAGCGCCAGGTCCCAGCTGAGCGCTGCCCGGCGAGACGCAGCGCGGGAGCCGCCGCCGCAGCCGGCGCTGCCAAACCCGCGGCATATGCTGAGCTCTGCCCTACACCTGCCGGTGGGCAGCCTGCGCACCCCGCGCGCGTGGCGCCGGCCCGGAGGAAGGAGGAAAAGAGGCAGCCCCATCTGGAAGGAATTTAGCGGATAAACGAGGGCGGCGAAACCCAAAAATGAAAAAAAAGTGAAAAAAAAAGAAGATGTCGCAAGGGGAGAGGCGGCCACCCCGGTAAGGTCATGGGCACAGAGGGTGGGGGATGAGCGGCACCCAGGGGTGGTGGTGAGTGGGCATGGGGTGGCTGGGATATGTCCCCTTCGCATGGGAACCCCCATTTACACCAGGGATCCCCCATCTACACCAGGGACCCCCCTTTCCCACTGCACAGCTGCCCTGCCACGTCCCCACCAACCTCAACAAAAGGTGCTGGGAAACTGCTGAGGGATGTTTAACTTCTCCTCAGGAGCAAACCCCAACCGATCGTCAGCAAAATTTATGGGAGAATGTACTTTCTGCCTACTTCGAATTTACTTTGGTAAAATGTACGCACTCGGGGCTCGAGTCTATAATTTATTGAAAGGAACCAGACTGGAAACCAGCTTCATACTGTGAGTAATTTCTAGCATCGCTGTAATCTATCACCGGGAGACAGGGCACTTTGTTTCTCTGAAAAATTATTTTTATAGTTGGCTTAGTAACAACAACAATTATTATTATTAATATTAATAACTACTTACGTAAGCCTTTCATGCGCAGTTTAGAAAGCGTTTTGCACATGGGTCAATAGGTGTTTGTTAGCTGCATCTCACCAGAAGGGAAACTGAGGCACTGGTTGGGCTGCTTAGTCTTAGGCTCACCCTAGTGTCCACAAAACACAGCTTGGACCACTGGACGCTCCCATCCTTTGCGTATTTCTAAAATATTTTAGGTTTTTGGAGTGATGAAGGAGCAGGTCAGAAAATTTTCTTTAAAATTTGGCTCTACTCAGGTTCAAAAAAATTATTAAGCAAACTCCAGAAAGAAGTAGCCCTTGCCATGTCATGGTGGCTGGAGCTGATGTGCAGGTTGTGTCCTGCAAGCTCCAGCTCATCCCCTGGGAGAGCACAGAAATACTCATGTCATCTCCACTCAGAAACAGGGATTCAAACATTTCCTCCACTTAGTTTTAATGTAAGGGAAGTAGAAAATTCTAGAAGCCTTTGATTCCCCTCAGGCTGTCTCCCCAGTGTCTGGCCTGTGCCTACTGAGACTCCAACACCATCATCTTGAGCTCAAGGACATCTGCCTGGATGCAAAGAGCAGGACCCATCCTCAGCAGCAGTGCCAGGGCTGAGATCCGTGGGACGCCCATCCCTAACTTCATGCTCCCAAGCTCACCAGCTTGGCTTATTTAATAACCTGGTGCCACTTCACGGGGATCTCCCCAGTCTCACTTTCCAAAGTGGAAAAATGCTGTTTCTGGGTAGAAAGCAGCAAAGACCTGGAGCTGAAAGCACACTGGGCGCTGGGGGTGAGGGAGACCCCACAGCCTGGCTCCTGGGGGAGACAGACATGGATAGGGACACCTCAGCATCACTCTCTGCCATCTGCTCCGATGCTTAGGCCACATGCAAACTGAACATGTTTGTTCTGGACACGTGTGAGTTACTGCAATACAGAGAATGAAACTACTCCAGGTGGAAATTGCCTTCTTCTGTAGAAGTGGTGTAAACTTTCAATCCATACCTCGTTCAACACTCTTTACCTGTAGCAAGACAGCTCTTCAGCTGAACTTTATCTTTGTTGCTTTTCACTTTTTGCTTTTTAGCAAGAATAAAAGTATTTAACATTTATGGAGCCCTTTGCATCTTCAAAGTCCATTTGCAGGTGTTAACTAATGAAACCTTGGGTTGTTTCCATGAGGTGAAGGGACACAGCAGCGTTATCTCCATTTGCAGGTAGAACATTCAAGGCAGGAGAGGAGGTAGGGCAGGACTGGGACTGGCAGCATCCCCCAGTGCCTCCCTGTGGCCCATCACCTCTGGGCTTACTTGCAAAATGTTCACTTCCAGTAAGAAAAATGAGTTAAAAATAATCACAAAAATATTTTTTCCCATCATTAGGAACTGTAGCACTCTTTGGACATCTTTTTTTCTTTATTTCTTTAATCCAGTGAAAAATGTTTGGTGCAGAGCCATGTTCCTTAATCCTGTACAGCAGTAATATAATCTGCATTTGTTCAGAGCCATTCAACCTGAATCATCCCTGAGCACTGGAGCTGACGCAGAAGCAATGCACGGCAATAAATCCACCCACTGCCTGGATGTGGGCACTCCCAGCTCAAACCCAGCGAGACAGCCTGGGCGCTGGTGGGGCTGGGCAAGGGCACTCGTTCCTTCACCCAGGAGCCAAAGGTTTTTCAGAAGATACCCATTTCTGCTCAATTTGCTGTGTCAAAGTCAGATGTGTAGGATTTACACATCCTGGGGAGGTTGTGCCCGTGCTGTCCGTCCATCCCAGGTGCCTGGACATCGGCAGCTCCAACAGGGTCACACAACATCTGCACATCCCTGAAAAATTCTGCTTTTCCACCTGGAAAAAATTTCCTGGAAAGCGTTCCCCGGAAGGTGTGCTGGAAGAGGCACGGTGCGTGACAGTGGTAGTTAATTATCCCGTGTCCCAGTGGGACTGAGCTGTCACCGTCACCATTAACGTTGGAAAAGCAGAGCCACGGGGAGGGCAGCGCCACGGCCCTCTCACACGCAACGCCAGGCATCAGATGGAAAAGCAGAGTGTTTACGCTGCCAGCCCCATCATCTCTGCCTGCAGAAGCTGGAGATGAGGGCAGGCAGCAGCCTGGGGATAACCGGGATACACAGCACATTTTTTCCCCCCGGTTTTCTCCCGTTTTTCAGGTCTTTCGAGGGTTTTGTTCCACCGCAGGGTGAGGAGGCCAACAGATGGCACTGTGCTGTTTCTGGAGGAGCCCAGCCTTGCTGGAGGCCAGGCACGGGATGCCCGAATGCTGGAAAAGCCTTGCACTCCTGGGAAGTTCCTCCCCTCAAAGACTCCTCGTAGCCCTTCGTCCACCCTGAGCTGCTGCTGCTTGGACCCAAAGCACGATGTGCAGTGGGTATGTTTGTACACAACCTGGGGAGATTATCTGTGAACAGGAAAGGGATGCAAAGCCATCCTGCCAAAAGGCAAGTGTTGGAAAAGCTCAAATTCCCATCGAGAACATTTTCCTCCCCGTGTCCTCTGTGGCAGGCACGGGCAGATTGGGCACCCTGGGACTGTGCTGGTGACCGGCTGAAGAAATCAGCTGTGAGGAGCTGAGTGTTTTGGCAGGAGGCTCAGGGTTCCCTGGGAGCATGGCTGGATCAGCCGGTGGCCCTCATCTGGAGTTTGACTTTAGCCCTGGGAGCTCCTGCTGTTCGGGATGGACAGAGCAGAGGTGAGGGTTGGGGTGGTGCTGGGGTTAGTTCCTGGCAGTAAAACCCTGTCTGTTCTTTTCCTCAAGCCTCCCCTGTGCAAGTGTGCCCTTTATTTTACATGTTCCACGTGTTTGCACTTGCTGCTCTAGGAGCAGGGACATATTTGAGGTGAATTATCCCCACTGTTCATAATGTGCCTGTTTTCCAAGCCAAATCCGTAACTCCCTTGCAGTCCAGTATTGCTGGTCCTGAGGAGCCATTCCCCAGTGTTCCCAGTCCTACCTGGTGAGTATCACTGTCATCATTGATGTGCTGGGTTTCCAGCTCCTTAATGAGATGCACACCCCGAGATATTTTCACACTCGTGTTGGTTTCACATCCTCCATCCAACAGCAAATATCTGTGATGGGGGAAGCTGGGCTCCAAACCCAGTGTCAGGATCTGCTCTTACCTGGTAGATCCACCTGAACAGGCTTAGCTGTCGAGGTGGGGGAAACTCAGAAACGTGACCTGGTTGTCTTGCCTTAAGCCGCAAGACCATTGCTCTTTTTCTTGCTCCCCCCCATTCTAAAACCCCTCTCCAGGTCCAATCCAGCAGAGATATGTGGTGTTTGCCTCCAGGTCCTGAGCATCCCCATCTCCTGTGAGCCCCTGAGCACCTTCTGAGGACGTGCTCGGCATCGCCGCTGTGCCCAGCCACCCCCCACATGCCCAGCCTGACCCCTTTGCCATCCCACGCTGCCTTTCAAATTGCTGAAGTCAAATTAGGGTAAGTAGTTACATTAGACTGACCTATGCCTTGCCAATCTTAACATCATTCAAAGGCAATTTAGCCTATTCATTCATAACAAGAGGCTATTGATTGAATAATCTCTGTTATTAGCGTCGGGGTAGAACTTGCTCTTTGTTTTATTTTATTCTTCTTTTTGCTGGTTACCTCAAAGCTGCTTCTGTTTTGCCCTGCTGCAACTGCCACTGCACTTACAGTGAAGGGTATAAGCAGATACTTGATTAAGCCTTGCAGAGATTATTACAAAGCAAGGCCTCTTCCCAAATGCACATATTTCAGAAGAAATAGCATCAGGAAACATGCACGTGTGAATCCCCAGAATCTGCAAGCACAATTCATCCTTGCAGGTCAATAGCTCATATTGTCTGCTCTGCCAAATTGTTCAAACATATATAATGCTCTCAAAACATTGCTTAATTAGATTCTAGAGAACACTGACACACAAACAAAAGATATTAATATCAAGGATTTCGGCATCAAATGTAGTTTACACAGATCAAAGAACATTTTTGGTGCAAAGAGGTTATGAATGTGACATGTTGTTACTCCACAAGTGAAGGATATGACAAGAGGGCGAAGCAGTGATCGGAGAGCAGAGCACAAAGAGGAATGAATACGGACCCATGAGGAACACAGGGAGGATAAAGCTGCAGAAACAGAGAAAAGGGAAGATTACTGGAGAGGCAGGGAAAAAACCTGGATGAAAACATTGAGAGAGTCTATGGCAATACCCCTGAAATGGACATGGAGGTTTTGGGGTGTATAAGGTTGTGATCACTGCTGTGGGATAGGATGAGGCTTGCCCTCTTTCACAGAGATGGTGTATTAAGAGTAAGATCCAAAACTTGAAGACGTGTTATAAGAAAAAATCTTCCTTAATATTAATGGCTAAGGTCTGAACAGAGTCTTGGTCCGTAGCAGGGAGCCTCTTGCTGCTCAGACATTTGATGTGGTTTGTGTTGTTTGAAATTGGGACAAGGCAGTGAAGAGGTAAAGGAAGGGGATGAGCTGGAAGAGTCATGAAGTGGTGGGTCTAAGTCAGAGGTGGGTTATCAGCAGCTGTGCTGTCCTAGGCAGGCCTGGGACCTTGAGGGGTAATGAGATAGGAAAGGGGACAAATATATTTAACAATTGTCTGTTCCAAGTTTCACAATATCTGCTGAGACCAAGGGATATATCTGCATATGCCCGGTGTGGGAAAGGTTGATGGTCTCCTTGAGATGTAGATGTCTGGTCCAAATCACCTCAGAATAGCTACAGGGTCTGGGAACACCTTCATGAAGTCTTGGTGACCCTGGGACAAGCAGGACTGCCCCAAACCTGCAGCCTGGATTGGGAAATTTTCAGTCTAGTCAATGGGATCTTAAATCCACATCATGTGAAACAGAAAATTACTCTCTGATGTCTACCTGGAACAGAAGCAAGGAGCTGGGGAGAAAACATGAGAAGTGGCTGTAAGGGGAGGCACAAAGTAGCAGGCCAGGAAAACAAGCAAACAGCTAAAAGAGCAAGCCAAGGGGAAGTCAATAGTATTGGCTTAAAGAACATATGAATGAAAAAAAAATTAATAAGCCAAAGCTGTATTTAATGTCAATATTGTTGTAGTAGTCTGAGAAATCATGAATAAATAAAAGCAGATGGTGGATTGATCATACAACACCAAGAAAGGCACTTGTGAAGAATATTTTCTTCTCAAGGCACACAGACTCATGAGTGTGTTTCTCATTTGCTTTAATGGGACTCATGTTTGCAAACTCCTGTGTGTTGAGGAACAGGTAAAGCTCAGTGGTTAAGGCTTGTTTTGACACAATTATTCCCTTATTTCCTGGAAAGTATTAGCTTCTGTTTCAAAAGTGTTCCAACCGCATATTATGCTATACATCACAGCGACCTGCCAAATCCACTGTAAATTATTCACAAATATGCTGACAAATCAAGGACTGGCATTTTAAAGTGTGGGTAATTTGCAGCATTATTGAAAAGCACCCTCTGCCTTCAACTTTTCCCAGCAAGCACTAAAAGCCAGCTGTGCCTGTCTCTTCTGACAAGGGGAGGTTTACCCTCATCCAAAAGCCATCCGAGCTGGTGGGACCTGCACCTTGATCCTGAGCAATGCTGAGGGATCTCAGAGCCAACCACATTGAAGAAGCTTAGCTCCTTGCCAACTTTGCATCTATTGATTTTTCTACATGAACAGTGCATCCTAGTACTCCATTTAAAAAATTGGGAAGAGAGGAAACTGCACTACAATGAGCTATGTATTCCTGGCACTGAGGGCTTGCTATTAAGCCCTATTCCAAAAGATTGTTTAAGCATGCAGTTTCTGAAAAATCTTATTTTTATTAGGCTCTTTCATTAGGTAGGTCCTTAGTTATACTGCAGTTGTGGAGACCAAGCAATTTGTCTATCACTAGTTCTCATTGCCATGGTATGTAGCCTCCAGAGGCTGAAATGACATCCTTAACGTGCCTCTGAAAGTGCATTATTTGTCTTAAAAAGTAACTCCTATTACTAAAATCAAAGTGAGAGCAGTAAAGAAGTGGACATGTACAAAATTGTCAGAGTATGTTCCATTATGTGCTGTTTTTATCCCAACTTCAGCTCTCCTCATCAACAGGAAGAACAACTTTTGAGCTTCTTCTCCAAGAGCTGCAGGTACAGTTCTGCCACAGCCTGCCATGAGTGATGTGTGGCACCATCGCTTTGGGGGGGTAATGGGCAAAGGGTGCAGAGACAGAGCCAAGAGAAGAGCAGGGAGGTGCCCCTGTGGTGGAGTTGCTCCGTTCATGGTCACTTTGAGCCACCAAGCAAGAGTGGTGCAAGCTGGAGGAGGCTGGTGCACAGCTCAGGAGCAGGGCTGCTTCTAGGGCATTCTCTTGCTGTCTGCTTGTACCTCACTGATCACGTTACTCTGTGCCTTAAGAAATTAATGTTTAGAAAACCTCTGTTGTAGCCTTCAAGATGGGTTGCTTTGCATTTTGATCCCTTTCTGAAACCACGGAGCTGCCAGGAAAATTTTGTCTACTTGAAGTGGAGAACCTGTACGTGAGATGGCCACCGTGTACTTTAAGAGATGCTGAACTACCTGCTGATTGTGATCTGATCCTGGAGACTTGGTCTTTGGTCCCCAAGACAGTGCAGAGAAAGCCAAGAGCCTCTTCATTGATCACTGTCACAATTCACATCTTGTTCCAAAGCTGGTTTCATAGATCACAGCCCGCATGTCCATCTGTTTGCGTAGTGCCTATTACAGAGAGATCGAATTTATGGCTTGTGCTCTTCAAGTGTTTGACAGTTCTGGTTTATCTGCCCCAGGAGTTTTGTTTTTCCCTTGGAAATGATTAGGTGGTTGTGAATTGACACGAGGAGCTATCAGGAGGAATCGGCAAGAAGAACATTAACGGTCTGTAGAAAACACAGGAGACCTATCTATATCAACAGGTATTTCAGAAAGGCATTTGGGGAGTTTTTCTCAGCCCTTGGTAGAGGAAAGGACTTGCAAAACTATCAGCTTGATTGACACTGGACTGGAATTCAGCTTACAAAGTCACGTATGATCCAAGTGTGTACACACTGGCAGTCCATGGTCTGCTCCGTCTGTGCAAACCTCAACTATGAGGTCCTGGGTGTGGAGGTTGGTGGGGTCAGAGATGGAGACTGCCTCTGCTGGTAGTGGTGAAACTGAAATTCCCCAAAAGCAGCGGTCAGGGGCAGGACAGACTATGTAAGACTGAATCAAAATACCACTAAGTGTTGGATACTCATGGCTGTGACCACCCTTGGCTGGGGAGCATCAGCAGCCAAGGGACAGGAGAGCCTTGTGTCCATCAACAGGTGAGGAGATCCAGGTTTCCAGTGAAAGAGAAGGACCAGTCCCTTGTGACAAGATGCAGACACACAACGCTGGTAGGGAATGGCCCTGCCTGCCAGGCGAGGGTGGAAAAGGCTGAGGAGGGGCCTGGGGGAAGTTTAGGAAATCCTGAGGGCAGAGCAGAAGCTGGACACAGAATGATCAGCCACCAAATCTTGTAACAGAAGAACGAGGGGCACTCGACTGAAAACAGTGAAAGATTACGTTTGAGACAGATAAAAGAAAGCAGTTCTGGACATGGCAGGTAGTGAACTTTGGGAAAGTGCTGCCACAGGAGAGGAAAAGGGGATTAGAGAAATTCATGGAAATAGCTGTGTAGCTAAAATTCTCAGGCAGGAGCACCCTCCAGCATCCCTGCCGAGACAGCTCAGGAGCTGGGGAGCATGAGGGGGTGGAAAGTGGCCTGGGTAACACACACCCCTTAATCCCCATCTCCTGGACAGGTCGCTGGTGGCAGCCAGCCGGGGCATCCCGTTCACTGAACCTTCTGGCATGAGCGTTTCTGCTGCAGTGCGCAAAGGCTGGCTGGCACAGGGGCTGGCACAGGGGCTGGCACAGGGGCTGGCACCCTTCCCACGCCGGGCACACAGAGCCCATCACCCTCAGCTCATTCTGCACACAGGGGTGGGTGGCACAGCTGCTGCTGGTGGTGTTCACCCTCCATCCTGGGGCAGGTTCTGCCATTCCCCCTCTGTCACAGCTCTGCTCTCCATCCTTCCCGTGCCATTGAAAGCCCCGGCGATGGCAGCTGCCCAGAGACAACCTCGCCGCTCCAATGTGAGACACGTGGATCAATTAACTCAGTTGCTGGGTTTCGCTCTTGAATCAATTAACTGGAACTGAAATTAACTAAAAATATCCTTTGCTTATTAACAGACCGAACTAATTGCAATAAAAGGTGGGGGAAAAAAGAGAAACACAGAGATGCTATTTGTCACAGCAAATCTCTGCCCTCATCTTTATTGCAAATATTCCTCATTTACCAGGCGAACTAATGACTCCACAACCTCCAAATCGGTCGTGTCATCCCGTGATGAGGCAGCTGCATTTCCCACCATCCCCAGCACATCTCGGCTCTGCGGGGTCAGGATGAGGCCTGGCCAGGACCTGCTCTCATCTCCACCAGCCTTCCTGCCCCGGCTGCTCCGCGGGGCCTGGCAGCATGCAGCCCTCTTTGTCTCGCCTTCCTTCCCTTTGTTTCTGGCTCCAGTTCTTTGTTTGCCTGGGTTTCCATTTTTTTGTTGTTGTTTTTTGCATCCATCATTCCTCCACTGGCCTTTCCTTTCTCTTTCCCTCTTCATGGTTCCACCCCACCTCATCCCAGGGATTTCCATCCATCCCCCCCAGCCCTTTCTTTCTTCCCATTTCCACCACCCTCTTCCCCTTCTCTCAGCCCGCAGAGCTATCCCGCTCCTTCCTTCTGTCTTCCCAGCTGCAATTAGAGCTAATCAGATACCTGAGCAGCTCTGCAAAGCTATTAGTGGCTCCCCACTCATTCCCAGGGGAGGTGAGCAGAGCTGGACAATTAGGCTTTTCCGTGCAGCCCCCAGTCTGATGAAGACAATAAACAACACTGGGCGATGGGCGCATCTCCGCCAGCGGCAGGACCGCGCTGGGCACGGCACGGCGAGCACCCCTGCTTGTCCCACAGCAGGACCCGGCCTGTGGGGCTCTCCTGGGGACCTGCTCTCCTGCTCCTGCCCCTGCTGTGGATCACCCCGTTTTAGGGGCTGAGGGGGTGTTTTTAGTGGGGGACACAGGCTCTCCAGCAGGGCCGATGCGCGGGGTTTGTTGCAGAGAATTTCCCCGCTCGCGCCGCAGCCCGGCGCACCCCTCCTGCTGCTGGATCTATGAGCTGTGTGTGTGTTTTGTAATTAAGCAGTTAATTGCACTGGAGTTCTTGATTAGCTTTGGGGGATGGTAATGTTCTAGCAGGATGAGATGTTGTGTACAGTTCAGAATCATTTACAGAAATTGGAGCTAATTTTGCTGTCTGTGCTTATTACTGCATTAATTTAATTTGGGTTGCTTTTAGCTCATTAACACATCTAATTAATTCGTTGACATCACTATTAAGATGTCTCTTTGAAATTGGCGTCTCCAGATAATCAGGATGGAAGAGGCTGACAGATCAGGCGCGAAGCTGACTGGGAAAATGGGGAAGGAGCAAAAAAAAAGAAAGGACTAATGAATTTTCCATCGGAATCGCACGGTTTGTCAGAGTTGGTATCAGAGACGCAGAGACAGAGCTAGCGAGACAGAGAAAGGGCATGAGAGAGAGAGCAGTGGTAAAGGGAGACCAGTTCTTTCCAAACTATTGTATTTGTTAGGAGAGCGAGCAAGACGCACGAGAGGACAATAAATATTCTTTAGTGCATCGACATCAAGGCTGTGTATTTCTTAGTTAATTTTCCTCCCTCCCTGGTTTTCTGTTGCAGCCTTTTGGCTTTTTTAATTTTTATCCATACCATAAATATTTTTCAATACCAGCACTGGGGGCTTTGGTGGGCCGATTGGGCTGGAGGCCACACGATGCCCCTCCGGGTCCTGCTGTGCAGGGGATGGGAGACCATCCATGCCCCGTGCTGTGGCGAGTGGGGAGTCCAGGCGATGGACAGACATTTGTGGCCAATTAAATTACCATCATTTAATGAGTTAGCACATATCAGAGCCTCGGTATCTGGCTGTACACTGGTCCAGCTGCATTCGTGAAATAAAAGAGCTTAGCACAAGCCTGGCCTCACGGCAGTTGTAGCTAACAGGAGACATCTTATGGGTTTGGAGGGGCAGTTGTGGCTCACTGACCTGGGGAGAAAGTCACAGCAAGAGCCTAGGACACTGCTGGAGGCTGGGAAATCATCTGCATGGCAGCAAATGTCAGCAAACCCAGCAAAATGAGGCTGGCAGCAAGGAGGCAAATAATGCCTTCACAGAATCACAGAGTAGTAGGGTTTGGTAGGGACCTCTGGAGATCATCTAGCCTAACCCCTCTGCAAAAGCAGGTTCACCCAGACCAGGTAGCACAAGATTGCACCCAAGCAGGTTTTGAATGTCTCCAGATAAGCAGATTCCACAACCACTCTGGACAGCCTGTCCCAGTGCTCTGTCACCTTCTAGGTACAGACATTTTTTCTCATGTTTAGATGGAACTTTCCATCTTCCGGTTTATGTCCATTACTCTTTGTCCTGGCACTGGGCACTACTGAGAAGAGTCTGGCCCCATCCTCCTGACACCTGCCCTTTAGATATTTATAAGCATTGATAAGATCCCCTCTCAAACTTCTCCAGGCTGAACAGCTCCAGGTCTCTCAGCTTTTCCTCATGAGAGATGCTCCAGTCCCCTCATCATCTTTGTCACCTTCCCCCAGGGCACAGACTCACAGCCCATTTTTGGGTACAGCTGTGAAGATGGTGCAGTGTCCTGAGGCTGGGCAGTGGCAGGGCCCAGGGACTGTCCCTTGGGAGGGCTTGGAGTTAGGTGGGCTGCAAGAGTAGGGAGAGAAGAGGAGCCAGCACTGACCTGGCTCCATGACACAGGTTGATAAGGATGCCCTTCCAATGTCCACCTCTGCAAGGCACTAAGACCACAAGAACATCCCTCTGCATGCAGCCAAACTCTCCAGAGTTTTGGAGTTTATGCTGTTCTCATATTATTCCTTCTTTACCCCCAGATTCTCCCAGAAGTGCCTGGGCAGCATGGTGCAGAGCTGGGACACTGGGAGCTTGAATGTGACCATGCTGCCGTAGCAGGAAGCTCTCCTCTCCTCCAGCTCCGGACACATCTTCCCAAACCATAGAGGTCCTAGACACGAGGGGAGGAGGGAGCACACACAGGTATGTTTTGAGGTTGATTTTGATTTTCTCCTATAGATAACACCCCATCCAACTGAAGAAGTCACAACCTCTTTCTGTTCCATGTTCCCTGGGACCAGTAGGACAGAAACAGCTGCAAAACCCATTTGACCATGGTTTTAGCCTTTTTGGATTCACAGAACCCCCAGGTTTTCACAGTGCAGGTACAGACCCCTTCATATACTTAAAATTTGGGCTGACTGGCAGCAAAGCAGCTTTTCTCAGTTACCTTCCCCAACCCCTGATGGGTCCCTCTGGAGTCTGTAGGCAACACATTGAAACCACCAACCTAGTTAGGTCCACACACTCCCAACCGCACACCGTGTGTGCCAGCCAGCATGGCTCGTTTCTGGAAGCATTTTCTGTGGAGTTAGTAACATTATCTGGGCTACAAACATAATGTTCCCTTCCCACCATCCTGCTGTCCCTCTCAGGGGAGATGCAATGTGGATGGAGGCAACAGAAGGAGCATTTGCATGGGGAGTGGATGTCCTGCAGAAAGGCTTTTGTAAAATGGTTTCAAAGGAATTGATTTTAAACCAGAAGAAAGATACCAAACCAGATAGAGGCAGAATTATAAAAGGAGAAGACTGGTTTTAAGAGCCTCTTTTCTGGCAGTCTTGGTGTGTCTCACCACCATCAAGCCAGAATGCCCAGGCTGGTGGCACCACTGAATGCACAATCAGTCTGGAAAGCCACAGGAGTGAATTGCATTGGCTGCCAGGGATTCCTCATCCAACAGTGGTGCTAAAATGGATCATGTTTGTAGGTCTCTTCTCCTACCTGTGATCTGGGAGGAAAAAAGCCCAAGAGCATCCTCACATCCTCAGTCTAACAAACCCACCCAAGCAGATCTTCCTCCCCTGCTCCACAGGGCTCTCCCTAGGAGGGGGCACGGGGAGATTCACTCCAATGCTGAGCTGTAGTTTCCACCGGGGAAGAGAAGTTTGCTCAAATTTCTATTCAATTTCATTCAAAGGAAGAATATCAGAAACTCCACTCTTTACCACTTCATTAAACACTTTAGTTTAATAGCATCCTCCAGGGAATCCCAATCGGGACCACGTGAGCCAGGAGTAAACAGCTGCATCAATTAACCCCATAATCTCGAGGGTGCTATTAGAAGGTGAGATACCCTTAGAAAGTGCATATGCCTGCAATTAGGCTTAAAATACTTACGTGTCAATAGCTTTAGTTATTTGTGCTCTCTGCTATTGATCTTGCTTATGTTTTCCACATTAAACGGTCTTTCTTACTCCACTGATAAATTAAGTGCCTTTTAGATTTATTCACTTTTTCTATTAAATGGTGCAAACTCCCGTGCTCCTGACCCTGGCCTGGCTCTATCTGAGATGAGTGGCTCCAAATGTCTTTGCTGGCCACTCCATCTTGCTCTTGTTTCAGGAGCTGGGGAAAGCAGCAGTGGGAAGAGAACACAGGAGCTGCTGGCCTAGACTGACCGTTAGCAGAGCTCGTTCTTCCGGAGTCCTAGCTTTTCACCAGCTCCCTTTGAGGACCTGTTGGCTCTCTGTAAGGAAATTGCACAATTATATTCATGAAAATAACTCTGGAGGTAATTCTTACCTTTTTTTCTGTTCCATTTGGTCATCCTGGCTTTTCTGTGCTGTGCTTGGTGAACGTTGTGCTTCGTGAGGAGCCTGCCTGGGTAAAAACAAGGAAAACTTAGGGCATTTATAAGAAGAGTCTTTCAGATAGTTTGCATTGTTTGGTTTGCTGCTCCCCTGCCTGTCTGGTCTGTATTGATGCATGTAAAATTTTACTTTTAACCAGACTCTCCTGACCGACCAGAGCCCTTGTTGTTACAATTAAATCACGTGCTACTTTCCATAACTCATTAGTCCTTCAGTTTCTGGATTAATTCAATGTGCGAATAATGTCACAAATTGAATATTAGGAGACTTCTATTGAGGATTAAGAGGCAGTAAAAGCATATCACTATGTCTTCATTTTGCTTTTCTTGGCCGTGTTTGGTCCAGCATGGCAAGTGGTTGGTTAACTACCCGATAACTTGCCGCCTTCTTGCCCATACTGGTTTTTCACATAATAGCCCAGCTATTAGAAGAGAAAAACAACAACTGTGCATGTAAAAGTCAGGGTATGCAGAATGAATCTCCCTGTTAGCACTATGCTGCGTTCAAACTTTTTTAAAGAGCTTCACATGAGGATGGCTCCAGCTCTTCTGAGGTTGCTCCTGCAAACACCCAGCAGGGTTGAGCCGGCAGCAGCCTGTGGCTAATGGCCTGTGCTTGCTCTGAGTTAAACACTTCACCTGTGTCATTGCATGGACTTTGCACTGCAATTTATCACCTCTGATTCTCTGCAGGTATAAAATTTGGGTGGGATTACTTAAACCAACCCAGGCATCCTTATTGTTGCTACAGAGATGAAACAGAAAAGCGGACTTTGGGAAGGGTTCAATGTCCCATCCCAGTCAAAGATCTCCATGGGGGTCCCAGAGCCTGCCCCTGAGGCTCTAGTTGTGGGTTTGGGACCCACAATGGGCACTGCAATGCCAACACAAGCCAAGGCTTTCAACTTCAGACGTGTTGGTGGTGTCAGTGTGGGCAGAATGGCTCCATGCCACGAGAGCTTTCAGGGCATTGCAGAACAAAATGGGTGCAGCTTTCTCATAATGCACTGAAGTGGAGGCAAATTTCAATCTAATAACGTAAAGCAGCAATAACCATTATAATTAATTTATATAAAAGACATTATAAAATTACACTTGATGCATTTAAATCCCATCCAGGAGCAGTGCTCGTTTTCTAGTTAAGCTATGGGCTGTGCTAAGGCAGACGAGGAAAGAGGTATTTCAATATTTCTTATAATTTTATATTCTTTCTAATATCTCTCATGCTAATTTCATTATGCAACACAGTCAGCACAGTGATGTAATTATTGAAAAGTAATTTTGCAATAAATGGATTTAAATGTGTTCGAGTCCATTGTAAATTCAATCTCTTGGTAAAGGTGGATTGAACAGGCAGGAAAAAGGGAGCAGGGACATTTCTGGGTGAAAGCTGAGAAGTCCTGGGCGTCCCACGTCGAGCATCAGCTTACACCAACTAATAACATCCACTTCAGATGGAAACCACTCGCAGAGCCAGCCTCCCTCCCCGCGAGCCCCCAGAGTCGCTGCTGGCAGAGGGCACTTCCAACCTTCAAGGTGGGGGGGAATTTCGGATCAGTCAAGTCTCCTTCTGGAGCAAGGTACTGCTGTCGCTGGGTGTCTGTGCTGTTCTTAGCAAAGTGAGTCTTTGTGTGGGTGTTTTATTCTGGATTAAGGGCTCAGTTACTGGGCAGGGACATAAAGAAATTCTTCTGCATAAGACACGGGAGATGTGATTTCTATTCCTGGCTCTGTCAGAAACTTCCTGTGTGATAGTGGGCAAGCGGTATATCATCTCTGTGCTTCCATTTCCTCATCTGCACAATAGGGATAAAGAGTGCTTCCCCAGCTCATCGGTGAAATTAATGTAACATATGTAAAGTGCATGTATATCCCCAGATGAAAGGTGCCATTGTAATAATATTCAAATTATTATGGAAAATAGATAAAGCGACCAACCCCTGCTAAATGATCGTCTAGCTTTTCACCAGATTCATGAGATCCATGCAAAATGTGATAAGAAAACCTCAGATGTCAAGTGGTTTAGAGTCAGGCTCTGCTCATGAAACGGAGCTGGCTGTGCCTTTTAAGTGCATGATGAGATAGTGAAGAATTTGGGGCTTGGAAAGTTGTTGCCATGGTTAAGCTGCCCTGGTTTATCGGATGCCACCATTCATCGAGAGGGAAAGCCTGGGGGATACATCACCTAATGTCCAAATCCAGACCCAGGAACCTTTCAGTGACACTGAAATCAAAGCGATAAAGCAGGGCTGTTTGTTTTTCCTGACCCTAATGGCTGCATACAAGTTTGGGACACCCCAGAAAGGTCATGTGCAGCTGGAGGTGACAAAGGGCAGATTGGATGGATTGGCTCAGTAGGATTACTTAACCCACTAGGCTCATGTTAGACCTTTAACTAGAGGTAAAGGAAAGAGCTGTGGTGTCACTTGTAGAGCATTAGCAGATACTGCAGTGGGAGGATGCTCAGGTCTATGTACTGAGGTGATGATATGTCTTCACTGACATCCTTTGTGCATCTCCCCCTTCTCACAACATCACTGCAACGGATGTTTGGACAGGACAGAGAGCTCTCTCACCTATGTAATATCCATGTTCTTGGCAATAGGGTTATATCTGAGCAAGGCTGGTAACAGGCAGATGTTTGAGGGGTTTTCTCTGACATGAATGTACCTCCTGGAGTTTCCTCCCATTGTGAAGGAGGTGCTGGCTTGGCCCCCGAAAGAGCCATGTTGGGGATCTCTTGAAACCTGAAGTCACCAGAGATTTGGCTTCCAGGCTGCTTCTTCTGGCACCATTGTATAGTTGCCCAGCACCAAATGCTCAATTATAGACAAAATTGAATTTACAATTTGCTTTTGGGCAATGTGTAAATTGGCCCTTCATTGATTATTAATGAAGTGCTAATTGCTCTTTGCAACCAATTTTTATGCAAATGCTATTAGTGCTATTTGCACAATCCTGCAATTTACAGTTTTACATTTGCAATGGCCTGGTGAAAAGATGTGAAAAGATGACAGCTTGTCCTGAAATAAAACAAGAAGGGGGGG
>VZRW01000186.1:183326-291173 GCA_013398125.1 Aegotheles bennettii
GCAATCACAAAACTTGCAAAACTTAGAGTAGCAAAATAAAAATAAAACAAGTAGGAATGAGAAAACATTAAATACAAATAAATATACAAATCAACAAACTAAACAAAACAAACCCTGTCCTTTATTGATTGTTACAGATTCAGCGTTGACAGGGGTTGTTCTGAATGTAACAGGATCCCGTGGCAGATGTAAACCAGACTCCAGGCATTTGCTGTGTGTTTCACCAAGGAGGTCAGTGTATGAATTTGCCTGTGAAAACATTGATGTGAGGCTGCCAGCACCACCCATTCAAGAGCTGGGTGCTTTGCTCAGTGACAAATGACACGGTGTTAGTTTGTGAATCAAGTGTGGGCAGCTGCCGAGCTGTTCTGGCATGGAGCTCTGCTCTGAGATGACACCTCTTCCCTGCACGGGATGAGGAGCTGGGCACTACGATCATCTGCCCATGGCTGGTATAACTCCACAGCCCTCCTGTCCTCTGCCATTGCACCAGCCTTCTTCAGACCTTCCTTGGCTTCTGCATCACCCTGCAGACAGTGCAGGGAGCTGTATTTTGGCTGGATCCTGCAAAAGGGGAATGCTATGGGTCTCACTTTGCTAGTGGGGAATGGCAGTTTCCAGTAAGGGCTTGTTTGCAGGTTCAGTTTCCTTACAGGCTCTGGATGTTGCTACCTGCTCTGAGGCTTTGCAGGAAGTCTTTGGCAGAGTACGAAATCAGACCCAGCTCCAACTTATTCCCTAATTGCTTCTCCTGTATCAGACAGACTTTTTAGTGAACATCACTGAAGGTGTTTGAGGCAGCAGAGTGGCCTCCTCTGCTGCTGGGTGACAGAAGTTGCTGGTGGGACAGGGCTTGCTCAGTCCCTAACAAGAATGTGGGTTTTTTTTAATTTGGGTAGGGGCAGGCTGTCATCATGGGGACCCAAGGAAGCCACAGCTAGCACCTGTATGATGGGATAAGAAGGAAACAGCTCACATGAGTGCCTGTGTGGGCAGCACTGACCAGGCAGATTAAAAATGAATATGATTTGGAGAGCCTCAATCGGGGCACAGAGAAGGTGGATGTCAGCTTGAAACTGTCCATAACAGGGAGAATAGATAACAGGAGGGTTTATTGTAGAACCACAGCCACCCTTCTTTACTCCATTGTATTATTCCTTTTATTGTTGATGTCTTTGAGCAGAAAGATGCTGTTTTACATACAGCTCCTGTGGTCATACATCCAGGGAACAGGTTTATTCTCAGGCTAGAGCAGCACACTGGGAGCTGGTGCTGAGCTGCTTGTTCACAGCAGCTCCTGGTCCTTCTAGAGCTGTCCCTTTTCCAGGTACATCCCTCTGTGCTTTAGAAGATCACTGTGCTCTTTCTCATGGTATGTGTGACCTACCCTTGGCCATATTAATGTCTTTTGCTGGGATGAGTCCAAGAAGCCAAGAGATCCCAATTGCCCTTGTTCCCATTTTGGTCCTGTGTCATGCCCAGCTTTCCCAGCAGTGATTTAAAGTTTTCTTTCCAGAGCCTTAATGAGAACATCATTTCTGCTAGACCCCATGCCATCCTTGTCCTCAGCTTTCAGAGGAGGAGGAAGCAAGTGGATTGCTGCCCAGGTATTGCCCCATCCAGACCTCGCTAAGGGTGTGAGCAGCCGGTCCATATCCCCGGGTCATGGCAGAGCACTTGATGCAGGTGAAGGTCCCTGCTGCCCCATTGCTGTGAGTATCCACTGCTCCCAGGGCTCTCCCATGGTGCTGTCAGGCAAACACTCACTGCCTGCTCCCTTTCCTCAGGCAGCAGCTCTGGAATTTTGCTACAGCTGCAGGGATCGCCGCTGGCTGCTTCACTCACCAGCAGGATGGGAAGATTTCCCCTGGTTTGGTTAGAGCATGGGCTGTTTTCTTGGTGGGACACTGCTCCTCGCTGTTCCTGGCATGGCTATGGATAGTGGAGGACACACAGGTGTGCTGTGGAAGCCACAGGCAAGGACAGGCTGGAGCTGGCAGCTGTGTTCCCCGAGGAGCTGTGTGCTGTAAGGCCCCACGCAGACACAGCGTGGCACTCTTTTCCAGAGCACCATGCATGGCTCCCATGGGAGCCCGTCCCCACGCCTGACCCCATCCCTTGGCTTTTTGGCAGCCTCAGGCACCCTGGTGCTCTCCCAGCCCAGCTCATCCCCCTGCACACCCCACTGTGGCCACCCTGGCTGCCCACCCTCCCAGCCAAGGCTGCTGCTTTGCCGAGGATCACAGCTCGGAGCCCTGCAGCAATCCTGCAATCCTGGGGCTCAGCCTCAAGGAAGTGTTTGGGGATGCTTTACAGCTGCTCAGAGCACATGTCAGGATCTACACACCATGTATGTTTTGTGGATAGACCAGTCAGGAAATAGTTTCCTGTATGGAAAAAAAAATACATCTACATTTTTGACCATGGGAGGATGATTTGGATGTAGCTTGGTGGTGGTGTTGGTTTGCCTTGGTTTTGGGGGTATATAATTTGCTCTTTCAGGGCAAACATGGCCCTAATCTGGATGAGGAGCCAGATGTGACAGCTGAGGGTCCAAGAGGTGGGAATCCAAGCAAACCAGCCCAGGGGTAAGAGCTATCCAGGCACCTCCCCCAGGAAAGCCTTGCCTGGTGCCTGGGGTAAAATCTGCCCTGTGCCGATGGGGAGGAGTTTTCTTAGCCTGGAAAAACTGAAGGTGCTGAGCTTCACCTTGACCCAAGGTGTCTGGTGATGTTGAACAAGTCTCCTGGTACTTCAAGGTGGGTGCAGCAACACTCACAACCCCCCATGAGCAATGCCCCAGGTGCTGGGACCCCCCAGAAGGGACCCCCCCAAAAGGCAGAGGTCAGCGCTGCTCTCCCACTCCCGGAGCAAGAGGGTTGCAGCTTCAATTTAAATAATTGTTGCCAGGGTTTCGGTGGTGACTCATTAGTCTCAGAGACAGGATCCCTTGTTAGCAGGGGGCTATCTGGGGAGCACACACACACACACACACACCCCGTGTTGCCAAGGCACCTCGACCACAGGGACTTTCTGCACCTCCTTCTGCTCCTTCATCCAGCCTTTTGTTTTCCATAACACTCGCCCTGGGTTGGCAGAGCAGACAGGGTGCCTGTGCACAGGGGGGTGCTCTCTGCACCCCAAAAGGTGGGCAGCTGGGCTCTCATGTCTTCACTCTGTTTTAAAAGAGATGGGGGGGAGAGGCTGTTTTGGTGGAGCATGGGGCATCTTATGTACTACTTTGCCCCTTATATACTACTTTGCCCATACTACTTTGCCATCAGAATGTCATCTGCGTCCAGAGGTCCCAGCATGGCAGATCAGTGTGGGCTTTCCTTGGCCAGGTGGGCACCTGGAGGAAGGACAGATTTGGGATGGTGACACAGGAGGGGAATAAACTCATTCAAGCTATTTTAGCTTTCAGATTCTACCCAGGCTGAAAGCATGCTTTAGTTTCCAGCAGTTACTTCTGTTTTCTCTCCAACATCTGTTTGGAAGGTTCTCCTATCAATGAAATAGCAATGAAGTTGTGCTTTTCCTTGGCAGTGGCTGCCTGTTGTTGGCTCCATTCTATTTTTGTTCGCAGTGGCACTTGAGGGTAGACTTGTCCAATTCATCCTCAACCTCCAGACAGCACAGGGAGGCTCAGAAGATGAAGGAGAAAGCCTTTTCTCCCATACAACAACACTTCTCTCCTTGTGCTGCTGGGTTTTGGTGTCCATAGCAAAGTCCATCCTCCCCACGGAAAACAAAAGCAGAGAAGAAATTGTGGGCATTATTTTTTGGGACCAGCATCCTAGCAGGACCTCATTTTAAATCCCCCAAATTTGAGGAATATGTATTTTAAATATGGTGCTATAAAAATGTAGTAAATATTTAATTTTATTTTTATTAAATACTAAATTGATGATGGCTGACACTTTATTAAAGTGTCAAAGTGAGTGTTCCTACATTCTAATTACTTATTCTAACAAGGAGGCAGCCTGGTCAGGAGCAGCGCGTTCTGGCTTGCGCAGGCGAGGGGCACTCCCGTTAACACCTATTAAACCATCATTTGCACCTAGAGGCATCTCATTAATATCTCAACTGGTGAGACTGCACTGCCAGTGTCTACCTGACCTGGGGCATTGACAGGAGAAATGGCTCCAGGAGGCCTTTCCTTGCTCCAGGCTCTCCTGTACAAATAATTCCTATAAAATTAATAACGACCATTTCACTTAATTGAATTCCTGATAAATGAAGATTCTCCCAAGCCCCTGTTAAATGATTCCAAGAGATGCAAGAGGAGTGCTGTGCTGCATCTGGGGAAAGTTTTGTTCTTCTCCCCTCTCCCATCCCTGCTTCCTTCATCTCTACAAGCCTCTTTCCACCCTATCATTCCTCCTGCTGCTCCCTCCTCATCACTCTTTCCCTTCTCCTCCTGACCATGTCTTCTCTTTTCTGCAGTAATTTCCCTTCTGACCTCCCATTTGACTCCCTTCCACTCTCTGCCTGAATCTACCTCTATGGCTATCTATCTCAATCATTTATTTTCCTTCTGGACCCTCCTCCTTGTTTTCTCTCTTCCCTTTCCATCTTTTTTCCCTTTCTTCCATCTTCCTGTTGCTTTTCATCTCACCAGTAACAGCCATTTCTCTCTGGTTTCCTTTCAGACCCTAAAACAATTGTCTTGGAGGAATCCCCTCGCTGGCATGAGATCCCTGTTGAGTGAGGTCATGGCATGGTATCTTCAGAGCTGTCCAGACACCAAGAAGATATGTCCTCCACCAAAGTAGAGATTGCTATCCCCAAAAAACTTGTGGAACATGCAAGTCACCTTTCACCCCACCTTCCCCATGGATGGAGAGACACCTGCATAAGAAGAGGAGCCTGTTCTCAAGGCAGTTTATATGGTCACCACTTGGATGCCAAATCATTGCAAGCGAGGTAATGGGCTTCTGCAAGGGACACTTGGGAGCCTGAGGGGTTTTTGTTGAGTTGCAGGGCTGTCTATAATGTAATTTCCTGTGCTCCTGGCAGTAAAGGGACTGCCTTTTTGCCCTTATCCTGTGCAGCTGCACTGCTGGCATTGGGGTTTTGTCATCAGTTGTTGGGGTTTATGTTTGTCATTCTTTTAATAAATATAAAAATGCCCACTAAAAAAAAAAATCCATTCTATTTTTATTTCATTCCAATTAGAAAAACAAACTAGAAACAACACTTAATATTAAAAACACCAACTCAAGATTCAAAGCGAGCAACTTAAAAATAAATAAATACATAATGGAAAAAAAATAATTAAATAACACGTGAATAGCAACTAATGGGATTTTAATCTTCTTGCTAGGAGAGGCTACTTCTTCTTCACTAAAGGTGACTCACAAGCAGCATCACTTCAGGAAAGTTAAAAGTGATAATTCAGTAAGACTCAAGGATTGTGCAGGACTCAGAGGAATAAACCAGCCTTGCAGGGGACTCTCCTTCCTCTGTCTCTTAGTGATGAATGAAGCTGGAGGACCTGATCAGCTCAGAGCTGCTGAAAAATAAAACAGAATCACATCTTCCTGAACACCTGGGTAGGCTGGAAATCTCTGCCCATGGAGCTATGAAGGCTGAAAGCTGAAGAGAGTTCAATAGGAGTTTTGACATTTTTATGGATAAATATATTCAGAGTTGTAGGAATTATTATTTAAAAAAAAAATCAAACAAAATAACAGCATTCTGTGAAGGAGTCTGGAGAGCATCTCTGTATGTCTGCACCAGGACTTGGCTAACCATCAGCTCTCAAAGTTAGGAAGAAACTTTCTGCGGTGGTGACTCCCAAAACAGTGTTTCTTCCACCAGCTTCTGCTGCCTCCAGTGGTGGAGCTGAGGTGGAGCCCGAGAGCTCTGGGGCACCTGGAAGTGGGGCTTTTGGGTCCGGAGTTTGCACTTGAGTGGTGTGTTTCCATTCACAAAGTTCTGTGGAGACTTCCAGAATAGAGCCCAAGAAATGGAGGTGGGAAAGGAAAAGAGTAAGTTAGGAAAGAAAAAATTGGTGTTACAGTGTCAGGGGGAAAGCCAGAGGGGAGGAAGGGAAGATCTGAAAGGAAAAAGAAACAGGTGGAGAAGGAAGCAGGACTTATTTCTTCAGGTGGTGGAAGGTTTTTGGGATTCAGTACTAGCAGATGAGGACCTCCCACTGAAATCCAACAGCAGTTACTTGGGGAAAGTCTTTTGCAATGCACCAAACAAAGCAGAAAAATGGGTTCTTTTGGTTGGAATAAATTGATGTTTGATACTGGGATGGAAAACCAGAAACAAGCAAATGTGAGTTGTGAGGTATGGGTGCAGGGAATAAGTTGAAGAAAAATTTTATGTAAGCAAAGGAGAGATGTACAGAGTGTAGGATATTTTTTCCACATTTTAGGTTAAAAGAGATGACAACCAAAAGCTGTGAAAGCTTGAAGAGGACATACCAACTGGTGTGTTTCCTTCACTTGCAGAGAGGAGGGCAGGTGAGGCAGGGGCAGGTACCATGCTGCCTTCCCCTTCATTGCCAGGGGTATCATTTAAGGCAGAATTTGGCCTTTCTTACATATTTCACTTATTCCCTTGATTTTCCTGAACCCCCTTGTGTGCATTTCAACCATTTCACCTGCCCGTGGTGCTCAGAGGGAGCTGAGCACTATTCCTCTGCCTGTGGGTGGAGGGAAAGGAGCATTGTCTGTGCATGACCTTTGGGATGGAGAGAGGGCTACGAATTGGTGTTGAACGTGGGTACACCTTGTAGTATTTCTACAGCTGCTTTGCTTGCCTTGGTTCACCCTCCCTTTCCTCCCTCCATCATCCCTCCGGTGAGCAGCCAGGTGCCCTGCTCCTCACACACCAGTGGACAGGCTGGTCAGAGGTACAGCTGCCCGGCTTCAGATTAGTGTTTATTTTCCAGGCTGAAAGGAAGCTTGTGATCCCAAAGCCCTTCTGTGTTTAGCCAGACCTCTCATTCACTTGCAGAGGAAACCCATGGCAGCCGCTCCCCTTTGTCTCCCCTGAGCTATTGCTTTGAATCTGAAAGGATTGGGTGCAGATTTCAAGGGATGTTCAGACAAAGGCTGTTTGAACAGCACTTGTGTAAATAATCCATGAAAAACTCTTTGAATAACCTCAATGAAATTTTCTCTGAATTTGCTATTCTTTTTCTCCAGCAGCAGAAAGAAGTGGAAGTCAGGGAAGGGAGGAGAGTCAGAGGAAGGGAGGGAGAGAGGGAGGAAAGGGGTGGGAGAAGGACGGACGCTTTTTTCTCTTTGCCAACTCTTCTGGATGCCAAGAAGTAGCTTGGCTTAAAAAAAAAAAATCTCTTTGTTATTTTCACAGCTCTAGGAATAATCTCATACGGGACCTCCGTATCCTCAAACTTCTCCGTGCATTAAATGTAAGGGGACACCCTTGTATTTAACACAGCAAGGGTAATGTCGAGCCAGTTAATTATTAGCCGTATGGTTTAATGTTCACTTGCTGTACACATGTAGGAAACAATTCCCCTTTAGCATGTCGTTTAGTTTGCATTAAAATGGAGATAATTGTTTTAATGCCAAATGTTCCCGTGCTCTCCCCCCACACACACCACCATTTCTCTTCATATAATTTATACAAATTACACCCTTAAACAAGAGGGACAAAAAGTCCTTTGATTTGGTTTCTTTTGAAGATACCCAAATTGAATCCCGTCCTGCGTCTGGGGACACCTCAGCCCCGGCTGGGCCAAGAGGGTTTTGCCCCAGGATGTGTAGGGATGGGGGAGGACCTGGGGATACCTCCCCGGAGCACCCTGGGCTGGGTCCGGGGAATCTGCACCCGCTCGGAGAAGGGGCTTTGGGGGCTCTCGGCTTTTTCGGGAGCCGGTTCAGAGGATGTCCAGGAGATGGAGCAGTGTTTCTGTGGCCTCTGCTGCCGGTGCCCCTAACGAGCCAGCCTGTCTGAACTCGGAATGAATTTTGTTCCCTTTTCATCACTCTCTGATGTCCAGCTGCTCCTGTCAACACCTTCTTATAGCATGTAATTCATCGCTCAGACTGACAGCTGGGGCCGTGGGCCTGGGACCAGCTCCTCCTGCCATCGGCTGCACCCAGAGAGGGTCCCTGGCCGGAGCAAGGGCTTCCCTCGCCCCCTCCCTGCACCTGAGGCTCCCCAACTCTCCAAAGGATTCCCCAGACAAAACCTGGGCCCCTCCCACTCTCTGTGCAACCTCTGCTGGGGGTTTTGAGGTGGGCATCTCCCTTCCAGACCCCTCCCCAGTGGGTGGTGAGGGGGTGGGGGAGGCTGATGAGGAGGGAAGGAGGCAGGGCTGGGAGGATGGGAGGATGGCTGAGTTCCTGCTGGCAGCTCCCACTGGATGCAGCACTGTGGGCTATGACCACTCAGTCCTTTTATTCCTGGGTTTGGGCTTATTTTAATGCAGGTCAAAGCAAGAACAAGCTTGTCTACAGATTTATGGGCTTGCACCCAAATAGTGAATGGCGGCTGTCACCCCACACCATACCCAAGGCACGTCCCCAAGGCACAGCTAACAGGGAGATGCCCAAAATACCCTTCAGTCTACCAACCAGTTTCTAATAATTATCCTTCAACTCAGCACTTCTGCCTTCAATTCTCCTCCCGTACTTTCCTGTCTTCCCATAATTTATTCTATATTTCACCCATTTCTTGTCCTCATTTATAATTCTTCTTTATTTTATTACTTTGCATAATTTCCTTTTAGGATTTGTCATAAAATAAATTCTACCACCTCTTTCTTCTCGTTTCTGCTCTCAAGTGTCAGTGTGTGCTCTGCAGCAGCGATTCCCTTTGACTTCCAAGTTCCTGTGCTGGAGCTACCACTACCTCGGAGGATCTGGGGAGCCATTGGAATTGACCTCACTTTCAGAAGAGCCTTTCCAAATGAATCAGCACGCTGAGACACATCTGGAAAGAAGACCCCAGGTATAAATTCAGGGTGATCCTCCAGCCATTTTTTTTGCTATGGTGAAATGTTGACATAAGCAGAATCATCATCACATGATTGCCCAAATCTGAGTTAAAAGTGCTGATTACTAAGTGAATGAGAAAGCTGAGGTCAAAAACTGCTGATATACTGATGTCCAATCTGTCCTGGAAGGTATTATGGGGAAACTGAGGTACAGAGCTCTAATCCAGATCCACCCAGGTGCTTGCCTCTCTTTAAAACCAATGGGAAGATGACATCTGATATTTTTGACAGTTTGTGTCTGATTCACCTGTTCAAGGTCACTCTGAACACTTGTAGAAAGGTGATGATGTGGAAAACTGAATGCAAATATGCTGTGATTCATCCTAGAACCTGAATCTTTTAGCTGAAAGGTGGCCCATAATGAGGGAAAGCAGAAGACTTGGATGAGCTGCTCTATGTTTCAGTGCACTCCACCTCCAAGCAAAATCGAAACTATTTGTGGGGAGTTCAGACACTGTTGTCTGCCAGTGGTACATCTCCTGGAGAAGGTGGACCTACCACATCCCCTGATCAGTCCCAGAAATCTGAATTTCCAGTTACCTCCATGGAGTGGAGATTTGCAATTTGCTCAATGACTTTTAGGCAGGGTGGAGGACTTGGGAAAACTGTAGGAACCCTGATTCACGAATGGTTCTTGATACCCAGACACAGGGAGCTGTCAGAACATGAGCTCATGACAAGGCTGCCTTGCTCTTGGACAGTCTTTTGCAAGAGGAGAGCATCCAGGAAGGACCAGCCCTATGAAAGGCAGTAGAGCCTTCATGCAGAAATGAGATCTGAAGGGGGAGGAAGCTGCATTCAACGGAGGTAAAAACCAATAAAATCTCAACCCTGGTAATGTGGCCCCCTCCTTGAAAGCTCCAGCACATACTTGGAGCAAAGTTTGGGGCCATTCCTGGAGGTGGCTATGCAGGGAACCACAGGTCTATGGTTTGGTTCATCTGAAAGTGAGAGAGTCCTGATAGGAGAATACAGAAACAAATCAAAGCATCCTCTCCGTGTCCCAAATATGTAGTGGTTTCTCTTGCTTTCTTACCTGCTTTGAAGAGTTTGAAGCTGTGACACAATACGCTGAGGTTCATGAACCCCTCTGAAGGCTCTTTTTGAATGAACCAGGGCCAAAAGATGGCTTTGTGTGTGAGAACCACATGGTCTCACTTGCCATTCCCTCAATTTTTAAGATTTGCTTGGATTTAAACCTCAAAGTAGAACCCATGAGGAACAAAGCCTCAGGGGGATCAGATGGAAAACGTCCTCCTGGCTCCCTGGGCTGGAAAAAACCCACCGGTTTCATCTTCTTAACGCATTTTGTTGTGTTTTGGTTTTTTTCCTAGTATGGAGAAATCCCTGTGTGGTTTGGGTTTGCGAGAAGGATTTTCCCTTCATGCGCTGCCACAACAACTGAGATCAGCTGAGGCACTCAAGTGAACGGATCCTAGATGTAATTGTCTGAGGGCTGGTGGCCAGGTTTTTTCAGAAGAGGGTCCGACTGGCTGCGTTTCAGTTCCACCTCTGCCTTGACAGAGCCTGTCTCCTTTAATCATTAGAGTTCAGTGCACGGCGTTCGCCTGGCACGAGTCAGAATTTCATTTGTTTTGGAGGAAAATTGCTTCTTTTGTTAGTTTAGGTCTTTTGGTTCCAGTTGTGTAGCTGGGACTAGGTGATCCCACCAGCTCCAAGCAGCCAGGAGGAGCCTGGGCTGTCATTCACTTTTGGGGCTTGGTTTTAAATCTTTAAAATGCCATCCTTGTGCCTGTAGAAACATTCTGGTTTCTATAATGTGGCACATTTTACAAACTGTAAACACAATGAATGTGTGTTTTTCCCAAACTCGGGGCAGTCAACACAAGCTCAGCCCCATAAACTGAGTTTCCTGAGTAAAGTGAGTTTTGAATTTATTCAAATGAAAGTGAATGTTGCCTTATTACAGCCTTGCAAAACTCCAGTTAATTTATGGCAGTATAAAATCCATTTTTTAATGACTGTGACACTGCCAAAATCTTTGCAGATGCAGAAACAGCTTCGCAGGAGAATTTCAATCTAACATCAACAGGAGATTTGGAAGATGAATTGTGCAAGGATCTCCTTCCTCCAAAGATGCTGCTTTGTTTTGCTTTTTAGCATTTGGTTTGGCTCTAATACTGTCTGGTTTATGATGTTTTAATTATTGTTGTTTATTTATTATAATCATATTTTAATTGTTTGTGTAGTGCCTTGAGTGCCTTGGCAGGGGGGAGCATTATAAATTAAATTATTATTAAAAAGTTATTATTATGTGTACCTACTCCAAACTGAGCTAGAGCAGGGAGCACACTCAACTGCCTGGAATTAACTCCCCCCTTTTCCTTTGTCTCCCCTCTACTCAGGAGCATAGTTCAAAGGGTTGGAGAGAGAAAATGATGTTTCACTGTCTCCTCCTGGGGCGAGGCGAGAGGAGCTCTGCTGTGGGCTCCTTCAGGGACCTGGCATTGCCTCCCTTGGGTGCTGGGGATGAAGTTGGGGAAAGGGTGTGCTTTGAGGGCTGGGCAGGGATTGGAGTGATATTTTTAAAACTTTTCTGCATCACCCCTTCCTTGCTCCTGGAGGGCAGATCGCTGGAAGAGGAGGCTGGTTGATATTTGCTGCAGTATAACAGGATTTGCTAATTCTTAAATTAAAAAAGAGACTGTCATGTGTGCTTGGGGTGTGCTTGGAGGGAAGGAAGGGGCTGTCATCTCTGGTGACAGGCAGAGATGGCAGGGACAATGCTCCTGACCCGGTCTGAGTCCCACTTTGGACATCCTGGCCTTTCTGGTTTGCTGCAGACCTCTCTGTGCCCGTAGCCAAGCTGGAGAAATCCCCTCTAGGGAGTCCTCAGCTCTTGAAACCACAGGCAAGGCTCAGCCCTCTGGTTACACCTCTGGTGCACAGGGTAGATGTTACAGATCTTCCACTTCTGCTTTGACCTCCTTGGAGTTTCCATGTGCCATGAGGCAGTGGCCAGTGGCTGTGTTAAGGCTGGATGATCAGAAGTCCTCAGCAAAACACCCTCACCCCCGGCTCAATGCCAGGACCAAGTAGGACCCCTCTGAGACATACATGGTGGAGAGACACATCCCCTCCAGATGGAGAAGTCAGGATAAAGGAGGAGATTGCCTTGGTAGATGAGGATTGGGTTAGGGATCAGTTGAGCAATCTGGACATCCATAAATCGATGGGTCCGGATGGAATGCACCCAAGGGTGCTGAGGGAGCTGGCAGAGGTCATTGCTAAGCCACTCTCCATCATCTTTGGTAAGTCATGGGCAACAGGAGAGGTGCCTGAGGACTGGAGGATAGCAGGGAACTGCTTGAGAGAGTCCAGCACAGAGCCACAAAGATGACGAAGGGAGTGGAACATCTCCCTTATGAGGAGAGGCTGAGGGAGCTGGGGCTCTTTAGCTTGGAGAAAAGGAGACTGAGGGGTGACCTCATCCATGTTTACAAATATGTAAAGGGTGAGGGTTAGGACGATGGAGCAAAGCTTTTTACAGTAATGATCAATGATAGGACAAGGGGCAATGGATGCAAACTGGAGCACAGGAGGTTCCATGTGAATATCAGGAAGAACTTCTTTCCTGTGAGAGTGCCAGAGCACTGGAACAGGCTGCCCAGAGAGGTTGTGGAGTCTCCTTCCCTGGAGACATTCAAACCCCGCCTGGATGCCTTCCTGTGTGATGTACTCTAGGTGACCCTGCTCTGGCAGGGGGGTTGGACTAGATGATCCTTCGAGGTCCCTTCCAACCCTAGAATTCTGTGATTTTGTGATTCTGTGATTTTCTTTCCATTTATCTCCTTGCAGGTTTTCTCAGACCCCTCTGTTCCAACACAGTCTGGCTGTTGATGTTGCAGCAGGAGTGCAGATAACCCCCCCCGGGACAATCATTTTAGGTAAGACTGAGATCCAGCTTGAAGATCTTCAAGCACTCAGACCAACTGCTCCCAGTGCCAGCATGGAAAAGAAGGATTTTCCCCTCTCCCAGACCTCCTCACCGCTTGCTCAGAGGCACAGGTATGGATTATGTGGGTTCTATGTGGATAAACATCTTGCTGTTCCTCACAGGCATGCTGCAAGGATGCTAGAGGCTCTCAGGTGTTATGGTGATGGGAGCCACATGAGTACCATTGATGGATTAGTGATAATGTGAAGGTCCCTTTTCCTTTAGCCATCAGTTTGTTAACAAATATTAAGATGTCATATGAGCATGTCTACACTTTGGAGTTGGTGGCAAACTTCACACCTTCAGCTCTCCTAATAAGACAATATTTCATCTTGCTCAAAATTCTTATTATAGGTAGTCTGATAGGTACTATAAAATCTCATTATTTATCTACATGCTTAATTTTGGCTAGCTAATAGAAAAAATATTTAGAAGGGCAGTGATTTATTCCTACCATTTAGGAATAAAACTGTGATTTTAACTTATTCTAGTTTGTGGACCCCTGAACAAAGTTTTTCTGTGGAGGCACAGATCTCTTTGTGTGTTGCTCTGGAGCATAAAAGTTCTTGCTTTACTTTGTGGCCTGCTACAGACCCCCGTTCACGACCCACAGGAGCCTGGGGGGCATGAGGAGAGGAGAGGGAATTGGGTTTGGTGTCTCTGTAGGACTCCAGGTGCCTTAATAAACCCACAGGGCTTCACTTACTGCACTCCTATGGTGGCATCAGACAGGGTCAGCAGAAATAGCTGTTTCTGCAGGCATTGGGTGTCAGTCCTGAGAGAAGTCCTCTTTTCTGCCTCCTTTATTCCTCCTGTTTAACCAGAGCCACACACCAGGCACCTTCTCCCTCCCTGACACGCATCCATTTATCGGTCCTGCTTCGGGCACTGCCGTTCAGCCTCTGCTTTTCCCACCCCCCTTCGGCACATCCCTAGGGATCTCCAGCCGGGGCTCAGCTGCTGCCCTTCTCCATATGCCTCCCTCTTCCTCGGGCCCTTTCTGCCTGGCCTTGATGGGAAGGGAGCTGCAATTCCCTGCTCTGCCCTGTCCCCCCGCAAAGCCCTGGTAATCCTGCACCCAGGGGCCGTTTAGCCCTGTCTGCCTGGTTTGTGGCTCTGCCACTGAAGGGTCCTAATTTGGTGTCATGTAGAGAGAGGACCGGGAGGCAGAGCAGGGCTCCCGAGGATTGGGATCTGCTTCTGATTTTACACCAATGCAAAGGGGGAGCTCGATGAGACCCTTCCCCTCCGGTACTTGCTGCAGAGATGAAAAAAGGCTGGGAAAGGATGTTAGTGAAAACCAAGCACCCCCCAGCCCTGCTGCTGTTCTACATCTGCTCCCCTCCTCCTGCCATCCAGGCTGAAGGTTTTCATTTTATGGTGCTTGTAGCTGGTCATTACTAAACTGATGCTGTTTTGGCATAAAGACTTTGACTTTCTGGATCTGTAATAGGGCAAGTGACCCTGTCCTTGGAAAAAAATAGCTTTAGACCTTCTGCACCATGTGTTATCCTACTTACTATATATTTTTTATCTCTTGTGGCTGGTAAAGCCTTGTGTATAAGGAGGATATTTGTGTGTGTTTGGTTCTTCAACACTATGCTTATTCCTTTTCTTGCCCGCTGCACCCAGCCTGTCTATTGCTTGTCTTGGTGCAGACCACAAGCCAAGGGGAATCACACCTCTCCCTCCACTTTTATTTCTGTTTATGGCAGCAGCTACCACTGCCTCAGGACTGGGAGGTGTGGAGGCTGCACAGTTCACTGCAGAGCTGCACACGGGCTCTGTGGCCAGGAGTGCTGCTGGTGTCACTGAGCTGATGGGTGCCACTTGGGTGCTGGGGGCCACTTCTTCCCGAGCTTCTGACAATGGGGTAACACCCCCCAAATCTTGCTCTTCCTTCCCAAGTAAGTTGTGTTACCAGAAGGGGTACCAGGAAGGCTGTTTTCTTTACTTTTTTTCTCTAAGAAGCTTACCCAAGAAACCTCAGGAGGGACAAAATACATCCACCCCTACCCTACCCACTGCCCTCTTGCTGGGGTAACAAAAGGAAAAAGCACTATTTTCCAGGGGTTTTGTCCTGGGTGAGGAAGGCACAAGGAGTCAAATCCACACCCCTCCCTCACATGCTGGTTGTAGTGGATGTAGCCACAGGATATGTGCAATATAAAGCACTGCCCTATGATAAACCACACTTAGCTCCTTTCTCTCTAATCCACCTCTGGTGGGACTTCTCCTCATGCTGCAGACCTCCATGTGCTTTGTAGAGTGGTCTTTTTGAAAGCAAAACCAAACCAATGACCTGCCACTTGTCTGGGGATTGGGTTCCCCTGAGAAATAGGCACTTGCTGCCCTGGGTGGTTCCTCTGCCCACAGCCCAGCACACACTTCTCAGTGCCATGCCTCTCTACCCAGCCCTGCCACACTGGGGAGTCCACCTCCCACATCAGTACTCAGACCTGGAGATTTACACCTCCAGCCCTTTCCATGGGCTTTTCCTGGATTTATAAGAGGGCAGAATGTGACCTGCAGTGTTTAACAACGGTTGTTAACCTTGACTGTGATCAAATTAGGCTGGAGCAGAAGGTGGTGGTTGTATTGGGAGCTAAGTTGCCTAGAAAATAATGTGCATTCTCTCCTCTTGCATTAATGTATTTTTTTCCAGTGGGCTGGGATATGTTCTGGCTGTGTCTGTGCTAGGGAGGGATCAGCAGGATAACAGGAGTTTCTGACCCAGATGGGCTCCATCCTTTTCTATTATCTAGCTGGAGCCAGAGGAGCTTTTAACTGACAACAAAAGTTTTTAGGCCCTCTCCATGCTGCCACTCTTCAAATATGTTTGAAAGTGTTTTCCCCGATGTGTTTGTAGCATGTTTTAGCTTTGGTGTGATTAAATGCTCAGCTCTTGCAGGTTGGTAGCATAACTTCTCGTTTGTCTGGCTGAAAATCAAATCTGTATCTGCATTTGCCTACCAGAGCTGGGCTACTATCCTGCCAGCCAGCTCACTCCTTCCCAGTGTGGACAGGTCCTTCGTGTATCCCTTTCCAGACAAGAAAGCCCTCGTAGTTCAGGTGCTAAAAATAACCAGTGTGTCTTCATGCCTCGAGTAAGATGGACCATGGGTGGGAACAGCCTGGCTTTTAAAGGGTTAAGGAGGCTGTGTCCTTGGTGACATGCAATTTATGATCTTGTGAATCCTTTTTTAATTATTTTGCTGTGACAGAGGTGGAAATATCCAACTTCAAACGACTGGCTTTATTGATATGCTGCTATTTGTGCCTCTGTGGAGGAACAATCCCATAAAAGCAATAAATTAGAAAAACCCCTTTTCTCATCAGAGAGAGAGATACTTTCTGGCTGGGAGCGAGAGACCTGGTGCAAAGGCATTTCAGCTCCACGAAGGGGCTCTCTGTGATCTGCAGTGAAAAGCCCTTTCTCACTAGCCAGGCACATTTATGGTGCACCCACCTCCTCTCCGAGCTGGACCCAGCTCATTGCACGGGGCTGGAGTTTGGGAACGGAGGAGGAATTTTTGTCTGCATTCACAGACGTTGGCTTAACAGCTGTAAAACATTTATGGCTTTGTGGCTGTTCGTACTGGTTAGTTATTTGCTGTATTTGCACTGAGAGAATGATCAGAAAGCACATTTTCGGACAGAAAAAGGGATTTTAAAGTACAATTAACTAATGCTGTTGGAGATGAGCTGGTTGAGGCCAAAATGGCAGTGTTTATTTGCAGACACGAATGACCGGTTTTCACCACAGGGAACGTAACAAAATCCATCTCATGAATCCAGATGAGAGCAAATATGACATTGTATATTTTTTCTTAAGTGTAAATAGTTACCCGTAACAAAGATGTACAGGCCTGGCCACAGAGGTACCCAGGCGCAGCCATACAAACACCAGCAGTTATGAAATGATTTGTGCTTCCAGCTGCCTTGGGCAGGTGCCTGAGCTGAGCTGGGCTCTGCTAGCGTGTGTGGAGTGAGCATCTCGTAGGGTCTGACCCATCTATGGTCTGTGAGCAAGCCCATTCCCTCTTCTTTAGGCAGGTACAGTCAGATGGTGAGCAAAATATAGATGGAGAATGACCCTGTGGCCACAGGGGCACCCACTGACCCCACTGCAAAAGCCCCTGCTAGCACAGAAGGACCGAGCTTCTTGGCTGCTTCTTTTTGCCATACGTCTTACCTGGTCTAAGATGCTCAGAGGTGCTCAAAGGACTGGGATCCAGCTCACCTGTATATCATGGGGGCTGGTGGTAAGGTCCAGTTCTGGTCCATACTGGGGGCTTTTGTGCCATTGCAGGAGTGTGGATGGGGCAGTAACAGCAAAGTGGTGGTGGCTGGAGTCAGTGTCCAACATAAAACCATCATTGTGCTTGCACTACGCTCATAGTGAAAAGTCGTGTAGATTATCCCAAATCTTTAATGGATACTAGTCATGAGAAGGGTGATGGGTCTGGAAGATGGAGTTCTCTTGGGTACAGCCCAGACTCTGGCTCTTCTCCACCAGTATGGCCCAGCCCAGTTGCTGGAGACCACCCCTCAGGTTGAAGGAGGTTTTGTCTTTATGCTGGTACTCACCTCAGCTTTTCCATCATGGATCAAGTGAGTCTGTCAGTAGAGGCCAACAGCAAACACCCTGTAAGTCAAAGGAATTGCAAAGTTTGGGAAAAATTGATTCCAAGCTCATCCTGACCGAAGTTCCTGTAACTGCAGCTGTGATCTTCCCAGTACCAACCTTAGAAGGAGAGGGAGACTTTACCAGGGCTGAACTCATGCATTTCTAACACCAGTCAAGTATCAGCCCCAGGTCTCATCTTTATCAAAGGGGGACAGCAGTGCACCCAGCCCTGGAACCTGTCATTTGTTTGTGTTACGAGGATCTGTGAAATATCTCCTGTTCTTGTACCAGTGGAAATTTCTATTGTACTTGAAGACCTCCACTCACTTCAGAGGCTGTCCTTTGGTAATGACTTTTGTTGGCAGCCAAACTGTTCCAGGTCTGAACTGATAACACCAAAGTAAAATTGCTCCAAATGCCATCATTATCCCCTGGAAGCACCCAAAAGCAGAAGACAGAGCCCGATTCCCTTTCACATCATGGCATAAATCTGGAATGCCTTCACTGAAGTCCCAGGCACTTCACACACACTAGAGGTGATGCAGGAAAAAGATGGTTTAGTCTCTGAGTATTTACCTGCCATTGATCTAATCCTGAGATGCTGCAGTAAATGGGATATTGCTTTTGACTTACACAGATGCTGGATCAAGCCTACAGTGATTAACATTCAACACCTGTGCTTCAATCAAGCTACTTTTCTGTAGTAATATCATTTATGCTGAAACTTCTTCTCCTTCAGTCACTGATCTTCAGGCTTATCTGCCTTAGCCTGGTGTAAATCCAGGGTAACCCTGTTCTTATTGGAGCTACTCCTGATCAGCACTTGTTTAAATGAAATCAGAATGTGACCCGCAGATGACATCATTTCAGGGCCCTGTAAAGATCAGGGCTATAACACAAGTTCACTGGTATTGATCGCCTCCTCTGTGCTGAACAAACAAAGCAACGTGGCTGAGGCACCATTGTGTTTTAATTCCTTGACATGGTAAAATCTATTGTGCAGCGGCGTCTTCAACATTCTGTTCATAGGCATTGTTTTTCTGGGCGTGGGAACCACCTACCTTCATGCTGGCCCATCCTCATGATTTCTCCTCCAAATCCATAAAGCTTCCAGGCTTGGCACATGATGCACTGGGAGAGATTGATTGGAGCCTGTCTGAGGGATGGAGAACATTACCCATCCAGGGAGAGAGGGACCAGGCAGGAAAACAATCCTGGCCTTGGGAAACTGTATCTACTGACATAAGGAGTTGTTCATCCATGTGGACAGCCCATCTTCTAGATGGGGGGATTTTCCCTCAACACCCAGAAAATCCCGTTCATGAACTGCAGCTCAATGTTACCCTCATGTTCACACTCCACCAAGACCAAGTTCAGGTTGGACTGGGCACCCAATTCCAGCTCAGAGCCCACCCAAACTGGGTTTTCGAGAGCCTGTTTTCACCAGCACCTTGCCATGTCTATGGGAAAGACGAAGCACCATCAGTGATGAACAGCATGGAACCAAACCAGCACCACTGCAGAGCTGGAGCTAACTGGACCCTTGTCCAAAGCAGTCTTTCACTGGTGCTTGGCCATGTCTTGAAGGTCACCAGCGAGTCCAGGCAAGGAGAAACCAGTGTCTGTCACCTCGCTGGGCCTCCTGGGCATGTTCACACCTCCAACCTTAGGACCCCCTCAGGAAATCATCCCACTAGAGGGCACTGGGAGTCGATTTTCCATCCCGTCATCTTAGTTCCTGCTCTTTATTTGAGTTTCTCCTTGCTTAGTGTTCTCCCCACCTCTCCCTCCTTTTTGCTGGCCAGCTCAGACTGTTTAAATTGGAAATTATTTGTATTACTGTCTGTAAATAATAGATGAGGGAGTGAAGTGGAGTTGGTGTCCCTTCCATAAACTCCTCCTCACTTTAATTAGTGCGAAACAGCCTGGTGAGAATGCGAGCTGCCTTGATGCTGGTAATTAAAATTGAAACCACTGAAAAGCTGCTCTATTTTTTATCGGAGCTGCTGTTCGGAGCCGGGAGCCTGCGGACGGCTCTGCAGTAAAGAGTGATAATGAAGGTGTGAATTCCCGGGGGGAGGAGGGGCAGCTGTAGCGATGGCTGAACTTACACCAGATGAAAATGCAGGAGCAATTAGAGGTGGCTGTGTACAAGCTGGGCATCGGAGATTAGTTGGCACCTTGGGAGCATGGCAGGGAGGGACAGGGAAGGGGGAGGGTTTTTTTTTTCCTTTTTGAAAAATTTTAATAACAACAAAAAAAAAAAGACAGAGGAAATGGTTGGTAATTTAAAATAAAGACAAGAATAAGCTGTGTCCCTGCCTGGCCGAGTGAGATGAGAGGGATGGTGGAAGACGGGGCTGCAGTACAGAGCATGTGGGCTGGGATACAACAGGGCCCATCTCGTTTGGAACAGCAGCATTGTCCACGCTGGGTTGTTCAGCAGCTCCAGGGCTGCCCTTGCAGCAGAGGCATGGGCTCATCACAGTTCCTGACCATGGGCTCCACAAATTTCTCCGTGTCCTTGCTCCCACCTGCAGGACAGATCCAAAGCTAACTGGTGCCCATCAAAGGCTTCCTCTCATCCTCAGTTTGGAACAGACCCCATCCCTGAAAAATAATAACTGTTAACTTAGAGAGATGGCAGCAGTGACGAGGATGGAAGAGCAGAGGCAGAGGTCTTTGTTATTGCTAGCCAAGGAGGAGTTTGGGAAGAACTGCTCTAAGTGATCAGATGTTGTTATTAATTGCTTCCTGCCCTGACGTGTTCATCCTAGTGTGGGCTCCACCAAACAGCTGATAGTCTCTGCTCAACAGCAGAAAAATGTCAGATACTATAATGTACTCACTCAGAGCTGCGAGCCCACAAAATCTTCTTCTGGCTACAGCCACCTTGCACAGAAAACACTCCCTGTGAAAAAAAGCACACTAGACGGCAGTGCTTTGCAGGGAGAGGAGCTCCTCCATCCTCTGGGTCCCTCTGGGAGCTGAGGAGCGCCACCACCGAAAGGGCACTTCGTTCCACCCTGGTTCGTTAGCCACTCAGATGCTGGGGAACACCTGAGGGTGCCAAATTGTCTGAATTTAGATTGAAGAGTTCTGTCAAAAGAACGTTAAAGAGGCTGTAAATAACCTACACCTAATGTGTTCTGTTTTCAGAGGGTTGGTTGTTGGCTGCTTCTTGGGTCATAAGTTGCTTCCAGAGGCTGAAGCTCCATGGCAGCTTGTAATGCTGTTCCCATTATGAACTTCGGATTTGAAGTAGAAGAAGCTCAGACTTTCTGTAGGAAGTTTCAATATTGGAACAAAAAGCCAAAATTTAAGAACTGACCATGAAAGGAACGGATTTAATATACTGTGTAATATCATGATCTCAGAAGATGTTTAAAATAGCCTGTGCTTAGTGTTCCTATGCACTAAAAAATGAATTTGAAACATACACTTGGACCTTACCAGCACCAAGGATGCTGTTAAGTTTTCATTTCAAAATTCCACACACTGATGGGTTCCTAGCAAACTGTGTGTCTTTGTGGAGTTCAGGTTTTCTGGTGAAATGCTGCTCGGGTCTAGTATCTTTTCATTATCATTGGTTCACAGTAACAAAATGTTTTTACACTTGAAATTTATCGCTTTATCTCCTGATAGAAGAGTCTGCGGGAAGATCGAGGGCAAAGGAAGGAGAGCTGAGATACTCACAGGAGGTGCTTTGGTGATTTTGTTTGTTTTTAGCTCATATGATATTCTCAGGAATACGCTGATCCAGGTATAATGGGCTGTCCACAATGCCGACTAGTGCCTTAGCATATTAGTGAGATCTCAGTGATTCATATTTATTTCCTATGTCTTCTCTGCCTATTTAAGGTTTCTCTGTGACTTCATTTGTAAAGTATACGCAGCCTTTGGAGAGCCTTTGCTAAGCTCTCCAGGGTTTAGAAGCTCTGGCAATTTCTAAACCCTGGAGATGGGCAAGTTTAGATTCATGTGAGGCTCAGAGACTCTGAAGAATTGCATTTTCACTTGCTTTCAGTTTGTTGTAATGAGGCTGGTTTATTTTATTATAAACCAGGAAGGCATTGTGGTTGGATTAAGCATTTGTTCATTATTATAGATTTTGTTCAACATTATTTTCTCAGTTAATAGGTTGTATTTTCTCACCTGTTAGGTACGAAACAAAAATGTGATTGAGCAGATTTCAAAACTAAGAGGGGATTTTCTCAAGTCTGCAGGACGTGTTTGTTTATCAACTTGTTTCACATACTGGTCACTGGCTATTTCTATTTAAACCAAAAAAAGGAAGAACTGATTTTTACCTGAGCCATCTTGTGTACAAATATTTAGGACTCTGAATGCGTCTTGATGTTTTTCTAAAGAACTTTTTCAAGACAACTAAGCGCTCAATATGTTAGAAGGAAAAAAAATACTCTTTAGAGATGCTTATTTCCCTTCCTGAAAGTTAGGAAATTCCCAGGGGAAAAAAATACAAAAAAAACCCAAACCAAACACAAAACTTATTAGGATAGAACTAAGTTAGAAGATAAATTGAAATCCTTTGATTGAAAGTAATGTTATTAAAAACTTTTAATTATTGAGAAGAAAATGTAGGAAAGGCACTCAGAGCTAACATAAAAATGATTGGAAACTGGTAATTAAAACAAATTGCTTGAAAATTAAACATCACAAAATATGAAAATGCAAACTTGGCTCTGATTCATTATGACACTTAAAACCTGGGATTGTTATTAAACTTGTGGTTGGTTGGTTTGAATTCTGCAGGTCTATGTTGAAGCTGAAAGCTGGGCAAACGCCACAGTCCTTTGCTGACCAAGGCCATCAGGTTTCAGATCCCATCATTACTCTCCTCTTTCCCATCTCTCACGTTCCTCCATTTAGATTTCTACTCTGAAGCAAAACTTCTTGCTCTTTCAAAGAGTATCTGGGTGCTACATTCCCTAGTTGCTTTTAAAGCTTGTTGGTTCCACCCTTTCAACTATTTAAGGCTTTATTTTGCAATCCCAATATAGTTATTTGAAGAGCTGTGTCTCTCTGTAGAGCTCCAGTTTCTGCCCAGCAAAGGTTGCTTTCCTTGGGAGGCAGCCTGCAGATTTCTACACAAACTTCTCTAGAACATCCTTGGGATCTTCCAGGACCAGGTCCATGTTTCCTCAGGAACTTTTCATCAGGCCGTTGGCATCAGACAGCCAATTCCTGCGGTCAGTGAGCTGGTTTGGGAGCCTGCATCACCAAAATGTAATGAGGAGCTCTGCAATAGGTCAGAAGTACGAACACACTTCTGTTGACTTTTTTTGCTTCAGCAAAGCCACCACCACCACTCTGATAGTCGTAGCTAGACAAGACCCATCCAGCCATCTTTTCCTATTAACATATTGGGATTTTTAAATAATTACATTTTCTACATTACCAGAGCACTGGAGTCACCTTGTTGCCATCCTCTGATGGAAAGACTACCTCATCTCCACCTCTGGGACATGTAAGAGGAACATCCCCAATCTTGCACAGGACAGCCGTGGCTCCCTGCAACCCTCTTTGCCAATGGTGCTCTTTCCCAGGGGAGATTGGAAGAGAGCAATCTCAGACTTGGAAGAAGGTAATTTGAATTGGATGTGAAGTTGTTACTAATTTAATGTTTACCCAATAACAAGGACTTTGCAAAACCCCTTACCTTTTCATGAGCCTCAGGTAACACTGTCAATTCATAATTGCTATGATCCCTTTATCCTGTGGTTTAATAAATAATTTACCTAAATTATTAAAATGAAAATTTCAACATTATTAAAAATTAACCAGGTTAAATGAGCAAACAGTAAATAGTGCTGGGCTTGTCCTGTGTGACAGGAGTCCGCAGTTTTTATTGTCTTTTTCCCAGGCACAGAGGGTACATTTCTCCCTCCCTCCCCCTCTCCCCCTGTCTCCACTTTCACTGCTCTACTCTTGTCTTTCACAAACTCCTCTCCTTGATATTAGTTTTGTTTTTTTTTTCTTCCCAGCCTGTTTTTTTGTCTCTGTGTCCTCTTCTCCACCGTTGGTTTACTCTTCCTTCCCATGAACCCCCTCCTTCCCTGCCCTAGCACCAGTCAGCCATCTCCTCTCTGCACATTACATTCTCCACACATATGTAGCACAAGATGCCTGGCGGGCCTTTTTGTGCTTTCTCTCTTTGATCCGTGGCTGGCAATCCCATCTGATGCCAGGAAGACATAGATCCAGGACAACACATGATCTCCAAAGAGCAGAGAGTTTGTCAGGTCTTCAGTTTATGGGCTGCTTCCATTCATGAAAAATTTATTTAAAACTGACTGCTCTTAAAGGATCGCAGCTCTGTCGTTTTTAATTGAAACATTCAGTTTGCCTAAAATGAAGTGCTCCATCTTTCAAGCTGTATCTCTTGCCAGATTTTTTTTTCTTCTCTGTAATTCCTGCTGAACTGCTCCTTCTGCTGTTTTCTGGCAGAATTCCTCATTGACTTGAAAGGGTTCCCTGCTCCAGGCTTCATCCCATCCATTTTCCCCTTCAGCACATGGCAGTCCTGGAAATGGCCTTTCCTCCCGCCTGGCATTTTTTACCCAGAACACTGGCACCAGCACAGACCTCAAGGCACACAGCTGATCTTTTCCTGTAGACCTGGAGGAATCAGGCACCCAGCTCCTGTTGAGCTTTGGCGGGAGCTCAGCGCCTGCGGAAACGCCGGCAAGGCTGTCCGTCCCTTCTCCAGGGTGTCCCCAATGCTATTAAGCATCCCCTGCAGATATCTGGACACTGACAGGCAGATGTGGGCTTCTTAATTTGCTCTAATAACACGCTTCTCTTCTTTCTGCTTCTAAGAGACCAGAAAGTGAGTAAGGCAACATTTGCAATGAAAATTTAGCTTTGTAGACAGGCCCCTTCCCATCCCTTCCTGAGCAGCCCTTGGGTAGTACCCAGTGCTGTTGCAGCTCTGCTTAGGATGGAAAATTCAGAAAAAAATCCCACCTGTGTGCAAAAGCAGAGGTGGTGTGAGGCAGAAGGATAATTCAATTGGAATGTGGCCAAGGGACTGTACCTCGAGTGCCCACTCTTACCATACACCACACAAGGTGAAGCCCCGAGGGTCTGGTCAAAGTGAAGGCCAATGGATGCACTGAGGCAGTGGTGAGACCCAGAGTCTATAAAACACGGGGCTGTGTCCATGGGGAACGTGGCAGTTATTGACTGCACTGTCACATGGCATGGCCCTTTTCTTCCACAGTCAAGGCTGGTATCTGAATTACTTTGGATTTTAACCACAATTAAAGAGCTAATCAAGGTCAACAGCTCCTTTCAAATACAGTTTAGTACAAAATCCTAATGCAGGAATTACACAAATTGATATTGTCAATATAATGGATTCAAACCAATTGTGCTAAACAAGGTTGTATCAAGTCTGTGCTCTGTATTAGGTGAGGGCTAATTCTGTCTAGCAGCAGTGGAGGCAAACACGAAAACAGATACATCAAGCCTTCACAGTTTGGACTTATTACTGAGGTGGTTTTTACCCCTCTCAAATAATTCATTAGTCTAAGAAAACAGTGCAGTTCCAAGGATTTGGTTCCATTCAGAAAGCAGAAGGTGCAAAACTGACAACATGCAATGCATTGGTCTAACACATAGGAGATACAAGGAAGGATCTGTCAAGAGAAATGATGAGCCTAGAGAATAAATTTAAGCAGCAGTCCTTTGTGGAAAAACGTAGGGACAGAAGATTCTGCTCAGGTACCAAATGTATTTCACTGCTTGAGCCATCCTAAAGTATCCAAGACACCAGGAATGGCTGGAAGATGTGACAAGAGACCTGTGGAAAACCCATGCTCTTCCAGCATGGCAGATACTCTAGAGCATCTCAAATGAACTCTAAGAGATCTAACCCTCTCATATCAGGTGACATCTCGGCAGTGAAGATAACCTCCTATTTGCTTTTCCTCTGAGGCACTTCAAGGTTTCACCAACACTGATGGCTTCGACATCCCAGGTGGTCCCTCTCTGGTAGGTGTGAACCTTACTGCTCCCCATTAGGCACAAGGATTTACAGCCACAGCCATGGTCACTCAATGAGTCAGTGATAGGGTATTTTCCATGTTGTTTCCCACCCAGATTCCAATATTTCTGTTGTGAAGGGCTTTCTGGAAGGGCAGGTTGCCTTTTTTTTTTATTGCAGTTAATGACATCCCCAAAGTGGCAAGACCCAAGAAGAGAGGAGAGCTTTCTTCCAGGGAATGTGGAACATCCAGGGCTGCAGGGCACTGTTGCTCAGGAGCAGAGAGCTGCAGGTAGTGGAGCTCCTGGGTTTGTCCATGCAGCTGTCAGAGGAGCCCATGGGGCCAACACTCAGGGTGCCCTTTCCTCTTGGCAGCACAAAGGCAGCCTGATACCATGAGCAAAGGGGAAAGACCACCATGAATTTGTTGCTGTGTATGGGGAAGAAAAATCCGGTCCAAAGACCTACTGGTGTGCAGGGCGTGTTGTTAAGGATGGGGAAAATGGCACCTGGTGAAGAATCAACCTACTTCAGGAGCTGAAGATGGTGCCCTTATCCCTGCAGGTAACAGGGCATTAGATCCTATCTGGAAGTTTCTTCTCAGCTTTGCAGACATGAGCTAGCTCCTTCCCTTCATCTCAGCATTGATTCCTCTCCTCAGGGGAAACGTGTGGAGCGACTCCAGCCCTTGCTCCCATACTCCAAGCTGCTTTGAGAGGGTGGGAGACGGTCAACCTTTCCGGGGCCTATGTGAAAGAAGCTAAATGGGAACATGAAGGTGGTAATGGAGTGGAAGCAGAGCAAGGAAAGCCTCACTGATGGATTATTAGGCACTGTCAAAGTTTCAGCAGAGTGGAAAACTTGGAGGCTGGAGTGAGTAGTAACCCATGAAAAATCACCTCTTCCTTTTCCTGTTCATGGCAGGGCAGCGTGTCCAGATCAAAGCCACCCGTCACTGCTCAGCCTCAGTTGCACAATTTATGAGGCACTGGGGCACCAGCCCATTAACAGCCCCGGTAATTCATTGCAAGGGCAACAGGAGGTGTAAATCCCCTCCCCTCCAAACTTACACATTTACCTAATTGTACCCCAATTTCTGGATGTGGACATCAAAAGGACTGATGTTATGAGCAAGGAGAGCCATGAGAGGTGCAACGGGGCAGGAGAGGAGGCTGAGGAGAGAGTCTGGGGTGGTCAGCATGGGCGGGAGAGGCATGACCCAAGAGGCAGAACCTCTTTCCTTTGCACCCATTAAGTAGCAGAAAATCTCATTGGTTTTAATTGCATTTTGACCTTCCGGAGCTCCTCTCGGCTGTTTCCCTTGGGATCAGAGTTGGAGAAGGAGCATGCTTTGTGCACATGGGCAGCTGGGAGGCCTCCACATTTCTCAAGGTTTGTGAGACATTGTGCTCTACGTGCATGACAGTCCCTGCTGCCAGCAGGTGGTTCAGAGGCTCAGCAGCACTGAAATCATTGGCAGAAGCAGGTAACACCAGCTAAGGGGAGATAAAAGGTCCTGACATGCTTTGGGACCTCAGGATCTAGAGTCCCTAGGTGGATGACATTCATCTACCACTTCATCACTTTACTGGTGGTACTCAGACATATGGTCCTCTCTTATGGTCTTCTGTGACATGTCCACATTCAAAAAAACCTTTGCAGAAAGAATATTCTTTGTTGTTCTACAAAGATAACGGAGATCGAATTTACCCTTTATTTTCTTGTTTCTGGCTACTCTATCCATTCACTCTCTCTGTTTTTATGATCCCCTTAATCTGCCAGATTCCCTTTTGATTCCCATCACCATTTCTCCCCTAGTGCTGTTTTCCCTACACAAGGCTCTTGCTGTTCTTTCGTGCCTGGCTCCAGCTCTTTCTGGCTTTCAGAAAGTCCCCTTCAGTTTGCTCTTCCCTGACTTTGTTCATACACTGTGTTCCCCATGTAAATGCTCAGCTCCATAATGTTAGATAATATTTGATATCAGAAAACTTCCTCTCAACTTTGTGAGTAGGATAAAACACTTATACATTCACAAGAACACTCAAAATGTGAGTTTTCCACTCCCACGTTCTGTACAATAGAACTAAATCCTCATCAGAGGTGTTTGCCTGTAAGAGCAGTGGAGGTGAATAGGCTCCAAAGCAGAAATGGGAGGCTCACCAGTAGTATTCAATAACTGGGATAATATGGCCAGATGAGTGGAGTGTTTTCATCCAAAAATCTTTCCATTTTCCCTAAAAAAATGGCCTTTTAAAGTAAACTTCTTTTGTGTCATTTTGAAGTTACCACTCATCATTCCTTTTTGAGGCAAAACTAGAAACAGATTTCCATGAGCAATTTCCCTCAGAAGTTCACAAGAAATACACTTAATTTCCTAACTGCTGCTTGCTGTGCATGACCCCATGGTCACAGGAGCAGACAGATGTGCAGGACAGGAGAGTACTGGTTTGGCTCAGCAGAGGACAGGGCAGTGACCAGTTAAATGGGGACAAGGACTGAGTGTTTCCTGTTCCTCCTCACAGAGCAAATGCTGGCCCTTAAAGCATGACCAAGAATGAAAATTGGGCCATGATCTTTGTTTAAAAAATAACCAGAAAGGGGATAAACGGAGAGAAAGTGCAAATGAGAAGAGACCGATCTAGCTGGGAGAAATAGTTAGGGCAACAATTTGGAAGGAAATTCTACAAGATTTGGGTTTGTAAATGCTTGTGACTCTTGAAAATGTGATTTAGTCACTTCAGTGCTTTTCAGGTGCAAGAAATTAATTGCTGGTTAAGAGGAGGAAACACAGAAATGTAGCATTTCCATGAACTACTTGTAATAGAGGAAAGTTAGGACACTTTGCCAGTCATGACTTACTGGGAAGCAGATCTCAGCCTCACATGCAGTTTCTCCATCATCCATAACCCTGGGAGGACACAAGAGGGAGATGAGATAAGAAAAGTTTTTGGTGGCTCATCTGTGTTATTTTCCCAGAAAGCAACCTCGTAAATGTTCTTGGATGTTGCTGTGGGAGTTACAGCCAATTTAGGGCTCAGGTTTATGGTTCATTCCCACCCCTAAAGGCAGATGGCTCACCTTCACCAATCAGAAGGGAAGAGGAGAGATGAGATAAAGTCCTTCAGCAGACAGTGAGAAACAGCCACATGTCTCGCCAAACCTTTGATATTGCAGAGAAGTCCAGCGTGTGAAAGGGCTGAGCCTCCACCAGGTCCTGCAACACATGTGAAATCCATCAGGGTCACCGTTCCCATGGTGCTCTGTTGTCCAAGCCATAACACGACACCCTACAGGGAGGGAAAGGCGTCCTGAGGGCAGAGAGAAGAGCTATCTGTGCTTTTAAGAGGTTGGCTGGGAATAAAGAGAATACTTTATGGTGGTTACACTCTGAATTTATAGTTTCCTCCTCTTGCTTTTTAATGTTCTCCTGCCAAATTACCTATGGTTTGTCCCATAACTTCAAGTTGCCCTGTGGTCTGACATGTCCCAGCACCACCTGGGACACATGAAAGAATAAAAAACAAACAATCTGTCAGAGAAGAGAAGGGCTAAACTGCAAAATGTGGATTCTTTTCTGGACCTAAACTCTAATTGTCCAGACTCTTGGGTCAGGATTTAATAGATTTGGCCTCGTGATAGGGCAATGGTGACATTTGGATACTGATTAGGACTTACTTATTCTGAAAGTGTGACTTGGGCACCTCATTTTCAAGAAGCTTTTGGCTGTGAAGTTCAGCAAACATCTATTGCCTTTTAATTAACCTCTCTGTCTTACCACTTAGAGGTCTGAGCTATTCTGCACACATCTATTCTCAACAGATAGAAGAAGAAAGTTCATCACCAGTATCTCCCAGAGCTTCAGAGCACAGTAGGACACCTGCTCAGAGCAGACCTTCTGGTACTTCCCATTGCTTTCCTGGAGAAGCTAAAATCAGGTCACATGGAGCTGCTAATAAAGCTTCTGCTGAGAACCTGTTGGCCATTCATCACTTCAAGGTGAGTAGTTGCCCCAGAGTCAAGGGTTTGGCAACCTATGTAAAATATTTTTGGAAACCTGGTCATATTCTCTGGGTGCCTGGAATCTTGGGTGACTTTTACAGAGCTGTCTAAAGAAACCTAGCTGAGGCTGCCATGTGTGGGCTTCCAGCAGAGCTGTTCCCTGCCACATGTCTCCTCACCAGGAGCAGAACAGCAAACCCAGCAGTGAGAATGATCTACCTTCTTTCTCAACTACCCTCCCCAGTGCTGTGTTCCAGCAGCTCACCACCATGGCTCTAAAACAATTAGGAGGTTTGAAGTTTCACACGCCCCAGCAGGTACAGACAGGACAACTCATCCGTTATTGCAGCTCCAGTGCACAACCCTTTGTAATGATGTGGGGAACCCTGAACTTGCAACCCCTCCTTGACCTTTGCCTGAGCGTAGGGTCATCTCCAATATCCGGGATGGATGCTGGTTGAGCTCATCGACCAGTCTGTTTCAGCTGCAGAGAAGGGAACCCAAACCTCCTGACATGGGGCATCACCTGCCAACTCAAGCATTAAACATTAGTCCCAGTAGGACTTTCACTCCTCCGTCTCTGAGGTGGAAGCAGATTAGGAATTTGATCTCCCAAGATTACTGCATTAAAGTCGCCTTTGAATAGGCTCCCTGTAGCTTGTTCATCTCTTGTCCATCTCTTTAGGGTTTTGCCTTTCAGTAGATGCTACTGCCCTTTGGGCTTTTTTTTCTTTTAGGTTTTCTTCTTTCACCTCCTGTAGGATTGCTGGGGGACGTGGAGGGTGCTCAGGTACCTGGATCCCAGGCTGCAAATCTGGGGAAACCCCAGTGGTTGTGACACCTCCCTCCAAAGCACAGTGCCTGTGCTGTTGGGGCTCTATGGCCAGAGGAGAGATTAAGGGTCTTGCTAGGAGTGTGAGGAGGTTCCATGTGAATATCAGGAAGAACTTCTTTCCTGTGAGAGTGCCAGAGCACTGGACCAGGCTGCCCAGAGAGGTTGTGGAGTCTCCTTGGCTGGAGACATTCAAACCCCGCCTGGATGCGTTCCTGTGTGATGGACTCTAGGTGACCCTGCCCTGGCAGGGGGGTTGGACTGGATGATCTCTCGAGGTCCCTTCAAACCCCTAGGATTCTGTGATTCTGTGATTATGAGGCTGTAGTTGCAGGAGAGGACAAAACTACTGCATGCAGTAGTGGCCATTTTACCCTCTGGGTAGGATGAAGAAACCCTCTAGGGGAGGATGAAGGGCTCACCTGAGGCAGACACAAGGCCAGATCTTGCAAAGGAGGATGGGTGGTATCAAGCTGGCACGGAGATCAAGATCTTCTCTCAACTCTGTAGCCATGGGGACCCAGCTCCAGGTATTTGCTCTCTGATTTAGCTCTGGAAAGACCTACCTACTTTCTCTGTCCTCCTTTCTGCTCTGTACAGGTGGAGTAACCCATTGTTTCCGTTCCTGGCTGTGCCCGGCGGGGAGGTGGTGGTGCTGAGCATGATGCTGTTTAATTCACATTGCTGTTCTCCACCGACAGCACCTCTCGCAGGGATTGCAGAGTAGCCAGCGTGCCACGGTTGGATTGAGCAGACAGATTTAATTAAGTTGCGATTTAATTACCTATCAGCATCCCTATTTAATAAAGCTCAGGAGGATTTTAATTTAAAAAAAAATAATAACAATAAATGATATGGCCTGTCACAGAGCGGTGGGAACAGCACCGGGTCCAGGCAGGATGGCAGTGAGGGCAGTGTCCCTGCCCTGTGGGGACGAGGCAGCAGGAGGTGGCTGGGCTCTGGCAGAGCCTGCAAGACCCACCACGACCCATCTTGGCAGCCGGCGTGAAGCCGCGTGCTCGGGGCTCACCTCCAAGCACTCCTTGTCTCGCCTCTTGCGTGCAGAGAATGAGAGGGACTCGCGAGCCCGCACCCACTGCCAACAGCCCTGAATTTTCCTGAATAGGGTTTGTTATTTTTGCCATCTGCTGAAGCTTTCTGCCTGTGTTGGGAGGTTGGCTCTCATGGTGGTTGGCGTCTCTCTGTGTCCTTGTTAGACTGCAAAATCGGGCTGTGGATGTTGGTTGGGTTTGCTGGTGGGGTTTTGAATATCCTGAAAGAGATCCAGTGGGTTCTTTTAATTATTTTAACCTGAGGTTTGGTTTTGACTCACTAAGCTGAAGTCAAAGTGCAGATGCCCAGCTGTGTGTGGTGCTCAGGGCCATCAGGACTTGGGGGTGTTTGGAGAAGACACTTTGCTTTGGCTCCTCTCTGAGTAATAATTTAAGATGCCAGTTAGCAGCCGTGCCCAAAGTCTGGGAGAATTTCCACCAAAGAAGACATTCATCCACTTCAGCACTTTAGCCACTCTCTATTTCCAAGCTCCTCCCAGTCTCACTAACTTGCACACAACATCCATCTCGCTGTTTTGCTGAGGATGTTTCCTGAGGGTTCCATTGTGCTTGAGGTTTTATTTCTTTTGGGCCAGACCCAACCCTGTGGCAAGCAGATGTGGTCGTTATCCTGGGGTGAGACTCACCAGCTTTACGCGTGCTCGGATGGTGGCCGGGGACCTTCTGGTCTTTGTCACCGATGGGGACAGGTTTCTTGTTCTGCCATCTGTGTTCATCCTGTTTTCTGTTTTAGAGCTTTTCTTTAACGGAGACTCACCTGGGATCTCTGTGTCTTGCAGGGCCCCATTGCATCTCCCCATTGAGGAGGATGTGTCGACACCAAGTTTAGCACTTCTTGAACTATGATAACTGTAAACACGATACAAAGGAAGCAGTGTTTTTAAACAATAAAAATGAAGGAAAGCCCAAACCTTTCCCTAGTCACCAGCATCACACCAGATGAGATCTAGCCTGAGCTCTAAAATACCTCCGAGGGGATCATATATCCATATGTGCTTCCCAGCTGCACCTGGGACATCACATACGGCTTCCTCAGCTCTTGCTTTCACCTCTAAAAGACATCTAGATTTGGGGTACTCATTTTTAGACACTCCTTAGTTAGGCATAGTGGGTCCCCTCCCTCTGTCCCCCCCCAAAAAAAGCCACTTTCCAACAGAGAGAAACAGACCTTGATATTTCTATTGTTTCATGGTAACAGCGCCTGTCCTGAGACCCCAGGCCTGACAGATTGACATAACAGGTTAATAAGTGCTTTCCACTTCTCCTAAAGGCTAATTAAATATTAATCCACTTGGTGAGGTCAGCAAAAATAACAAACAATTGGCAGAGTGAAATTCATTTAATTAATTCTCCTGTGGAGGTTTTTCAAGCATCTTCCTCCCCTGACACACCGCTGCCTCGGCTGTGGCAACCTACAGTGAAATCAGGCCTTATTGGTTCTGGGCCTGCTTTTCTCAGATATTTAATTTTGCTTCTTTTTTTTGTTTGTTTTTTTTGTTTGTTTTTTTCAGTTTCTGAATGCAGGTTGGGTATTGCCCAGGGCCCTAAGCACAGAGATGAGAGAAGAAGAGAAAGAAGGGAATGCAAAAAGGGAGGTGGGGTGCAAAGATGAGGAAGAAGACATGGACGAAGTCTTCTTAGAAGATTTTGACCTTCAGATGCCAAAGGCATGAGATGCTCTTAGTCTTTGCAAAATGAAGCTCAGGCAGTTTTTTGATATATTTTTTCTTGCTGGAAACATCAAGAAATTGGTATCTTTCTTATTTCTAGACAAAAACTCCTTACAGAGACTAACAGGATCCAGGAGTAATCTGGGCTGCCAGTGGGAGCAGCTGTCCCACCGTGGTGACTATTACCTGCACGTGGATTAGTAGCTTCTGTGACAAATAGGTGCAGTTTGCAAGTAAAAGCACCAGCAAATCCAGAACATGTGAGAATTTACCCTGGTACCTGTCCTGGCATCCCCAGCACCCTTTAACCCCCAGCTCCACTCTGAACATTTCTGGATGCAGCACCTTGCTGCACACCAGCAATGAACACTGCATTTGTGTTCCTGCTCTCATCCCTCCACACCACAACTGACACAGATGCAGGAGCTGGAAACAGGCAAGGAACATTGGGAATTTCTCCTGTCTCTGCTAGAGGGCAGACCCATTACAGAAGTAATTTCTTGAGTGACCCTTGTCTCCTCTGCCGCAGCCTTGGTGCTGCAGCGTGCCCTGCCTGCTGAGCAGGAGCATGGGGCTTGGGGCATCTGTCGCTGCAGAAATTGCACAGTGGGTCCCCCTTAGCCTTGGTGGGGATGACGTGGGCTACAAGGGGCACAAGTCATCTCAGCCTTTAGGTGCCTTTCTCACAGCAGTAATCTTGGGACCAAGAAAGAAAGGGGTGATGCAGAAGACAGCGTGACTGTGGAGCAATGAATAACTCCAAGAAGTAAACCAGAGCCTACTCGCCTCCAAATTGCACTGTTAGAAACAAATAACAGAAACCTCCCAAAGAAAGGGATTCAGAAAAAAAGTCTGCATACACAGGGGTTTCATTGGGTCTGTCTCCAGCTATTTCTCCAAGCATCTGAATGTCTGGAGGATGGGTGTCCCCAAGGACACTCCATGGCTGAGTTCCCTGCTCCCTGTACTGCAGCCCAAGCTCACCTTTCAGCATGACAGGGAAAGTGTCTTTGGGCATGAAGCCTTCCAGGCATCAGCCCAGACTTGGAGACAACTGAGGAAGAGTGGGGAAACTTTATCCAGGTTACTACTTCAGTTCCACATTAATTTTTTATTTATTTGAAAGTGACAATGGAAGGGTTTTCAAAGTAAGTCTAAAGTAATTAGGCGCTCCTGCTGATGGATTGCACTGGAGAGACATGTGGATTATTTATTACAAAGTCACTTGCTGGAAAGGTTAGAGGCTGAGAAGTAATTATTTTTTCCTTTTCTTTCCCTTTTTTTTTTTTTTTTAAGTGGAGGAATCAGCAGGGGAGAGCAGCTCAAGTTCCTCTGTGAAATATTCCCTCCTGGCTACTTCACCCTTTTGTCCCCTCTCCCATGTTGTCCATGGGACAGGGCCCCCAGGGAGGACATGAAACAAGAGCTCATGAAGCCTTGACTGCTGGAAGGGTGTTTTGGGTTGAGATCCCTGCCCAGCATGCACTTTCTGCACCAGGGATACTTAAAAGTTTCCCCCTCTTTGACTTCAACGTGACATACCTACAACCAGGGTCAGCTTTTGAGGCTGCCTGGCTCACCTAACCAAGCCCACAAAGGTTGTGAGGATGGCTGGTTCTCATGGCACGTCTGGCACACGTCTGGTGGATGTTTTGAGCCATACCAGGAGGATTCAACATTTCCAGAAACCTCAGCTGCCTCCTTCTTTCCTGCCTTGTAATCTAAGTCTAGGATGGGAATTGAATCCAAAGAAATGCAATCCTCGACCTTGAAAAACAAAGCCAGGCTTGGCTCAGCCTAGGGATGAATATGCAATAGCCCTAATCAGGAATCCTTTGTCAGAGAGGGGATAATTGTGGCTAACAACATGTTAGCGTAGTGCTGGATCTTCAGGCTTCTAACAGCTTATAAAATCAGGATCCTTTTTCGGTGGGAAAAGCTGAGTGAACAAAGACATTCCCAAGCAATTAATCACTGGAGAATTCAGCTCCTGCTGGACAGCCTTGAGTGAACCACACAAGGTCTCGCGATGTTCCAAGGGAGAGTCTAGGATGGAGTCAGGAATTAGAGGATGGTCTCAGGGGAGTGATGTTGACATGGGGAAGTTGGGAGGATCAAGCATTAACAGCACTGCTCTGTTTGTGTTCCTCAGATGGTGCCCATCGCCGTGGTGTCTGGACATGCATTATCTCAGCCTTACAGGGAAATGTGTTTGAGGTCTGTGTCAAAAAAATTGTACAAAGTACTTCAATAACCCTTGTCCTCTCACAGGGGTCAGTCTGATTTTAGTTGAAAAATGATATGAGCTACTCAAGGTCAGTGAGGAGTAGGTATCGGCGCTGGGGCTGGTTCTGAGGCCCCACCAGCCCTGTGCTCTCATTGCCCAGCTGCGTTCCCAGCTGCCTCTGGCCATGCATCAACACAGCCCTGGGAAGACCCTGCCTGTGGTGTCACCACCTTGCGCCAGCCACATCTCCCCAGAGCGCCCAGCTAGGGACACAGCCGGTGTTCCTGGGGCCTGTTGTCCATGGCTGGCCTCTGGGCCACCCAGGCAGAGCTCTCCTCTGACAGCAGCAACCCCCGGCTCATGGTATTTATAGAGCCCATCCATGTCCTTGGCTAGGAGGGCATCCGTAATCTCTTACAGATGTTGGTGAGAACAAAGCCAGCCAGTGACTCGAAAGGACCGCCCAGCAGAGTAATGGATGGAGACCTATTTCTTTGTCACCTCTGACATTCCTCCCTCTGCATGCTCTCCCTCTTCCCCAGGAGGCTCACTGGGGCCTGCCCAGCACTCCCCAGTGCCCAAAAACCTTCCCTCAGGCAGGGACTCATCCCATTCCTAGCAGAGGGAGTCTTAAGAATCTGTTCTCCTACCTCCCCAAGTGGGATGGGATGTTTTCCTAGAAATACCCAAAACCACATGAATGAGAGAGGAAGAACACAGAGATGCCTTCTGCTCTGACCATCAGATTGCTCCCTGCCTGTTTTCCTGGGGCTTCGGGGCCAGGTAGCACCTGTGCCACCCTGCAGTACACACATATCTGGCCTTCCTGCACATTGGGTTGTATTGCATTACCCTACATCCTTATATCGCCGTCTCAAGTTTTCTCTTCCAGTTGCCAGTATCTCCAGCATGGGAATAAAAATCTTCTCTGATCTCTTCAGCATCCTTTCCCTTTTTTTAACTTATCATCTCCAACTTCTCCTTCACCTCTGAGTCAAACCCCATGCCCAAATTCTCCCTTCTTTCCCTTTTGCTGCTCCTGAATCTTTTCTGTGCCTTCCTCCAATTCCTCTCTTGCCTTGCCCTGAATCCCACCCTGTCTTCTGCACAGGGGGGGCTGGTACTTGGCAATGCTGGTCCAGGGCCGCCTGGCTACCCCAGGACCTGGCGGAGCATGTCCTGTCCTTGTTCTCAGGTCAACGTCCCGTCTTCCAGGAACCCAACTGTTCTCCTGGCAAAAACCAAGCTGTGGGATCTGATTAGGAATTTACTTGCCTGGATGCTGCCATCTTCTCCTGAACCATTGCCTGAGACCTTGGTACGTTCTTTGGGTTGTTCCACAAAGGGTTTCTGGGGAGCTTCAGGAGCCAGTAAGGAGCAATAAGCTCATGGACTCATACAGTGTGTGAACTCAAAATAGTGCTGGCAAGAGGGATGAGCCAGCTCAGTGGAAAATGGAGCACATGGAGCTGCTGGACAGTCTTCTGGCAGCACTGAGGGGCAGGAGGGGTGCGTTGGCTGGAGAGGTTCGGCTGGGAAAGCAGTGCCAGTTCCCGTCCCCACTGCATTTAATTGCAGAAGGATCTGCAGCCAAGCAACCTCTTAACGAGGGTCTGGTTCATAACACGTGCATTTTCCTTGAATCACTGCTAGAAATAACATTGAGGTTATAAATCCTGGCTGACCTCCTGCTGAGCTGGGCATAGCGTTTAGGGGTGCAGCTATTTCACATGTTTTGGAGCCGTACGGGAGCAGGCTGAGCAGCTCCTTGGCCAGCAGTTCCATCCAGCTACACCATGCTACAACTGCGTTTCACTTGCTTTTAATTGCATCTTCTGTGGCACCTTACGCTGTCCAAAAAATCCACTATAGGAACTGAAACAGCAGGTAGAGGGAAGCCAGTTCCTCCACTTGCTCTGCTCAGGTCTCAAGTCTTCCTTGCCGTCCTCCTCACTTCAGCGTGGCCTCATGAGTGCCTGTGCAGGGATTGGCACCTGGAAGTTCCTATGAGGCTGAAGTTGGTGTTAGACCCCGACTTAAGCTCAAGTGTGGGGAAGAGGAGCCCTGTGGAGATTGTCTTTGAGGCTTGGGCTCCTTACTGGTGCCAAGTCCCTCCACGGGGAGGGAGGCAGGACAGACAAACGGACGGGCAGGCAGTGGGTTGGCAGCGCTTGGCAGAACGGAGCCTTTGTGCTGAGCCAGAGCAGGACTGACTGAGGATGTTCTAATGAGTTATTCTGGTCAGGGCAGCCCACGGAGACAATACACACACTGATGCTCGGGCTAATGGCAAAACCAGCTTCCAAACCCATGGTGGCAGAGGGAGGGAGAGGGGCGGATGCCTGCACACAGAGGGGACCAGTGCCACCAGCTTGGGGAAGGGGAGGCTGGAGGAAGAGGATGGTCAGGAAAGGAGGCATCTCCTCCCATCACCACCCCCTACAAAGGGGACAGACCTCCCACTTCCACTGCCCTTTGTATTTGTTGAGGTTTCCTCCGCTCCATCAGCCCCTTGTCCCTGCTCCAGCCCCTTCAGAAGCATCCATGTTGGGATCCCTTTTGCAGGACACAGGATCTCCCCAGGCCTGTCCCCCACCCCGCTGGAGCCACCGAGGGGCGGCCGCAGCCGTTCACCGGGCTTTGTCAGGAACCAAACACAGTAACTGTTTAACGATTTAACTGCACTAATGAATATTGGGCCAGATATTTTCAAGGCCTGTTCAGACTGATTACTTGGAGAGCTGAGTATGTCTACCAATTACCCAGGCAATTAGGCAACTAATTAAACACTTACCCTCAGCTTCATAAACAGAAGAGAGAGAGAGGGAAAAAAAGGAGGGAGGGAGGGAGCTGGCTCCGGTTTCTGTGAAATATTAGCTGTCAGAAATTGCTGCTTGCAAGGGAAGGTGCACAAAGGCAGACGGATCTGGGCGGACAGAAAGACTGACAGCTCACACCAGGGAGCGCAGCCCTTGGACCCTTTGCCGGTGCCAACCGCATGGAAAGGCGCCGAGCTGCTGGGTTTGTCCTGCTCAGGCTTCAGGACACATCCAAACCATCGCTCCCTGCCGCTTCCCTGCTTTCCAGCACACATCAACATGCCATCATCCAGCACAGCACAGGCAGGGAGGTGCTGGGGAGAGCACTCGCCTGGAGTGCCCGAGCATCCCACCCTGTGCAAAAACACACGTGGAGAAAGGAGAGAGCAGCCAGCTGCGAGCCAGAGCACTGGCAGAATTGCTCTGCAATGGAGAACAAGCAGAAATGGCCCCAGAGTGTGCACACAAGAGGGTTTATGACAGTTTAGGACAACGTGGTTTCAACCTTCTAGAGGTTTTCAGGATCAACGCTGGTGACCAGCTAAGTTTTTTGCCAGGGTTGGGAGAGTGGAGGCTTTGCACAGTTTAAACCCCCATCTGACATCTGCTCAGGCCACTGCTATGAAGGAGTTTTATGTTAAACCCAAAGCTGGTGTGACAAAGGGAAGCAGTGTGGTTCCCTCCTGGCAAGATGCAACAGAGATGTTTCATGCTGGGCTCACCACTTCTGCCCAGCTCAGCACTGGTGGAAGGGACCAGCCAGCTCCTGCCACTCACCTCACCTCTGCAGAGATTTGTGTTTTCCTAGAAATAACAGTCAGGAAAACATTGCTGGAGGGTGTTCAGAAACACGCATAGCTTTGGAGCAATTTTTGACAAGTAGTTCTTTCTTGGAAAAAAAATGAAAACATTGGGAAAAGGCAGAAATATTTGTATGACTTTTTAATTATTTTGCTATACATTTCTCCCTTTGAAAATATGCTTGCCCCTCCATTTTCAAAGACAGATTTTGAAGAGTTTGAAGCTGTGCTCCTGCCTGATGCAGGGTCAACCCCATGGCAGTGATGAACATGCTTGGAGGTTCAAGAATCTACCATCATACCCTCTGAGAAGGCTGCAAAGATACCCATCTATTTTTAGATTCATCAGGTCTTCACAATGTTTGTTTGTCCATCCAGGTGCAAATCTGAAACCAGAATGGGATCAGAGAGATGCTCAATGGTAGATTATTTCCACATCGTAACTACTGAATCCTCTGCCTGGCTGGATGGGGATCTGCAAGGGATACTTTTTGTGTATTTCTGGGTTACTCTCAGAGCTGAAATGATGGGAGGAAAATCCTGAAGTCTCTCTGCACCGAGACACTCTGACAACATAGACCTGCTTTCTTTTGATACTGTTCATCTTGAAGTGGTGATGTCTTTTGAAGACATCGAGGTGGGCCAGATTGCTTTGGGGTAATTGCAAATATTTCAGATGATGAAATCACCCCCATGAAGGTAGGATTACACAGGAGCCACCTTGACAAGCCATATATTGGTAGTATGGGCAGATGGACTTCATCTCGCTTGTGAATATTCATATAGAGACCTTTGCTGAGTGAAGTGATGGAGCTGGTAGGAATAACTGGATGTGACACGCGGTTGATAACGCACAGATGGCATTTAACAAGGTAAATGAGTGAACTGATGGGCTTCACCGGAGCCTTCAGACAAGGCAGAGATGGAGTTTGCATAGCCCTGGAGTCTGAATGACCTAGAGGTGATTCACAGAAGGGGTCTCACTGTACCTGCTCAAATGACACATCTGGGTTCAGGGCAGCTATAGCTGCATATGTCCTCTTTCCAAGTTCTCCAAGACTTTTTCACTCTTTGGCATCAAGGTCCTTCAAAAATAGCCCCTCTATTACCACGTACCCCAGGAGGGCTGAGTGATGACTCACCAAGACATGTTTCATTGCTGGGTGCCTGTCTCACTGTTTGATTTGCTCCACAACCTCCTTCCTCTGGGCTGCCTGCTCAGGCAGCTGACGGTGGCTCCTGGATAAGAATCCTGACTTTCTAGGATCACTGCAGCTTTGGTCTCTGATGGTTTTGCAGCTCATTTCTCCCTCACGCCATTGAACTTCCCCGATGTGCACCACTCAACACCTTGGGGAAAACAACCCAGCTTTGTCTAATGTGCATACTGAACACAAGAATTATTGATGAGATGTTTTTATTCAGATCTCATTTACTAAAACAAATATTTTTTTTCTCTTAGTGTGCATTAATTTCCAAATATTAAAGGTTTCCAGTCTCCTTCTGACGCCTCTGCTCTCCACCTTTCTGAGATGTAGCCCTGCAGAGCTGAGATTTCCAAGGCCCTAGGGACTGTGGTCCTGCTCTCTGGCTTGCAGATGTCCAAGTGACATGGACAAAAGGTCAAGCAGCTGGAGGACACCGTGAAACCATAGTGGCTTGCCATCACAGATCAGCCTATAGCAGCAGAGTTTGGTGATGCCAACTTCTGCCTTGCATTTCATTGGGAAGCCACGATGTCTCCACCTTCAGGTAGGTGGAGTTGTGGCAGAACTTGCTTGAACTGGTTTTGCTTCCATAAGGAAAGACAAAAATACCCTCCCAGTAACAGTGGTGTCTCTAATGTACCGTGGGGCTCTCTTGGATTCAGGGCCACTGGGAGTAAGGAGAGTTTTCCCACTGGCTCAGGGGATGCAGGATGGGACCCTTAACTATTACTCCAAACAAAACAAACTGTCCTGGTAATTGGGGTAGGTCTGCTCTTGCACCAGAGAGTTGAAATATTTATTGTGTGAAACATCAGAAAAAGGAAAGGAATCTGCTGGGAGCACTTGGTTTGTTCCCGTACAACATACCCCGAGGCTCTGTTTGAATGCTGGGTCTGTGGCACAGAGACGGGAGCTTGTTTTGATAGTTTCTCTGCATTCAGAGGCATGAACACTTTACAGTTTTCTGTTTAAATGACCCATTTCTGAGAGCGGAAAGCACCAGCCAATAAGCGCCCGGGCCCCTCCGCATGTATCCGGAGTTTACAAACCATCCCCACCGATCCGTGGTAGTTAATGGACACTCCTGCTGCTTAGGGGGGCTGGAAAACTGTTCCAGGTGACTACCAGCCTTGGCTAGAGACAACTGGGTCCCCAGAGGTCTGGAGAGACACATGAGAATGAACTCAGCGTTTCTCCTGAAGCATGACGTTGATTAATGATGGTGCACGGCCACGTCCTGCTGGCCAGCAGCGCAGTTGATGCAACCTGAGGGGAATAGCTGTATATAAAGGAACTGAGCACCAGTGTTCACCATGAGCCAGCCACTGCCTATCCGCCAGGGGCTTTCAGACATAAAATTGGCAAGTGGCTTGTAGCAGTTTCAAAGCTACACCTCGACTCTGCCTGCTCTTGTCACCTGCTCGCCTGTTGTCACCTGGCATTTTGGCTTCAGCCTCCAGACAGAATCACAGGAGATTCACCCTCTTCCCTGGGGACCAGCCTGGTCGAGCTGGCTCTGGTTTTGGACCAAGCAGTACACTGACTCTTAGGAAGCTGGAGCAGTGCTTCTAGCAGGAAAGTTGATTTTCCTTCTTTTTGTTGTTTCAGCTACTCCATGAGCTTCTGCGTGTGATGGCTGAAGCTAGAAGATGCGATGAGTTGATCTAGTCCATCTTTCTTCATAATACCAACTGCGGTAAGGTGGGTAAGGGGTTAAAAGGGAGATTGCAGAACCTAATTCTTTTGGGGGTCTAACACTTCACATGTCATCCAAAGGAAATCTAAACATGGGATGGAGTCTTGAGCTCAACTTAAGACCTCATCCCTCCTCAGTGAACAATGCTGGCCACATCTGACACACAGCTCCAACTGATCCTTCTTGGGGGTCTTTGAGCTGGGCATGACAAATGCTCAGCACAGCAGCTTAATTGGGGCTGAGGCTGCCTGGACATGGTCCTTCAGTCTTCTTTACCCTCTCCAGGAGGAATCTATTTTCCCACCCAACACTGCATGGAAGGTCTACACACCACGCTGTGCTGTTGCTGCATCGGGCTGCTGCTTTCTGCTTCTCTCTGGCACTGGTCAGGGGGTTCTGGGATTATCTTGTGCAAAATGTCCTCACATATGAAGCAGTAGTCTGGCATTAGGAAGAACTGGAAAACCCTCCTCTCCCAGTAGGCAATTTCCTCCAAACCTGTTTCCCTACTTCACTCCAGAAGTGCTGTGCATCCCTTCTTTGCCTCTTCGTGTGGGCAGAGGAGGAAGACCCTATCATCTTTGCAAACTCAGCACAGTGCAGGCATTGAGTGAAGCGTGGGCATCTTAGCATCTTTCATCCCATGTGCTCTGCATCTGAGGCTTCCTGGGAGCTCCCTGTGCGAAGCTGAAAACATCTGCAAAAGCAAAGGTTAAGAAAGCTGCTGGGGACTCATGTTACCTCTCTCCCTCGAGGGCTCTGTGACTTCCATTCTCACCACTTCCAGCATAATCAAAAAACAAACCTTGCATGCCTGAGAATGTAACTTCTCTCAGAGGTAGGACCTACTGGTCATAAACCCATTGTAAAACAGCAGGTTTCCTGGTAAAACACACTGGCTCTTTCCCAGGGGGGGTGACGCTCTGTCTACAAACCCCAGCAAGAATCACAGCAGCAGGTTATGCAAACAGATGCCGGGGCAGGAGCGGTTTGGGGTGAGGAGAGGTAGGAAGTTGGCTCTGCTTTTGCCTGGGGTGGTGGGTGAGGAGCTGATCAGCCATCCTCTCATCTCCTGCTGTCCTTGGAGAATGGTAGGACAACTATGACCTAGGAATGGGTTGCAAACCCCCAACCAGATTTGAGACTCACCCTGGCTGCCAAGGATTGGCTGTGCCCCTTCCTAAGAGCTTTCTTTTGATACAACCAGAAACAAACTGGAAAGGAAAAGGGAAACCCAACGCACTTTGCAAGAGAAAAGAAGCTCCCAATTGGGGCATCAAATCACCCAAGTGCCACCAGGATGCCCCTGGTTTTGCTTTCATGAAAACCCCATTTGCTGGAGTCATCTGGATTAATCCCTCAGTGTGGGGCTTATGTGGGAGGCAAAATATTAGGGCTTGGAGGATGCTCTGTTAAAAGTTGTATATTCTTCTGGGCATCTGCCATCGTTTGAGGAGTTGGAAATGAAACAGGAGTCCATGTCTGTCTGTTTAACACAGTCCGAGCTGTGCCTGCATATTTATTTATATCCAACACACATAACATACACCCTGGTTTCCATAACCTACACTCTGATGGTGCAGCCAAAGACGCAGTGTCCCATTTACCCTTAGTTCAGACAATACCAGGAGACATCTATGGCTTTCTGTGACATGCAGAAGGAAAATGTCGGCTTATTTCTGCGTGAGCATGGGTTTCCTCTGGGATGCCTTGATTGATATGCTGTTATTGATTCAAGAGGCAGCTGGGCTGGGTGCAGGGTGCCCAAATACGAAACGAAGGGGAAGCATGTGCAGAGACCACAGCTGTCCTGCCTCCCCTTCCCATCTGAAGCCTCCTGACCCCTCTGCTATTAACCACAGCCCCAAAGCATGCTGCTGGCAGGGTAGCTGCCACCTCCAGGCTTTTTAGCAAATCTTCCCCCCAGCCTTGGCCCCAGAGCCCGGCCACAGCCACTCTCAGGGTGGCAGATTTGTCTGTCTGGAGAAGGGCATCCGGATGATCTGGTGGAGCAGCTCCAGGGCACCTCTGGAGCTGAGGGCTTGCAGATGTGTGGGCCAGGCTGATTTCTGGCTGTAACACTGCTCCTCCCTCTGCCATGGGCTGACAGTCATATGGCAGTGGCAGATAGGCAGGACAGGGAGGAAACCACCAAAATACAAGATTTTTAGTTAAGGAAGATGAAGAAAACTTTGGGGTTTTTAACACTTCTGTCTATGTTTATTCCTGTGATATTTTTGAAAAAAATGCTGATGGAATATTGGTCAGGACAGAGGGAAGAAGTGAGTATGAATACTGCCTTCTACAAAAGTTGGTATAAAATAATTAAACTAAAGCAGCTGGAAACAGAATGAACATGAAAAAACTCCTGGACAGGGATTTTTTTATTCCCTCTCTGCAAGAGAAGCTAACTGCAGGAGTTTGGGATCCAGCTCCCAAATCCTCAGCAGTTTGATGGAGGGGGAGGTCTCTGCTCTGTGTTTCTAGTGTGGATCCATGACTAGAAGCCAGAACAGTTGTGCCTGGATTTTATTTTCATCACTTCAGTCTTGTACCTGCATCGAGGTGTTTCCATTCCTGTGTCCTCCTGGTGCCAAAGGAATACACCAGAGCTTGGAGGTGAAGTATGGCAAAGTTTCTGGAGAGCAGGAAAGGAATTCCCCCCGGAGTCTGGAAAGACCCTATCATTTAAATTAAATGTTAGCCTTTGAGAAGACAAAAAGAGCACTGTCTCCAACAGGGCTGCTTGGCGACATGGCTAATATTTATTACAGTGCAGGTAGTTTAAGAAAACAGAGGCATTTCACTGGGGGTTTGGATCTTCAGCCTAACTAGGAGCTTGGGCTGGAAAGGTTCAGTTGCTAATTAAATCTAAGTTGGACACTGTTCCATAGAGGGTAGATTGTAACTATAAGAGGATGTTAATGTGGATTTTAAATATTTATTATAACTGAGGTAGGTTATAAAAACAGACATTCTTCCTTTCAACACTCTATAATGTCAGATTTAGAGGTTTGTCTCGGGCCGTGAGTGATTTCCCAGCAGCTGTCAGGGGCTGGAGGGCAATTTATCACCCTCCCAGTGAGAGATCTCGCCGGACAGTGAAAGATTAGCATGCTGATTTATGGCATGCAAGGAAAAGACAACGTTGTTGGAGCGGGCGCCTGGGTGCTGATTTTCACACACCTGTTCCCAGCCCGGCCGCACAAGCCGATGATTTCACTTCTCCGGCCGTGCCTCGTGGAGCCAAGACTTTAAATCACTCCAGTGCTGCACACCGGGACCAGGCACTCCCAGTCCGAGGATGCCGTGGGATGAGCGGGCAGGCAGCCCGGCTGGGACAGCAGGGATGGGTTTTGAAGGACTTTACAGGCCCAGGCTTGGTTTGAAGCTGGCAGTTCCCAGTGGGGTTGGGCTTTTTTTTGCCAGGGTATCGGTGCAATGAGCTCCACCCAAGTCAGGGAGATGCGACAAGAGCTGGCAGCAATACACACACCTCTGCAGGAAGGGAGAAGTTTATCAAGGGGCAAACAGGGAGTATTTTGCCCCTGGCAGCAGCCCTGCTTCCCGACATTGCCCCTTCAGAAGGCATTCAACACCATCCCCAGAAGATAGAGAAGCATCTCTCATCTCTAAAGAGCACAGCCCCACAGGGGTTAAGCCCCTTACTCAGGGTAAATCTGCTTTGAACCAGGATTCCCCTGTCTCCCAGGGTCTGTACTGGGGTACGCTCACACCCTGGTCCCTCGCCCTCCTCCTGAAGCCAGCCCATGCCCAGCCCCAGCCCCAGCCCCGGGCTCTGCCCAGCCCTGACAGCACGGTGACGGGCAGCTCCCATGCCCACCCCACGCAGCACAGCTCCATCCGAGGGACGCCGGGAACCAGGGATCTGACTGCCCCTGGATTTCATGAGTGCAGCAATTGCTGCATCATTTAGACTCTGCCAGGGAAATTCATTTATAAGGATGCCTGCTCTGTTTAGCTTCTCCTCCTCCCTTCTCATTATCTCTCCTCCTTAACCCCACCTCTTTCTGAAGACATTTATTAATAAGCATGTCTCCAACACATGTTCAGGAGCTTGAAAGCCCATCTTCAGATGACAAAGGGGAAGGGACAAGAGGGACCTGAGTGTGGGGATGAGCATGTGGGAGGTAGGGGTGCCAGGACCCAGGGCTTTTCTTTAACTGTGAATGATGCTCTACTCAAAGTCAGGACTGAGGGTTCACAGCCTTCTCAATTTGATCCCAAATCTTGGAGGAAACTCCACGCAAGTGGCTTGGGAAAGCAGGATAGACAATCAGCACTTGCTGGTGAAATGTCCCATCCCATATATCAGCTGCCAACCATGGGTGCTGCAGTTCTCATCTCCCCGACCATGGGAGGGGGTAAGGATGAGAGATGTGACCAGCAAAATTACTGATCTCTTTGTCACCTGCACGAGTGGTGGGGAAGGGAGAGGAGCGGGAGGTCCCCTGGTGACTACACCCCTGGAGCCCAGGATGGATCTGGTGTGGAAATGTCTCGGGTTTGTTCACCATGGAAATAATGTGACTCTGGGGACGAGAGCACTGGCTCTGGGGAGAAATGGGTAAGCACCTATGGCAAGGAAACATACAGGAGAGGTTTTCAGTGAGCCTAGCAGAACTGGGTTGGAAGAATCATAAAAACTGTGGCTTGGCAGTGAAAATATCTTTTCAAATCAGAGGAACTCCATTGCTTTCAGTGAAACAGATGCATCCAAAGAGGGAGATGACCTGTCCTGCACATGGTCTCAAATCCACGCATTCTGAGTCACACTCTGACAGGTCATCTCTCCACAAACCATGCATGACCTTGGCATGAAGGAGGCACTCAACTCCCACGTGCCTGAACTTGGGTGTCCCCTACAATCTGTTCTCCCACTAGAGCAGTCCCAAGCCTTGGGAGTACCAGACCTTGATGCCGGGGTCCGGTCCTGCTTCCTCCCTCCCTCAGTCTGGAGTTTATTGATATCTGCACTTGCTTTGTCTCCCCCAGCATAGCACAGTTGATGCCCACATCCTGAGACATGGATACACTTACTCAACTCAGTCAATTAGAGGAGACTGTGCCATCATCTGATTTGGTTTGTTACTTAGGAAAGGCGACAGTGGAGACAGGATTGATTCAATAGTCTAAGATGAAGCTTGGGATGCTCGAATAGGGGGCTGTGTGTGTTAGTGATTGCTTTTAAATCAGTCCTCCTTCACTCTGGATTTCACTTGGGTGGGGGGGGGCTGGGACTGAAAAGCCTCTTGTCGGAGAAAACGTGCTAAAAGGGCAATTTACTCACTCCCTGCATTGCCATCCAAGCTCAGCAGGGCTCTGGAGCTGTAGGAGGCTTCTAGTTAAACACTTAGAGTGGAAAAAACAACCTCCAGGTGTGGTTTATGATGTACCGAAAAGAGATCCTGTGGGTCTGCCCAGTGCACAGCCCTTTCCAAGAGGCACCAAAGTGGCTGGAGCTCCCAGAGCCTCAGCGGGTGTTTGGGCATCCTTCGGGGGGAGGACAAGTCTGGGATGGTCTAAGATTTTGTAGCCATTAGTGTGAATATATTTGGAGGGGAGGAAGGGCATAGATGGGGTCACTTCTTGGGTTTTCTCATATGAAGTATGGAAGGAGGGTTTGAGCATGAGCCCCTCTGTCTCCCAACCCAGGATGGGAGATTTGGGAGGGGGACTCTCTTTCTTCCTGAGATTTGTCTCCACTGGAGCCAAAAATGGGAGATTAAAGGCCTTCACAAAAACATGAATTTAAAGAAGCGAATCTTGCTGAGCAAAATATGACTCAGAAATCCAGGAAACAATCTGATTCCCCTTCCAGAAATGCCCTGGTCACTAAACCAAAATGGCTTTAAATCAAAGCTGCCAAAGAATTCCATTAAATGGGCTGAGCAGGAGAAAAGAGGCTGAGTGCAGCAAATAACTGCATTAGCCACACAACAAAACAAATGTAACAAAAGCCTCCAAACAAAATTACATTTCACAATTAGGGAATGAATAACTCTTTAGACAAAAGCAAGGCAATGGAAAAATTTTTAGCATAGACTGACATTTCTAATTGTCTTTCTTTTAGCTTCTCTGTTCACTGATCCATTGAGCAATGATAAAGGCATTAAATTTGGTGATTATGTTCAGTGTTTCTAATGACAGTGAGCTGCCTGTGACTTGACTGGCTGTGCTCAGGTGTGGGCTGGAGGGAGCTGTGTGTGTCCCTGCACTGCACCACAGTGTGCTGCTGGCTGTATGGAGGAGGTGGGTCAAGGTAAGACATCTCCAACACCTCCATCCTTGGCAACTCTGGCAAAAGTCTTGCCCCTGAGTTAGGGCAATGCTCTGGAGTGTCAGTGTAGGGGAAAAATCCTGCTGGAGATGTGCTTATCTCTTGAGATGGCAGCTGGAACTGGAAACCCCTTAGGGTGGATGCTCAGGGCCAGGTTCTTTCCCTGGAATGCTGAGAGGTGCTGAGTGCATTTGGGCTGGGCTCATGCTCCTGCACCACAGCCTACAGTTCACCCTTTTATTTATTTTCTTAACTGTAGGAGTTTGCTTCCCTAAGCACATCCCCAGCTACCACTAGCTTGGGCTTTCTTCCGATTCAGATCAAGTTTGTACTTATGGCTTTGATAGAAATAGGCATGTGATCTTATTATCCATATGTCCACCGGAGTGCGTGTCACAGCTTGCCTAGCACATGGTAGTGCTTATAATATCATTAACAATGTCTGAATAACAACTGTTAGTTAGAGTCAGCCTTTATTATCACATGGGGCTTCACTGGGTTTTCTTTGATTATTATTTTTTTCCCATCTTGTTGTGAATGTCTCCCATCCTGTGCTAATTAAAGGCAGCTTCCTGCAGAAGGACGCAGCAACACCTTTCGAAGATGCTCGTGATGGCCTTGATGAGGGTGAGAGGTGGAATGTGTTTTAAACAACTCCTCTGGTCCCAGGCATGCCAATGCTGCCTGAGTTACATGACCCAGTTCTTCGGCATCTCCGCTCCTTCCAGATGAGATTAGTGCAGAACAAGGCCTGGTGACCAAAAATGGACTTGAACTCCTTCCTGCTGGAGCTTAAATCTCCATCACCCTGCTCTTTTCCAGAGAGATGAACTTCTCTTTGCCTGTTTGCAAGATACTCAGGTCCTGGCTTGGGCTTTGTGCCTGCTGTGGACAGCTTGGTTCCTCAGGAGGATGATGGGGATGCTGCAGCTCATGGGGACATTGGCATGTGATCTACTGGGACTGTGGCTGGTGCTAGCTGTGCAGGAGCAGGATGAGAAGGCATCATGTTACCCATTCAGTCCATCAGGGACTGGACAGGGCAGGGCATGGACACCCACCAGCAGCTCAGAGGTCTGGCTGTGCCAACAGACACCATGGAAGCTGTGGGACCATTGCACTGTGTTTTGCAAACACGTGGCAGGGAAACGTGGTGCCAGGGAGGTCTTTGGACAAAGGCAGCGTGAAGGGAAGGAGGTGACTTTCTCAAGGGCACTCGGTGAAGCAGTGTCAGAGCCAACACAGGACCCCAGCTCCTCCTGAGTCCGATGGTCATAACCATTGCTCTACACAGGGTTGTTCAGCAGCTTTTCCTTCCCATCTCTCCACACTTTAGCAGGTGCCTGAGCTTCCATTAGCATCCTCTGACCAGGAAAGTTCCCAGCCCTGGGGATGTCCCAAGCATCGGGGGAAAGGGAGCAGGCTTTGCCCTGCATCGATGACATGAGTTTTATGTCCCTTCCCTTTCAAGTTTGTGCCCTGTGATGTATTGACCCGCTGTGTTTTTTCAGTTGTGTTGTGATTTGGAGGAAAACAGCTCTGCTCCTGTGAGCAAGGGAGCCCTGGGCTGGGGCAGCCTGGGCAGGGTGAGCTCACAAAGCTCTGCTGAAAGCCACAAGGGTTGGAAGGGGAGAAAGGAAACCTCCACGGCATGGGAAGAGGGTGGAGCTGGTTTCCATCTCTGCTGGATTGAACAGCCACAAGTTGCAAAGCAGCCGATGACCTGGTTTTAAACCCCCTCTTTCTCTCTCCAAGGCTTCCCAAGGGCTGTGTTTGCCCCCAGCCCAGGCTGGAGGAGAGGCAGGACTGGGGCTGAGATGAACACCCTCACGCAGACACCGCTGCCTGCATCACCCCTACACTGGGACACCCATCTGCTCTCTGCAAAGTGCCTTTTCACAGGGCTGCTGCTCATGTATCCTCATGGTTGTCCCCTTCCCTGTGGTGGCCCGTCCTGTGCAGGAGCACCCCTGACTTCTCCAGCCAGGCTCATCCCCAAGATGGACCCCACAACCCTGGGAAGGTTTCAAGTGCTTTTCACCCAAATTTGCTGCCCTGCCCCTACCTTTGTGCTGTTGCCTTGCAGACCAATCTTTCTAAACTTTCCTTGCAACTATTTAACTTTGACATTTTGAGCTTTTGAAGAAAAGGGCCTGAGATCAGAGGATCTGGAGGGCTGGTGCTGCAGGTCCAGACACAACATTGATTTGCACGTTGTGTGCCCTGACCGCAGCCATCCATGCCTCTCCAGCGAGCAGAATGCACTATGTACTTCACTAATGAATTAAACAACTGTAATTAATTCTATTTATAAGATGCCTCTAGGTGTATTTACAACAAGAACAATAAAAACAATAGCGCATTACATGATGCCAAACAGCATTATTTAGTGCAAATGAGAACATGCCACAGCCAAGCCCCAGCAATGGCTGTCCCATGCCACCAGCCTGGCTGAGCAGCATCACTTGGGCCACTGCTCAGGTTGGTTTTCCTCCCCTCTGCTCTCATTTCAAACACTCTTTAGCTTTTTGACAAGTTCCTTTCTATTCTTTAGGTCAGAGAGGTCTCTCATGTCTAATAATCTTCAGTTTTAAGATGAGTCTTCCCATGTCGTCACGCCCAGACTTCAAGGGACAAGTGTGTCCATCTGGAATAGTAAAATTTTCCACCCATTTGCACTCAACCACTGCCCCAAAGCCCCAGGAGAACCTTACAAAGTGAGGCTGGTGTTGCCAAAGGGCAGGAGGCTTGGGCAGCTATGGGAGCAAACCCTAGCATGATGGAGAGCCGGGCTGGTGGAGACCCTGCACCATCACCAGCCCCACAACAGCATCCCTGCACAGGGATGTGCCCATGGCAGGTGGCAGCCAGGGATGGACATACAGCAGGAGCATTGCTGGGGGAACACAGAGCCAGCTATCTCCTGGGAGGGAGCTCACGAACAGTCAGGGTTTGCAGTGGGGATTTCACCACTTCCAGTTTTACCACCACATCCTTCTCCCGTTGGGGTCACTGGGATTCTGGGCTGGTGGCTGTTGTTGGTTTGGCTTTGATCATTTGATGGCAAGGTTGGAGTAAAATATTCCCCCCACCTCTGCCTACTGACTCTCCAGGGCGAGAGCACGTCTGAACTTCCTGATGTCTGTTAGACTTGGTTAAACCAATACTCTTCTTTTATGATTTTTCTGGCTATAAGCATATGGGCTGTAACTCTTTTTGTCAGCACTCCAAGAAGGATTTAACACCTTCCCCGTAGAGGACAGCCTACTGATTACCTGCTGCTCTGCTGGGATGCCCGCAGCCTGCCTTCCCTAACTGCAAACTCATTTACAAATCCAGCATGCCTGATTTCAGGGAGAGCTGAAGCACTTAGCCCAGGCTCACAGTGGTCTTCACTCCAGGAGAGGACACACAGAATCAGAGCCTGAGCTTGGAGGTTGCTCACTCTCCACTTGCTGTCGCAGCTGGGGAGGGGACTTGGGTGCAGCAGAGCTTCTGCCCCTTCCCAGAGCTCCCTGTACGATCCTTGATGGGTCATGCAAGGGATGGTGAACGTGCTCGGTGAGGGTTTGACTGTCAAAATCCACCTTCATGCAGCCTTGGGATGCTCCAGGCTGCATACGCGTTGTTTTCCTCTCCAGCTCCTGCAGCTGCCAGTTATTGATATGTTGAACGATGGGAGGGTGAGCAATTAATGACGAGAGACTCCAAAGATTTGTTGTTCCCCTTGCGGCTATCGGGTGCGATATCTGTCTGCGGCAGCACTCCTGAGAGCCAATTTCCCCTCCAAGAGATCCGTATCATGGCCATCAGGCCCCATCCAGAGCCGAGCTCAGCTCTGTGCTGGCTCCCTCTTGCCCTGTGTTGGATGCACTGAGCCGATACCAAAAACATTTCCCAGGGCCAGGGCTGCAATATGCCAAGGCAAACCTTACCCACCCCGTTTCCACGCTCTGGTTTGCTCTGGCCAACAACAGCAATGGGAGCAAGCAGACAGTCCCCAGAGTCAGTGAACCCCTGCCACCCTCCTCTGCAGCCCCTCTGCAAGGTGGGGTGCCACCCCCCATCCCCTCTTTCTTTGGCAGAGGTTTCCTTCAGCCTCTCGGTTGCGATAGCTCCTGCTGCCACAGGGCCAGCCAGCTCCGTGCCCCTCTTTGCTCATCAATCTCTCCACCCAAACGTGGTGATATACACTGGGCAGCATCCCCACGGGCCCCCGAGACAGCGGACAAATTACCAGATTATTTGTGAATTTTAGCCACCCGATGGGAATTCAATGCTTCGACTGTAAACGTGAAATCAGCCACTTCCTACAACTTCAAAACAGGGAGCTGTTAACAAGTCAGGTAAATTAAACAGCAGACTCACTCCACTAACAGGCAGAGCTGTCAGGAGAAGACAGATGCCTGCAATCAGTGTGGAGTTCAGCCCTGCTCTGCGGGGTCCAGGTTCCCCATCCCTGGCTTAAGGAAGAAAGCAGTGACTTGCTCAGGAGCCTGGGAATTTCCCCCAGGAGCAGATCTACCCCATGCCTTTGCTCACCCTTCACTGGGATGCTCTTTCACAAACCCCAGTTGGGCAGTGGTACCTGCCTGTGCCGTGAAGCACCGCCCCAGCATCCCTCTCTGTTTTGGTGCTGAGCCTTGCAAATCCTTCAACAACCCTTAACACCGAGCATCCAAGAGCTGCAGGAGAAAAACCTCCAGAAATTACACTGTGAGCACAAAATGGCTTTAAAACCTCACCATGCCAGAGATCGGATAGAGGGGGGAACAGTGTTCAATCAGAAACCCAGTTGAAGGCATCGCTCAGCTGAACGAAGCTGCTTTCCCCCAAAAAGCCATCAAAACCAGAGTTACAGGGTCTCATCCTCTCCTGTGTGCACAGGGCTCCATCAAGCCAGGGCATAACTCTGAGTGCTCCCAGCCAGGGGAACTCTGGCAAGGGGAAAATGCAGCTACACTTGAATTTGTTAGGTAAATTTATTAAGGGTAATCTAAATACACTGCAGAACTTAGTGTGCTGCCTGCACCCCTTGATAGGGCTCCACAGTGCTGTAATCAACTGGTGCTGACAATAGGAAATGCAGATTTATTAATTCTCATTTATATATTGGTTTAAATACCGTAAACTTAAATAAGCAGATTTTTTTTTTAATTCCCCTTCTTACTGCATGGCAGATCAGGTTAAAATTCTTAAGAAGAGTCACTGGCATGAACTAATTTATATAGCACTCCTTTGAAATGTGAAAAGTATTCACCAAAATTAATATTTTTTAGGGTGAAACCAGGAAAAAGCAGCAGGGCAGGAGATTCCTTTTTTTCTCATTTGACTGCTTGGAACAAAGTTGCTACAGAGAAGCATATGCCATCCTTGCACCTCCCTTGGAAAATTCTTCTATAGCTTACTTAAAATATTTGTGTGGGTACAGAAGGAATTGCTCTCAGTTTTGTGTCTGCAAACAATTCCCAGCAAAATGCTGCAGGAGGCTTTCAAGGTTTGGGCCTTTTTTTAAAGTAGTTAGGAGCCCTTCGCATAAATGTCATCTGGTTTTATTGTTTTGACACTTCCGTAATGATAAATATTGTTACTGAAAGTCAGCAAAACAGATGGATGGCTGCCTTGGCGAATTTTGTGAAATCTCATGCTAATTAAGGGACTGTCAGAAAAAAAAAGGAAGGAAAAAAAAAAAGATAATTGAGATACTGCCTTGGCTTCTCTGACTTGACGCATGGGGAAAATGCAGCAGCCTGCTGAGCCAACCCTCCTGCAATTCCAGGGGAGTTGAGCTCCATAAGAGCACTGGGGTTGCTCCACAGCCCCTCCTGATGGTGCTGTTCACGAAAGTGCCGTTGGACTTCGCTCTGCACCCAGATGCACCTCTATTTCTCTGCCCAAACTAATTTGCCTGCTCTTTGCCCGTCCCTGGGCTCTGCCACACGTGGCTCTGGGCTGGTGGCTGAGCCAGGAACGCTCAGAGAGAGGATGTCCCTATAACTGGGATGCTGCCAATGAGGAGGTGCTGCTGGGGCTGGAGGAGCCTATGCCTGGAAGGGCTTGCACCTCCTCACCCTGTTGCTCTCTACCCAGAAACCTAGCAAGATTTTGGAGTTATGTTGCTTTACCCTGAGTTTTAAAGGGAGTGGATGATCTCGTGGTGGAGGGAAAAATATTTCAGGAACTAAATGCTGAAACAGGAGGATGATAAAACTCTCCAGGTGCATCTTTCTTGGCCATGTCCATCAGGGCACAGGCCTGCCATTGCAGGACCATTGTGCACCCGGGGATGAAAAAGCAGCCGGGGACCCCTCTGGGTCTGAGAGAACGGGGCCAGGAGAGGTCCCGACACTGGGGAGAAGGAGGAAGGGATGCAGCACCTGGTTGTCTTTAACTGAAACAGCCACAACATCAGTAAAAAGTTACAGGCTGGCACAAAATTGATTGGTTCTAGGGGAGAAAGATTGAAAAACACCGATGGACTCCGAGAGCCGGTGGGAATGAGTAGGACCTGCCCAGAGTTTTGTTTACACTTCCAGTTTCCCACCATTAAGCAGAGGAGCCGCCAGGGTTGTTTTCCTCCCAGCAGCTTGAACTCATCTGTTTGTCTTCATCTCTATTTGCAAACAGCAGCCCAGGGCCAGCTTTGCTTTCACTTTATCCTCAGCGGCAGCGAGAGCAGCAGAAACTGGAGCTGCAGCCCATCCAGCAGCATGAGGGATGGGAAACAGCTGAGTGGGGAGAGCCCTGATCCCCCAAGGAGCCTGGGTTAAACAAGCTGAGCATGGGACCCACGGGCATTCACAAGCCTCCCCATTAGCTTGGGAAAGGTGCTGAAATGTGGCCAGAAGTGTGCCAGCAATATGGGCTCCACACCTTCCTGTGAAAGGGCAAGAGGATCCGGATAACATCCTTGAGGATCCTAATTATCCTTGATAATCCTTGATTAGCAACCTTCATGCTTTCCTAAAAGTAATTTCTTTTCCTGAGGCACCTGAGCTGTGTAATGTGGGGCAGCCAAACATGATGGACCAGTTGCTGATCTGGGATCCAGAAGCAGTTGAGTTTCAGTGCTGGATCTGTCAGTGACTCGTTGACTAAGTTAGCAATAGTTCATCAAGGATATTAATAGTCTTTTCCATCATTGCAGCCTTCAGATGGTTTCTCCCACAGCAACCTTATATACATCACCAGGGCAGTGTTGACACTAAAAATCCATCCTTCCCTAAAGGGAAGGGACCGTTCATCACTGGGTGCCTTTGCTGTTCTGGGGACACACGTGGGTGGATGGAAGCAGACCATGGTTCATCTCTCTCATTCCTGGGGAGCAATACCAGGCCTGTATTGGTCTCAGCACTGGTTACCTAAAGAGCTTTGGTAGGAGCTTCAACCCTCTGGGTGTCTTCTCCAACTAGGGCAGTGAGAGAAGAGTTCAGAGGGCCATTTCTCCATCCCAGGAGGGAGTTGTTCACTGGGATGTCCCTGCACAGGTACCAGCCTGCTGTCCTGTGGTGAATAACCCCCAACATGCAATGGCACCATCCATTCCCCCACCCCAGCCTCTTCCCCTGCAGCAGCACCTTGCCTTTCCTCATCCAGAATAGCCAACTATCTCTCCACTTTCATGACTTTGTCCTAGACAGCCCCCTACTTTGCTTCCGCAAGACATCCGACTCTAAAAAGACCTTCCCACCAACAGGTGGGCTCCCCACTCCAGTACATGGTTAGAGTCCTAACACTGTTTGCTCAGCAACATTGCCCAAACACCCCCAAAACTGGCACCAAGAAAGGAAATTCCAACCACTGCCCCTTCATTTGTCAGTAAGCATCTCCCAACCCTCCAGATCTCCAGAGGACTTGACCTAAGTAAACTTGGCTAGACCTTCCTTGGCCTTCATACTGATCTTGTTGTTGCTTTTAAGGCTTCCTTTTAATTAAAAAAAAATATCTCATTGATATTTTGCATCTTTCTTTCCTTTTTTTTTTATTTCCCAGGGTGCTAATATTCCTTTCAGCAGACCCTGATTAATGGCTGAAACCTCAGGAATATTCCTGGTATTCACTTAGCCAGAGCAATTACACTGCAAAGAACAGCATGAGGACCCTGGTTTGACATGCAAATAGCCATGTTACACAATTAGTTGATGCACAATTAATTGGAATAATGACAAATATGGTCAAATAAGGCTGGATTTAGGCTGTGTAAATCTGAGGCATACCTTAGGGTTATACAATTAAGAGAAACAAGGAGACAACAGCAGAATCCTTCAAGGACAAAAAGCCTATTCCTGAGACAAATGCTTCTCTCTTTAGATCCAACCTGGGAAAAAATGGAAAAGCAACAGGCAGAGAGACTTGACTGTGGCAAAGACAAAACAGATGCATGTCCCTCACCTACATGGGCTTGCACCAAGAGTCAGCACTGGCCAGGGCAACTTGCCACAGGGACAGGTGACAGAGGACAGGAGGAGCGAGCTCAGGAAGGGATGACTTCTTAAACCTGTTGGCACTCAAGGTGCAGAGAGGGAGGCACCCCAGCATGGGTGCTCCTGCCCCTCCTCCTGCCCAGCAGCACCCAGGACCCTGCACAGACCTCCTTCATACCAGTCTCACAGGCTTGGCAAGGGTCATCCACCCCCCCAAACCTGCCCAAGCCTCACAGGACAGTTTTACTTCTGTTTCTCATCCTTTTTTATAACCTGAGACCCACAGAACTTTCTTGGAAGAAGATGAAAAAAAAATCCCAAGAACATCTTGCACAGCATTGCCACAATGGTCTCCACTATGACCCACTAAACATGAGGATAAACTTTGAATGTTCATCTGTCAATTTTATTTCCCTCCCATCTGTTTCTCCCTGGATTGCAAGCCTAGAAATGGGCAGAGAAAGTGGGATGCAAACATTTTTTTTTCTGCAGCTGCTTCAGAGCTTGTCTTCCTGTCTTCTGGGCTGCTGGCGGTGTGTGATCCACACAAGTGACCAAACCTGCGTGGCCCCACAGTAACAAAATAATTAACCAGCAGCCAGGGAGCACCGAGGGCTTCCTGCAGCCGAAAAAACCCAGGACACGTTTGTCACTGGATCGTGCAGAGGACGAGCGTGCCTCAGAGTCCTCGTAACATTCATTTTATTTTATTGCTACTTTATTTTCCTGTCCTTTTGGAAACTGCTGCATTAACCCCCAGATCTTAGATATTGAGCTTAGTGGTGTTAAAAGTTTAATTGCTCTTACTGTTAATTACAATGCTTGCAGAGAGCACTTGCCGTCCGGTCCTGGCAAGCTCTGATTCCCTGCATGTTTTTAATGGTGGGATGGATTTTGGGTGAGAGTTTTATGCCTTCTGATGATAGAAGACCCCAGTGTATGCTGGCTGCAGGGACACCAAGATGTTTGAGAGCACCCCAGGATACCCCCAGGCAGGGTCCTTCAAATGTGGCAATAGGACAAGGTATCCTGGAGGTGTCCAAGCCCAGTCTACACTTGTTTCCCTATTCCTGGTACCTTGGTCTATGGGTTTGGATGACCACTTCAGTTTTTTCTTAGTCTCCATTTAACCTTTGCTTCTGCTGTTTCTCACCCATTTTCCAAAACACTTCTTTTCTCTAAGTTCCCCTTGGATGGAGATGGATTCCAGCATAGCTGAAGCAAGTCCATTGAAAAATTTAATAGATTTACAAAAAACTTTTCTGCATGTTTCACCAGCTTGTGATACACTGGGTATTTTCACAGGCTTTAGATATCCACTTATTCTTCTGCCTTGACCAATAGTTACGTGCCATAGCCTTACTTCATTGGTAGGAGAGGGAATTAATCAAACCCTATAAAACATTCTCCACATTCAGTCTCTTACTGGGGTTCTATTGAGAAACAAATGGTCCTTTAGGACTTAAATCAATGTCCATTGAGCCAATACCCTTCATGCAGTTTCAGTGGGGTTTGGATCAGCCCTTTAGCATGCACATTATTACAGTAAGTGTTATTTATCTAGAGATGATATTTAGCCTTGAAAAATGATCAGGAAAAATTTAAGCAGTCAAAGACAAATTCTGCTTGATCACACATACAATAATGATTGACGGTAATGGATCAAAACAAATGCTATAATGATGATTTACTCGCTTGTCAAAAAAAATTAGTCATCCTAGAATTATGCCAAGCTTATGTGTATTTGTGGATATGTACACAAACACATGTGCATGGGTACATATGCAATGTTGCATCAGTGATGGCTGTGTGTACACGTGGGGCTGGAGGACACAATGACAAAGGGTCTCTTGCGTAGCAGGAAATACAATTAACAAGGGTGGCAGCAATATTTCGCAGAGGGTTGGTGAGAGTGAGCATATAATTATCAACATGTGCTGTATGAACTCATCGCTGGCGTGTAGGAGAACATACAGAACATGTATGCTGAGGCCTCATTTCACACCGTACCTTAAACTGATCTATTTTTAAGCACGGATGGTTTGACCATATTTCTTCCCAGGGATTTCTGATGATACAGAATGGGGCTGATTTTGCAAGGCTCCAGTGTCATCTATATTCTGCCACGTATTTGAAATAGATGTGTAATGTATTTGATCCAATATTTATTTTTGCCAGCTAGGCTGTGAGAGTTGCTGCTATCAAACGTTTGGGTTCCTTGTTGTTGATTGGGGAGAGGAGGTTTTGGGGGAGGTTATTTGTTTTTTTCTTTCCCCAGCACAATTTCAGGTGGTTTTAGGTCATTAATGCCAGGCATGAAACTCCCCTCACATTTGAAACCAGCACGAGGGTGCGAGAGTGAACGAGCCCATCCCAAGATTTCTGTTTCTTTACATAAATCAAATTCTTTTACAATCCTTCAACATAACACATTAAAATATGCCTGTCTCGCCCGCTCTCTCCCGGCAGCGTTCTCCCGGATTGCCTGCGAGAGGAGTGGAGGCCCCTGGGAATTGTTTAGCAGCGATTCACTGGGTCAGTGTATTAGAACAGACTCAAGTCTATCAGCCAGATGGTGACTTCAGAAAAAAATTGACACACCATTTCAAACTGATTTCACGCAAACCCTCCTGAGGGGAGCCAGTGGGAATCCAGCAATCAGATCTGTTGTGAATAAATATTACAAAATTGTCAATTACAAAAGTGATGTTTAAAATGTTTGACTGATTTAGAAGCCTATTCATTCCTTGCTTTATACTTTGATGATGGATCTTTCAATATCACTGACTGATAGCTTTCCTTGGCCAGAGAAATCTCAGCTTTTAATTATTTTATTGGAAGAAGTTACTGTACTGCCTTTCCAGGCTTTTATGGCAAGCAGGCGTCTGAGATAAAAGCTAAGCCAGGTACAATTTGGAGCATGATGTCTTCTACAGATAGTGGCTTAAAAATGAGCATTGGACTTAATAAGGTAATCAGGTCTGAATACTTTCAAAGCTACACAGGACCAAGATTTCTCACGGGTAAATTCAATCGATGCACATGCAAATGTCTGCCTTTGCAGAGAGGAGAAGTTGGAATATACTTCCAAGCACCAGCCTAAACATGATCACCAAGTCAGGTATTCAGCTGAAAGAGGTCTTTGCCTCCCATTGCAACTCACAGCGGAGGCAATTTTTGCAATCCTGCTCCCCACGCGATCCATCACTTTCTCTGGGCTTGTTTCTTTGTCTTGAAGCCTACAGATGGACCATTCCCATCTCGGCAGGGCTCGCTGAGCCTTTCCCACCCCTGGCCAGCCTTTCCCTCTGACAGACCGGAGCAACCCACTGTCGCCTCTGGGCCGCCTCAACCATTGCAGCTTCCTCACCATAGACATTTCTGTTTCCAAAGGGTCTTTGATATTACCAGCACTACTGGACCACACTCTGCTTCCCTCTGATGGACACCAGATCCCTCATGTGGTCACTGTTCACTCCTCTTTTTTCTTTTTTCTTTTTTTTTTCCCATCTCTGAAGTGTCTTAATTTATTGTCCTAGCATGGGATCACCAGTTGTCTCTCTCTCTTTAGATCTTCATATAGTAAACAATAAAGCTCACCTCCGACTGAAGCTGTTGTTCCCACGTGGCTTTTAGCCAGTCTGTGCTGGTCAGTCTTACCAGCCCTTCACTCCCACCAGATGGAGATACAATCACTAGAAAGGACAATGAGGCATAAATCAAAGTTATTCCAGAAACAAAATTGCGGAGAGCTTTTAAGGATGAAAATTAAATAGATCAAGCTTTTCTAGTGCAGTGTTGCCTAATTGTACCCAGATTGTAGTAAAGAACGTGTGATTTATGGAAATTTATATACTGTGTTTCCATTTGAGATTTATCTCCTTTTCTGAGGAATTATAGCACTTCCCTAACATTTCTTTTTTAAAAAAAAACAGATCCCAGGCCTCGACTCTCCAGATCACATGTACAATTCAGCCATCAGCCTGAACCTGAGCCAGGCCTGGAAGAGCCTTTCTCAGCAAATATTTGTCCACCTTTTTAGAGATTTGGTTTGCCTGACTGGGAGGTGCCCTGGACATCAGCAGTGATCTGTGGTATTTATATTGCCTTTCGCTGTGCCCTTGCTCCCTGTGCAATGGTCGTAGGCAGCTCTGAAGAGGAAAGAGCCATAAAAGCTGATGTCTCTGCCCAGGAGGGATGGAAGATGACCTTGCACCTGGGTGATACCTGTGGGCTCTGTCCCTCTTGCTCTAAATACCTGCTGTTCATCAGCACGGCTGCCCTGCTCTAGGCTGGAATGCGCCATGCTGTTGGGACAGTCTGGGTCATGCTGGTTCATGAGAAACCCTCTCTGCAGCCCCTCCTGCCTTGGGCACACACCACCCTCCCTACTGCAGTGGCACCCCGGTGCTCTTCCTCGCTTCACCTTGGCCCAGAGACAGCAGTGCTGACCTGCTGGTACCCCCATCTGGCTGCCCCTCCAGTGAGGCCTGGGACAGTCACATACTCTGCAACAGCAATGGCATGGTGTGACAGCCCCAAGCAGCCCTGGGAAGGTGACACAGGCCCCAGTTCCCTCTGGCTCTGGGGACATCTCCTTATTGTCCCTGTCCTTGCAGTCCCCCAAGTGTTCAGCCACTGCTGGGTCCTTGTGATGGAGCAACACACCAAAAGCAAAAGTGCACATGATTTTCATGGCTGTGACCAGGGTTTCCCTGCTGAGGTCTGAGACTCCTCTCCAGCCCATCTTGGCCACCAAGTCCCTGCTCTTCCTTAACGTCCTTCCCAGGTGCTGGAGAAACACTTTAGTGGCACTGGAGCTCTGCCATCAATCATCTGCAGAGCTGCTCTTTGCCAGACCTCTCAGCAATGTCACAAACTCAAGACCCCCCACGTGCCCCTCAAGCTCTGTCCCCAGCCATCCCCACTCCCTACTGGGGTCCCACCACACAGCGCTTCAGATAGCATCCAACCTCCTGGCCTGGGAAAGTGCCTGCTGGGGGAAATGGTGGAAATAAAGACCCAGCGACATCAGATTGAGTTGCATGGTCATTATTTCCAGGAGCCTCTTGATCAGCAGTATGAAAGACAACAACAAAGGTCATCCTGAACTTTAAACTCAACACCGTGTCCCATCCCCCCTGCAAAGCACTTTCCACCCAGGCAGTAAATCTTGCCAGGATGAGGGAGAGCTCACCATTTCCAAAGAGCAGGTCCTTCCCAGGCATCAACTTAAGCATCTGAGCCTGCGTTCATACAAGGGAGAGACCCAAACCTTTGGTTTTGAAGCTGTTACCCAGCTTAACCTCCACCTCTGGAGAGGTCTCTGGCTCTAGAAACACTTCCACTCAAAACAACCAGATTTGGGTCAATATTCTGGGGAATTTTTAACAAAATGACTCAGAAATTTCCCTCTGAAACCTCTTTTGTCAGCCACTGAAATTGCCTCGCACTGTCCTGGGTCATCTCTGAGGTTTCACACTCATGCATGCTCTCTCTCTCTTTTTTTCCTTCCTTCCTTCCCCGTAATAAGATTTATTATTGGGTTATTCTTCATGGTATATTAGCCCTTAGCCAGAGTCGGTGCTGACAGAAATGTTAGTCATCTGGGCTCTGCTTAACCTGCTAAGAAGAACTGAATTTACAGAATGGGACGAGGCTTTTTATGATTTCATTCCAGAGCCAAATCAGATAAGAATAATTATCCTCTCCTGGGATATTAGGCAGCACCTCCCCAGGACCGGCAGCTGACAGCTGTTTTATTGGTTGAGTCACTTGGGTCTGGAGTTGAGGATTAATTGTTCATGTGTTCGGGTGGTTCCAGGAACAACAGTGAAAGGTTCTTTCTGGAGATGGGAGATAATTTATTTTCAATTGTTTTCATGCACATGATTTCAGTGGACAAGGAGAATTAAAAACAAAAACGCATAAATAACCCCGCTCCCACCAACCCCTGCATCCCTTGTTAAACTCTGGCTTGTGCATTTCAGATCTGGGGATCTTTAGCAGAAACAAATGTAACACCAGAGGGGAAATATGCTCCTCCCAAGGTGACTCCAAGTCCACTTTGTCACCAAACGTCCTCTCTGACCGACCCACGAAGGCAGTACCCAATGCTCACCCCTGCCCGCCCTTGGCACCCACCCCTGAACAATTTTATTCAGAATTAATTTACTCCTGCCTATCACCTGCTTGAGATTATTCTAATGATAATGGCCAGGGTCCAAAGCAAATTAAAAACCAGTGGTGAGGCTCTCCCTGACTCCAGCAGCCCTGCACCCGGCTGGGCGCAGCCTCGCGTGAGCCACCCTGTTCCCCCGAGGGCAGGGTCTGTGCTCCCCCTCGCCGGGGACACCCACTGTGCCTATCTGATGGGCAGAAGGGGCCCAGGACGAGGACAGAGAAGGCAGTTGCCTGGCACAGCAGGGGCTCAGGCAGCACAACACCCACCGCCCAGCTTGCCTGCATGGCTCTGCCAGCACCGGGGAAGCCAGGGAGGCTTCCTCGCCCAGCTGGACCAGGGATGCCAGCAGCAGCAGGAATAAAAGCCCTCCATTCTCTAAGGATTTGCTGACAGCTTTCTGCCCAGCATCCCCTCTCCTCCAGCGCATGGACTGTACCTGTCCATGGTTGCATTTTGCCTGGTTGCTGAGGAAGAGGAGGATCTCCAAGGGGGTTTTTGGGTGGAGGTTTGCTGCTGGACATCACAGATGGGATAATGGACAGCCCTCCTGCAGAGCTCCCCCCAGTGCTCCCACGGTTGTGGCTCATCCTGCAGTCACTGTGCCCTGAAACAGGGGAGGTGTTCTGGGAGAAACAGCCAGGCTGGGGGGGGGGGGAAGAAGATTAAAACCAGTGTTTCTCACCCTTGCCCCTTTGACATCTTGATGTTGTGTCCAGATCTGTAGTACCATCACTTTGGATGGCCAGGAGAGTTTTAAGTTCACCCCAAGGAGAGGAAAAAGCAAGAATCAGACCAAACCCACCCTGGGGCTCGCTGAGTGAGCAGGGGGTCTTACAGCTCCAGAGCAGGGTGGGTCCTTGCAGAACTGCACCTTGAACCCACGGGAGCAACCCCTGACCCCAGGTCTGAGTCAGCGAGGACCAGACAGAGCCACAGGGACCACAAACAGGTGTAAAATCCACCAGCTGGTGGCTTTTCACCCAGCTTTAAGAGAATGGAATCACATGGACCCACAGCATCGCCCAGATGAGCCTTGGGCCAAGACCCAGGTGCTGCTTGAGCCTGGGGGTTGGTGGCCTTTGCTCTGGAGATCAAACAGAGATGGACAACCCTCTTCTTCTTTACCTTCATCCTCTGCTAAGGACCTTGTGTAGTGGACGTGGGTGCAGACGGTGGAGCTCAGGCTTTCTGCTCTTAACCAATAAGCTGGTGTGCACCATGCCAGCACCAACCCCATCCTGCCCCAGGAAATCTTACAGTGTTGTCTTAGTGCAAAATATGGAGGAAAAAAAATAATGTACCTGGAGACAGCAATACTTCAAGACAGACTACATCACAGTAAACATGGGGGAGGAGCCATCTCCACGTTTCTGCATGAGCCAGGGATGTACCTGTACGCTACCGTAGCCCTCAACACTTTTCCTCCACAGCAGATAAAGGAGCTGAGAGGTCTTTGTGTGTGTGGAAGAGAGGTTGGACAATATTCAGACTTGGCTCATAGTGAGAAAAACTCCCACTGAAGCCAACAAGCATCTTTGCCCACTTCTGCCAGGGCTAACTTTGTCCCTGAGGCTATTACCCAGGGGCTCTCAGGCGGTTCAGGTGCACAGTGCTGATCTGTCAGATGAGGAAGTTATGAAGAAGCAATGGAGTGTCACGAAGGGATTGAAGAGAATTGATACGTGAGCCCAGATAATTATGAGGTTGCCAGTCCGGTGTCATTTCACGGCTGGGCTGGCTCTTTGTGGTGTATGATACCCATCAACGCAAAAATGGAAATGAAGATAAATGGGGCAATGGCAGAAGCAGTTAGATCTATCTTGCAGGCTGATTGCCAAAGCTCTCTGTTGATAGAGGAACAGCACCCTCCACCAGCAGCAAGGGGTGAGTTTGTGAGTTGGGAAGTGCTACAACCTGCTATGGGATCCACCATCGAGGACTACAGCCACCTGGCTGGGCAATTTTGAGAAAGTAGTTTGCCAAACTCTTGTTTTCCAAGGTAAAGTTGTTGCTCTGCTGCATCTGCTTTGCACGTTAGGGTGAGAACCACGGGCAAGGCTGTGATAGGACAGTGAAGCAACTGGGCTGGGAGGACACAAGGGAGTGATGGAGCCACAGGGTGGATATTTTAAGATATATAAGAAATAATGTGAACTAAGAGTGTCTTAGAGAACGTCACATGCAATAAAAAAAGCAGGAGAAGCAAAGGCTTAACTTCAGAGAAAGGAGAGAAGATATTCTCTCCGTGCAGGAGAGAGCTTTCTCTGCTGTACCTGATCCGAGTCCCAGTGGACGTGACACGGAAGCTCAGCTGGGCACCATGACTTTCTCAAGGTCACATCAGTTCTTCCTTCCCTGGGAGGGAGGTGTGGACTATGAAAAGATGGAAACTTGTGATTCGCACCAGCCCATGTTGCATCATCCTGAAGCTGATCCACGCTCAGGAAATCTGTTGCAGACAGGCAGCCCTGAAGAGTTGGAGAAGGAAAATTTTAGAAGAGGCAAGACATATCCTACAGAAAGAGAGCAGTTGGAATTACAAGAGGAGGAACAGCAGAAAATGCTGTACATTAAAAAAAAATTATGCTGGCTCTAAATGGATTTAGATGGGAAGTTGCTGTTGCATGTGTGCATCTACTCATAGCCTGACAAAACCACTCCAGGACTGACAAAGGAAAGCGATGCCAAACAGATGATGACATGATTTATTTGTGAAAGGTGGTGCCCTCACCATGCATGAGATGTGCAGGAAATAAAGGCTCTCAGACCTCAATTAGCAATGAGATTCCAGTGATAACGAAGCACTGATTGCTGCCTCGGCTGGAGGAGAGCGAGACCTGATTAGGGGAGTAGTGGAGGTTGTCTCTGTAAACATGGCCAAATCTAGGGCAAACATGTTGGGCTGACATTACCTGTCACCCTCCACATCTCCCCCCACTTCCATGAGCTGAGAACATATGGGAGCAATAGCCCATATTCGCTGCATTTGTCTCCATAGAGAGGACATCTTTTTGGCCTCAGGAGATGGAGATTTGAGGAACAAGCACTTACAGCGAGAGTACTCGGTGTTTTGATAGTCTTGATGGGGATCCACGTCAGCCAGGAAAGAAAAGGCTTGGGTCTGGCAGAGGAGCACTATGTAAAGTACAACTGCACAGAAATCACCGCTTCAACCCACCCCCTGCTCAGGATAAGGGGAAATTGGAACACCCTTTAGGACACTGCACTAAGTGAGGAGCACTTGAGGTCCCATCTCTCCCCTACAGAGAGGCACACTATTGAGAACAGAAGACAGAGTGTCCGTATCACAAGCCTAGCAAACATTTAATACGAAGGCCAGCAGCTCCAGATGGTTCCTTCGTGAAGCATAACTAAGACGTTGACAAGGGATTTAAAAACTTTGCCACGTCAATGCAAGAAATTGGAACTCGATGCAGTTTTATTGGAAATGTGGGGGCTTTTTCCATTTCCATGTTCAATAGAAAACTTAAAGATTGAAAGGGAAGCTCTCTGGGGATGGAAAATCTCCTCCAGTTCACCCCACAGCTGACAATGGGGAGGATAGCTTTTCAAACCAGGGCTGAGACCTCCCCTGGGAGGAAAAATGGCACGAGCAAGGTCAAAAGGTTGAAGCTTAAATTGAGGAGACTTGTTTTCTTCATTACTTTTTGATTTCCCACTTTAAGATAAGAGTTGAATAGCACAAATTTGGGGAATATTTCCATTAGGAGGTAGCTGTATGCAGCGGGTGTAAGCAGTGCTCCAGGGTTTCACCCTTTTCCTGGCAGAACAATAGTGGGAAGTCGGTGGGTTGAGGATGAAGAGACCTCATCTGCTCCAACTCATCCCCATGAACTGGAAGCAAGTTATTTTCCCTTTTCTGTTTTTTCTCCCAGTTAAGAAAGAATGCAAAACAAGTAGCTGTAGCTGAAAAGGGCTGCCAAGTACTCGGCATGGTCCTCGGCAGCAATACTCCAGGCTGTGTCATGCCCCTGATTCCTCAGGGAGGTGGTGGGGCACTCGTGCCTGTGCCTCAGTTTCTTTGGCTGTGGCAAAGCTGTGCTGGCCCCCAAAACAGGCTGAAGACATGCTAATAAATCAGCCAGCTAATAGGACTCAGAGCTGCTGTAACAAAAGCAAGCAGGAGAAAGTTGGTATCTTTTTTTTTCTCACATCAGATGCAAACCTACTCTGCTCAAATCCTCCGCTCTTAATGTGGGACATTGCCAGTTTAAGAGGGGGGCAAAGCAGGGATTTCCAATGCAAAATTCAGGACAGTTGAGAGGCGATGTAATAATTGTCAGTCCAGAGAGCAACCCGGTGCACATGTTCAGAGGATAAGAGTGTCACCAGAGTCTATTGTCTGTCCCCTCTCTGTTAAAGTAGAGATAAGGCTGGGATAAATCTCACTGGGACATTCTGCCCTATGATGTTATTTCATGCCACATCACCTAATAGGTGTATTTTCACACTGCTTGCTACTGCTGTGAGGCTCTGCAGCTCCTAGCCAGGCTGACAATCTCACTATATGGAGAATGGAATAGTGACGGCTAATTGATTTTACAGCAGTACCGAAGGACAGACAATGAAAGTACCATCAATTTAATCCACTATTTAATGGTTCCAATTTAGCCTCTGTAAATGCTCACTAAACTAATTTCTCTGGGTTCAGCAATCTGAAAAGCTATCATATCTCTAATCTCCTTCAATATATTCATCTGGAAAAGGGAATTTAGCCAATTCTGATGTGCGGAGATGATCTGTTAGCACAGTGTAAATGTTTATAACACGGCAATCTAGTTCGTTTATAAGGATATGAAAAGTTTTATTGGGGAGGGCACTGAAGTGGAACCACGGGATAATAGGCAGTTACCCAGCAGTCTCTGGGAGCCAGGGAGCGGGCAGGCATGCAGAAAAATACTAGGATTTACTTTAATCCCAAATTGTAAGCTAAAGTTCTGCCCAGTACATGATGCACCTGGGACTGCTGGAACAAAGGATTGTCTCCTGTCCCCCTGTGACCCAGGCTTTCACGCTACACCATGATAGCAACAGTCATTTTGCTTCCTCCAAGAGGCTGAAAATTAGTTTAGTTTTAACACATATATATCTCCTTGTCCAACCAAGTTGCTAGTGGGGAGCTACTCTTGATGGCACTTTCTCTCCTGTAAGGTTTAGGGGATTTGGATTTTGGGTTTTTTTACAGAGGTTGGATTTTTCTTGGTTAAGTCTTGTTGCCCCAAGCCCCGGACCCCATTGCTGATCCTCTCCAGCTGCCAGGGTCCCTCTGCTACTCACTCAGCTCCCAAGCAGCCCTCAAACCCTCCTGAAGTCAAGGTGGAGTTTTGTCCCCGACTGCAGTAAAAATGAGACCCAGCGACACGTCTTGAGAGAGGAAAATTCCCTTGAGCATACATGTTCACCTCCAGCAATAAATCTCTACCTCCCCTCCCTTGGAGGAGGGTCTGTTCTAGGTCCAGGTCCAAAAACTAAAATGTGCCACTGGTCCAGAATGAAACATACCAAGTTTGGGTCTGGATCTCATGCAAGCATCACCCCTCCCTCCTTGTTGCCTGTATCATAAATAGAACAGAGACTGGTATGTGCTGGTTCTGCTCCCAGAAAATGGTGGCTGTTATTAAAGCTGCTGCAGACACTGGGAACACGAGACAGACCATTTTTTGCACTCAGAAATTTTAAAACTCTCCTCAAGATTACACTTCAGGGGGAACATTCACTTTTGGGGACAATACTCAGCCTCCGAGTGTTGATGGTTCGAAGGAAGAGATAAAGCCTTTCTCCCCATCACAAGAGGGGGATGACAGTGAAACAGTATATGTGGTTTGGGTTTTTTTATTTTATACATAATGCATATTTCTATTCCTCCCTCTAATAATTGCCACATGTCAATATGACCACAGGAGAGGATCCATCCATGTAGGTACAGACACAGACCTGCCTCTGTGTGTAGACACCTGGGAGCAGCTCACAGCATGTCAGAGGAGCTCTTCATCCCCAGCTTGCCACCACCATGCCTGATTTGTCACTCCCTGGCACTGTGACAGGACCTGGCAAACCCGTACGGGCATCCAGGAGTGGGGCTGGCATTAACCAGCCTGGGCTGTCGGATGTCTGCTATGGGAAGAGCACTTCTGGACTGCAGTGGCTTTGTAGTTCGACCATCCTTTTTCCCTTTTAAATTCAAAGACAATTCCACAAATGAGCTTCTGCTTGATTAGTGTTTTAATGAATATATCTGGATACACCACAAGTCCACCAGCCGTGACTCCAGAGCCACAGGCTATGCTATCCAGATGCTGCCTTTGTACTGTCAGTTCGGGGCGTTAATGTCAGATACGCCAGGGGAGAGAGAAGGGCAATAGTCAAGGAATAAACGTCCTGCGAGACCATGATTTCCCTGGACCAAACTCTCCAGCTTGGGCGCAGGCACTGCAAAGTCCAGATGGGCGATGAAAGGCACTGGGCCATGCTCCTGCCTGCCTGGGACCCCGTACTGGGGCGGCTGGGACCCCGCACCAGAGAGCAGCCCAACCCGATGCTCCTGCTCCCAGCAGCCCCTTTGCTGGAGCTGCAGCACAGATTAATTAGCTCCCATTTATTGGCTGCGTTGTGGATCAGGAAAGGGCTGCTCACTCACTGAGTGTGGCTGGGATTGTTTTGGATAGGCAAATCCTGACCGAGGTATCACAGTGTGTGATTCCTTCTGCTCCTGGACTGATCCCTGGAAAGGGACACCACACAAGACAGCTTATGGCAGCAGGGCACATTTTTCCCTTGTAAATTATATTTAACATTCCAGAGAACTTTATTGCATTTGGTGTTAGGGTTTATGAAAAAATCTGTATTTAACTTCAAGCCCTGGTAAACATCTTTGCTTATGTTGTTATGTGATTCCTTATTTGAGTATTTCGATTTAATTTCACAGTTCATATACCTTAAAGTTTTGATTTTTTTTTTCCCCTCCCCTCTCATTCAGGGAGAGCCAGGGCTGGCCAGGGGCTCATTGATCTCTGCTGAGCTCTACTGTTCCACAGTGTAGGTGATCCTGGGCTGCTCCCTCCCATCCTCACCCCACAAGTGATGCCTGGGCATGGGGAGCAGCCAGGAGAACCTCAAAGCATGGAGAATCTCTGCATCCAAGCCCACTGCTATCCTCAGCAGCTTTCAAGAAGCCAGTCCTCTGAAACCAGTCACCCCTGGGAGCTCCCAGGGCTTTCCCAGGTGGGAAATGCATAGGGTTGGATGTGGGTCAGCACAATGGGGGCTGTCCTGGGGACCACATCCAAGTTGGGTGTCAGGAGTACATCCCAAAATCCGCTGAAGCCTACAGGAGGTTTTCTGCTGGCAGCAGTGGGCTCTGAATCAAGACAACAAAGGTATCTGTCACAGCTTCAGCCTCCACAGAGGGAGAAAGGGTAAGGTGAAGAACCAAAAGGATGGCAGCAATAAAGGATGCAGGAAACCTTAAATATGGAGCTCAGTGGTAAATCCTCTCTAGAAGTATTCCTGTGCTAGGGCCTGGCTGGTGATCATATGGATTGATAGCATGACACAGATTAGTACCTTGGGTCTGAGCTACTTCTACTTCTGGGTTCATCCTCCTGGTCTCATTAGGGACATTGCATGTTCACCTCTTGGGAATCATCTGCCCAAATTCTCCTGCAGCTCTATGGCAAAGGGAAGAATAGTGCAAAGGTTTGTCCCACTTGGGTAATTCATTACAAGCTGCTGAGGCTGCTGCCCAGGAGGCAAGAAATGCTGATCTCGGATAGCTATGGGGATTTCTGTAGTTATGGTTCTATTTAGAAGGTCCGTGTGTAAGGCCTTGCTTCCCTGTCTATCCACTCTTCCTGTAGGATTGTCTCTCTGGATCCTGTATGCTGAAGACTTCCTATTTACTTCAGCCTGCCTGGTTCACCAAATAATCACTATTTGCATTTTAAAGGACTTTCCCACAAATGCATGTGTCATACTGGTAAACAACTTAATTTCCTTTGGATGCTCTAGACTGTAAGTTCTAGTCTTGAGTAGGAAAATCCCATCCTGGAATGCCGAAGGTCTCAATAAATTCAGCAAAAGGGAAATACTTATGATTGTTCTTCAGTAAAATCAAAACAGACAGAACTCTTGGTCAGGAAATGCACCTCTCCAAAGAGGAGGGGGATAAACTACATCTGGAGAGGGTGAACAAAATTGTATCTTCTCCTTTGTAAATGAAAAGTCATATTCTACCGCTCATCTTTGTGCAAAATTTCCATTGACACCAATTTCACTTATTTATTGATTTATTTCTTTTTACGTGCTCGACGCCATAGCAACGGGCTGCATTCCACAAATTAAATGCAACATTGCATTAAGTTAAACTTCTCGCAATGGAGAACACACACAGCACCCAACCCTGTGCTGCTCCTGAACACTGAGAAATAAAATAGAGATTACCCAGAACTGAGCAAATGCTGACAATGAATTGTGAAAGACTTCTCTTGGTGGATGCTCACAGGCACCTCCGTGGCACACAAAGTCACACAGAGGGTGACACAACACAGAGCGGGGCCCCGAGCCTGCAGCCAGCAGGAACTTTGCTCAGCTTGCTGCTGGTGTGATCCTATTTAGCTCCAAGCTACTCCTCACATGTGTAAAATTAAGCAAATGAGCAAAGAGAGAAGTCCTGGATCATCAGAATAACTACAGCTCGTCTGCATTTATGGGTGTCATTCATTTTAGTGACATCATTGCTCCATGGTAACGAGTATATTTTAGATTAGAGAAATAGATGGCATGAAAAATAGATTAGTTTTATTTAGATAGATTATATCATTATATGAATAGATAGACCACTCTATTTCTACTCATCTTCCACCTCCTGGTTAATAGGACATAGTTTTATTTATAGATAGGGAGGCAGAAAATGTTTCTATGTAAATGTTTCATAACTCTGTTGTATCTCTGTGTTTTATTTTAGCAGGTCACCCTGATTGTACCAGTCTGAGCTGGGTAATGTATTTTTGCAAAGAGGAGAATATTTTGGGGTTGTCCAGTTGGACCTGACATCAGGAGGGCTCAGAGAACTGATCCACATCATGTGTCAAATGTGGGAGAGTAAGGACTAAAGCTGGGTCCTGGAGGGACACCCAGGGGACTTCAACCCAGAGAACTACTCTTTTGGGCTACACTAAAAAATATCAGGGATTGGGAAGGGAGAGCATGAGGGCTTCTGTCTGTCCAAGCTGAGTGGGCACAGAGCAGCCAGGACATGCCATGCTGTCCCCACTGCACAGTCAGAAATGGATAGAGACCCCAGGTGCCATTGGAGGGGGAATCCTGCCCCACCAGCAGGTTTACACCTGGGTCTGGGACCCACGGGCTTTGTCCAGGGTATTCACCAGCAACACCTCAACAGATTCCCGGTTTCCAGATGGCGTTTTGGGTACCCAGACAGGAAGAGATCCTGCTAACATGCCAGTCTCGCTATCCCCACCACCACTCTCAGGATGGCACAGACAGCACCCAAAACTCCATTCCCACGTGGTCCCAAACCCACCCTCGTAGAGAAACACATCCCCATCCACAACCGCACCCCATCCACCATCACTCCACAGAGATGGAAACCACCACCCAGGCAGGACGGAGCATTTATTGCACTGAATAAAGCAGCAAACCTCCCAGCACCCAGCCAGCCCGAGCTCATCCTCCCTCCTCGCAGGGTGCCGGGGAGCGGGACGCACGGCGAGGCGCCGGCGCCTTCCCCGCGCGGCTCAATTACAAGCAGACAAGGCAGTGTCACATGTGATTCACAATGTCGATTTCATGCTCGCGGTAACCATTTACGAAAGAGCCGCGGAGGTTTTACATTTGATAAGAAATCAGCAGTGTTTGTGTTTGTAAAAGACCGATCACGGAGTGTGACAGCTCCGAGAGATTGCTGCGGAGCATTGACTGCACGTCTGTAGTCTGTCATGGACCCATAAGTATTTATTTCAGATGTTGGTGGGCTGTGGGTTGCCTGGTTGGTTTTTTTTTTTTAACCAGGATGTTTGAAAATAAACTGTCAGTCTCTATTTACAGCTGAACAAGGAGAAAATACGAGGGATTTTAGGTTAAATTGTCAGTTAACAGAATTCAAAATAGAAAAAATATGTACAGCGCTTGCTGGTTTATTACCTGCTGGAAAGAGAGTATGGCTTCTAAATTTAGAGATACAGATGTCTCTCTTCCAGAAAACACAGATTGTCTATACAGCACGTTTGAGGTGCCTTTATCTTCCTGAACCCCCCATACCTTGCTTACCTCAGCGCATTTGCATCCAATTACTAGAGCATTAGCTGGTAGGGGCCTGGATGCAATCCTAGCTATGCTGCTGTAAATCTTGGCATTTTGAGAGAAATGCTCTGGATTTACCAGCAGAGCTGAGATTTGGGTCTGGCCCCTATATCCAAGGTGTGACAGGGTTTTGGAGCTGAGTGGCTGGGGCCAGATACTCAATTTGGGGACATCTGAGAGCCCAGATACAAAGGTGTTCCTCACATTTACACCAAAGCAGAAGCAGCCACTTGCCTACTTATCAAATGATTTATCCCTGCCTGAATTTCTGAACCTCTTCTCCAAATGTAGGAAGAGTCTGCAATCAGTTCTTGGTGACTTTTCTTGGTAGCTTTGTGATGGAAGCCCAGCTACCCAAAACAGACATTCTCCTGCACATTTTCCATGCCTGGGTGCCCCCCAGTTTCTAAATTCAGTGTAGGTCTGCTGAACTTTACCCAGGCAAGTCCAAAAACTTCCCAGGCCATTAAAGGAAGGAACCAGAATATAAAGTATTTTATCAGTGTATAAATAAGATTAGGCAGGTGCTTCCCTGACTGTGAATGTCTAGCTCCAGAACACAACTAGGAGCCAGATTTGAACCAAAATGTTCAGATATTTCCTATAACTCAAACTCTGGTTACATTTCAAGCATGAGCTTTCTCTAAAACCCATTAGGACAGGTGCTATTTTATACTAAGAAGTATATCTTATACTAAGAAGTATCCATCTTGATGGATGCTCTGGGTAGTGAACAGAATCAGAGGAAAGAGGAGAAGAAAAAAAAAATAAATATAACATGAAACATATATATTGGGCCAGGACTTGGCTGGAATAAATCTGAGCATCTCACAGTTCAGTGGAGCGACATTGGTGAGCCCTGACTGAGGATGTCTCCCTTTTAAAACATGTTACAGTCTGGAACCACAGTGTTGTGGAGAAAATCATAGACACAGAAGGAAGTAATTCTCTGCTCCATAAGGTCAGGGAGGTCTTGGATACCACTATGGAAAACCATTGGCTATGTTTGAATTCCTCCTGTTTTCCACCCAAAATGCTGCCTGCAAAGCCTGACCCAAAGTTTCTATTTCAGCTTCATGCTCTCAGTAGAAAGCAGAGACGCTGCATGGCCAGCAGGCACAGCATGCAGTCCCTCAGTCTGACTCATTTGATGGGTGGAGGCATCATCCTGGGGTGTCGGCATGGCTGAGCATCTCAGCAGCACAGCCCCAGGGCACAGTCTTTGGCTTCCACACAGCTACTGATCCCAGCAAAGCTCAGCTGAGAGACAGAATTTGTCATCCCTAAGCCATGGGGGTCTGTGCAATGTGAGAGCAGAGCTACCCTTTCTCAGCAGTTTGCAATCTCTCTTCTCCTCTGTAGCTGGGACATCTCTTGTAGAAGGTAAAGATGAGTTAATCAAGGCAGAGTTAATGCTGCTCTGCTTCTGGAGTGTCTGGTCAAGGAATAATGCATTTATCTATGTATCTCAGACAACATCAGTCTAATATGCACAGCCCAGAACATACAGGACTTACATTTGTCCCCTGTTGATTCATCTGGAAGTCCTTGATGGCTCCTGTAGTCAGTGTCTTCTCCCAGGTCTGTGTGGACAGTTGGGTTTGCAGGGACCTGGGCAGAGGAGAGAAAAAGAAGACAAATTTTAAAAGACCAAAGGCTCATTTGTGATGGAATGCAACTGCTACAAGAACCTTAATTTTACTTGTTTTGGGGTAACTGGCATCTGGTGCTTGTGCTGCTGAAGGGTGGTGGATTCCTCTGCGGGGTGCTGGGAGTCCGTACCGTGGTGCTGCTCAGCTGTGTTTCTGGTGTGGCAGCTCCTGGGACTCTCCCATGAGCACTGTAACAATAGAGACAATTTTTCCCAAAGCTCTGGCTCTTGAAATCTTGTGAATAAGAGAACAGTCTGGATTTCTTCCAAGCAAATTTCTAGTTCATGGTTACAGAGAAAAACTTGAAGATGTAAAGCCTGCAGGCTAAGCAAAAATAAATATATATATTTAGGGAAAAAAAATAAAAAGAAAGCATTCCAAATTAATTTCTTAACATCTTGCACATCATAGGGCCGTGTCATGAATTTCTGACTCCAGCTGTTGGCTGCTGGAGGTTCACAGCCCTGCAGACTTCTCTGTGAGCTAAGGTGCCTCTGCATTTCTGCCAGGCGTGCTGCTGAGAGCATCTCCAAGCATTTCTTGCCGAGGTTTGCCCCAGGCATGCTTCCAGCCTGCCTGCAGCATCCCTGCCTGGACCCTGCTCCTCCTTGCCACTCCCCAGCACAGCAGTGCCGAAGCCAGCGGTGCTCGATGCACTACGCCAGGAGGAGATGTTAACCCCAGTTAATGTGCTCGTCCTCTCCGTGGGGCGCTCCTGAGACCCTTCACCTCTTCGCCTGCACTCCCAGGTGAGCAGCTTCAGCCTGGGACCTCCCCCAGGCCCTGATGCTCCCTGATGACCAGCCACACGCCGAACTCCCTGTGACCAGGAGAGCCCAGCGCATTTACCGCGGCCGCCTTGTCACAGCCCAGAATTGGAGCCTGCCTGTTTGCAAGCTGTGAATTTTCTCCATGTTTATCCCCTGGAGGGGTTGTTTTGTGGGTTTATTGACTAAATAAGGGTATTGATTTGTTAAGAGCTTTTCTTCCTCCTTTCAGTGGGAAATATTGCTGTCTCTTTCCTCTCCTCTGTACTCCAGGTGAGAAGTTCTTTTAGTGACATCATAAATTTCCATCTCTGCTTTTCTCTGCTGTGTAAACAAGTGTTTGCCTGTCCACAGGGGTTAATTTGGTTGTGTTAAACACTCTGCATCTCCCTCCTGGGCTCCACACTCACAGACTCTTGCTCCGAGGGAGATCCCCGTGCTCGCCGTGCAGGCACCTTCCATCACCTGCTGCAGTTCTCCCACCACCTCTTGAGAGCTCTGCCCGCACAAGCAGCTTCAAGATCAGGGTGTAGCAATAGCCCACACCAAAGCATTGCTTCCTACAACAACAGACCAGACCTTCTATTAGGAAAAGAATGACTTTAAGAGACCATTTTGGGGTCTAACTCATGATAAATACTGTTAATGATGAATGAAGGTCACATTCTCATTCCCTCAGGCCAGTTTTATAGGGCGAGATGCTGGTTATTGCTTGCCATTGTCATGCACACTTTGATATGCTGGTGTCCATAAATGCAGAAACTCATGATCTCGGAAAGGCTCCCAGCCTTTCTGGGTGAGGTTGGCTTAAACCCAGGGCACCCTTCTTCCTAAGGAGTAAAATGCATGTCTGAGGGAAAATGCATGGAAATATCATCCATTTCTGAGCTTTGCAGAGGTGTCTCCATTTTTACAGACTCCTTGTGCCCATGGATGCATTTTGTCTGCCTTTTCTTCCCTTGAAATCCATCCAAAGTCTCAGTCTCAGTGGGAGAAGAGGAATACGTGGTTTGGTTCACAGTGTATTTTCAGCTGGAGTAGGATCATCAGCACCCTGGGTCAGGTGAACTTTCTAAATCACAGTTAAGGACCCTTCACCATGATCCTCCTTAGGCTAATTCTCCCCTTCTCAAGATTATGCTCCAGCAGCGAAACAAACTATTTTAATCTGTTGGGATGCCGGAAGAGATTACAACAAGTCCCATTAATCTTTTCCTTGGCTTAACTGAGAGCCAGAGTGGGCTTGGGAGGGCTGTGCCAGAGCAAGGCTGCTTGGCCAGCAGGCTCCACCAGCAACATGAGCCACAACCAGTCCCACCAGGATGGATCCATCCCATTCTCCCCTGGGCTGACTGATTTGAGCGTCGTGCCATAAAGGAGTTAATTTGCAGAGTATTGCAGCACTGTGTGAGCCTGGGGAGTCAGCAGGGAGCAATACAACCCCAAGCCCAGGCAATACTTTGGAAATTCACTCTTGTATGGTGTATCCCTCAAAAGCCTCCTGAGCTGTCAGCGTTATAGATCACGGGGAGGCTGGCTGTACTGAGGCACCACTGGGCAGGTACTGAAGGTCTTATGAAACTGTAGAAAACATATCCCAGAAGGTGCTGTGTCAGCTCCATTATTTATACAGCAGCAGAACTCCGTAGGCAATGGAAACATAGCTAATGCAACATACAGGCTGTGGTACCTCTTGGGCTCTTTCAGCATCTCGGCCATGATCCTTGCTCCACTGAAATCAGGGAGGGGAGGGTGCCCTTGGTCTTGGCAATGCCCACACACAATACAAGGACTCTCTATTCAGAGAGTCCCTGGGATAACATCTGCACAGCACAGTGCATCCATTGCCATCACCAGGTGAGGGGCCCCAGAATTGACTGAAGTGCCCTCAGAAGAGGAAAGGGGTCTGGACCAGGCACCAGGCTATGCTTTAGGAAGCACCAGGGCTATACTTTTGTGACCAGAGCAGACACAAATGCTAACACCCTACTGCAGAGTATTTATCCTCACATTTCCTGTAGCAGTCACTCTACCAGGACTAATCAGACACAGCCTGAATGCCTTTACACTAGAATTTGAACCAGTCACCCAAAGGTCTGAACCACCCAGTTGAGTGGCATAAAACACTGATTATGTAGCCAGCAATTTCCACCCCAGTGCCCCAAGAGAAACCCTTATGTTTGATCCTGTGGGTCATGGTAAGAAACAGCAGGTAAAAGCAAGCTCAGGAATTCTGCCGGCAACAGCAGCACAACATCTGCTGCATCAAACCCGCCTCTGGATGCTCCAGCCCAACGCTGAGCTGGCTTACTCCTGCCTTACGTCGGTGCAAGAGATGAATCAGGCCCTTGGTGTGCATGGTGAACATATGTCCCAGCAGCTGCTGGCGAGCTGTGCTTGAACCCAGTTGTGTGAGCAGCAGGTTCGGCTGGGTTTCGTCAAACCCGGAGTGTCACAGAAGGCTTTAATGGGTTGTTCAGCGTGTGTTTGAAATCACCTAGAGGATAACCAAACCACAAGCAATAAACAACATTGGTTTATAAAGAACAAGTCATGCCAGACCAACTTGATAGCTTTTTTTCTTTTTTTTTGATCAAATTATGAAATTAGTGGATGAAAGGCCTTATAGAAGATGTAATGCATCTAGACTTCAGCAGAGTATTTGATATTGATCCTCATAAAATGCTACTTGAGAAACTAATCCGGACTGCCTTAGAGATGAGCATTAACCACAGTGCGGATTGAGAGGCTTCCAATAGGCTGTACACAGACAGGAAACACTAAGGGCCAACACACTGACGTATGGAGCTGCATCACAGGGCCAGAATTCAGCTCAGCTCCACAGAAATATCTGTATGTGGGGGTGATGGAGACAGGGTGGTGCAACCACAGACTGACCTGGTAAGGACTTGAACAGAGACCTTCCAAAAATATGCAGCCATTGCCTGTAGGGAGCAGAAATCTCATTGCCAAGGTTCTACTCTCCTCTCCAGTTTGGGAACAAACTGATCCTGCCCCAGCGCTGATCTGAGGCTAAGACAAGAGATGGAGATCACCAAGACCATTTTTGAGGCAGAGTTGTTCACCTTGGTCAGATTCCCCCAGGAAACCCCGTGACTAACCTCCCTTGGCTTCAGGACTGCACTTTCTAATAGATATATTTTTAATGTCATTTTATTTTTATGACAAACTCTGCTGCTGCCCTTAATGAGGACCGCGGACAGAGAAAACTTTGGGAAGTTTTGCTGTGGCCATGAGAGGCAGCCGAGGTGGCCACACCAGCCAGGGCTGACAGGGGCTGCCGCTGGCCCCGGAGCGGTTCGGCAGCTGTCACATCTCCCTGCCAGACAAGGCTGACCTGGAGCCTGGGACCCTGTAGCAGGGAGGGAAACACACGTCTGGCACACAAGCTGTAGAAAAATCCCCACTTTGGTTGTCACCAGCAGAAAAACTGACACTTTCTGGAGCCTGAGGTCCTCCTGATCACACAGGCAGATCCACAGTCGGGAGCTCAGGCTGTGGCATCCCAATGAAGGCATCGGTCTTTCCCACGAGGTCCAGATTTTCTGCCCAGGCTTTTATTGAAGGACCAAATTGCAAAGAGGGTTTTAACCTTCAGTCCCTTGCAAGGCTGCCATTCTTGTCCTCTCACCCTATCAAGCAAGGACAAAACCCTCCAAAGAAAACACCACACAAGTAAAACCCACCTGGGAAGAGAGTCAACATCTCAGCAGCGAGTTTCTTAGTTGCATACCCTTCTGCTTCTGCTCGGCCTCTGAAAGGGTTGTTGGTGCCCACAACCTGCCCACCCCCTTTTACCCTGGTCCTCCAGCCCATTTCTTACATGGGAGCAGCCTCTCCCCACATGCAACTCATCCCACTCCATCAATGAGTGACCCAACGACTGCTGATTCCACCCAAAGCAATCCCAGGTGCCAGCAAGTCATGTCTGATCATGCCATTAATCTGCTCATTTACTCTGTGTGTTTTTTAATTCTTTGATTGCTTCCACACCTACAGAGATGTTGATAGGCATGTTGCTAAAAAGGGAGAAAAATATAAAAAATCTGTCACATCAAGTCAAATAAATAAATTCTTCAGCAGCCTGTTGGAAAAGTGTTCGATCCAGGCACGCAAACACACTTAGCAAGTCAAGCACTCAATCAGCATCCACTCTCCATGCTGGAAGCCAGCAGCCGGGTTGAGGTTTCTCCAAGCTGACAGGAGCAAGGTGGCACCTCTTGGGCTCTTGGAGCATGAATGGCCTCGTGGAAAGCAGCTGTGAACCAGCATTGCCTGGTCCCACCAGCCTCTCTACCCACCTCCACCTGCAGGGATGTCCACTGATGCTTTTCAGCTCCAAGAAGTTGTCCTTTTTTCAACACAAACTGATGGAGAATCTCAATAAACCCCCAGTTCACAATATCCCCCAGTCTCATGGTCCTTCCCAGGCATGTGCCAGCTCCTCGTCTACCCAAATACCTCCTTTGCACAGCTTTGCATGGCTACAGGGTTGCAGCACCCATCGGACACCTGTCCACCCCATAGCCAAGGCACCAGAGCAGCCATGCCAGCCCTCCTGCAGCACCCCATCCCTCACGGGGTTCACGTGGTGTGCTTTGATTCCCACATCCAACAGACGTGTGCTCCCCCTCCGCTCCCCAGATCCCCCAGTGCTCCCCATCATCGGCCATCCCCATCATCTGATCCCTGGACCAGGGGGCAGCATGTGGGGACCTGGGGAGGGGTCTGAATCATGTTTGCTTCCCCGATAAAACCCGGAAAGGATTATGGTCTCTTTAAGCCTGTCTCTGCAGCCGCGCTGGCTCCCCGCACGCTGACCCAGTCGTGTGCTGTATTAGAATTGTAGAGTAATAAATGAACAGTGGAGGGGTTTGTAATGATGATTAGGGACTGAAATTGGTTCAGATTTACAGTGTCACTCAGGAGCGGAGGCAGAGGGGGAAGGCATTCTGCGCGGCCTAATGGATCCATCAACTCGTTTTGGCTGCTCGGTGGGCCGCGCAGGGTCACCAGGCTTTCCGCTGGCAGCACAAAGCACTTCAATTTTGTTAGGAAATGTATCAATTTAACTGACTTGAGCAGCACACGGCGGAAAAAAAAAAAAAAAAGGGGAGGGGGGGAGAGGAAAAAAAAAAGAACCTAATGAATCTGGACTCAATTTTCCGCCACAGTGCCTCTGCGAACTGTCGGAAACAATGTCTGCGGTCGGGGTGAAGGCGGCGCAGATAGGCTGCCATCGCGCCCACCGAGCCGGGAGCCGCGCTGCCTCCCGCCAGCCACCGGCCAGGGCTGCCACTCTCCTAACAATGATGTCATTAAAGGTAAATTGGCCTCTATTTCAGCAGGATGATAGTGCTAATTGAGTGGGAAAATATAATATAGGGAGCTGTTGTCTGCAGTTAAAGGGAGGAGGGGGACAGATTAAATGGCCTACAATAGTGGGTGTCAGGCACGGCAGATGTTGCTTTCCGCTGATAACTGCGCTGACATATCTCGAGCTTGTCAAGGCTGAGGTTTTCAGAGAGACTTACAGCAAAAGGCAGCAGATGGCCCTCCTGAATGGGAATGAAGTGCTTAAACAGCCTGGCTGCTGAAGGCAGCTAGTTTGTAAATAGAGGAGTTGGAGGTGTCTTATTGATCCCGCTCGCTGCCCGCCAGCGCGGAGGAGCGGCGGGGAGCCGGCAGGATGGGGGTGCCGCGGTGGTGGTGGTGGTGGTGGGGGCTGGCAGATGCTGCTGGATGGCAGCCCGGGGTGGTGGGGCCGAGCGGGGCTCGGTGCTAGGGATACGTCACCTTAAAAGTCACAGATGTCAAATGGCAGGACAAAAGTCGGACGGTGGCCAAGCCAGCGCGCTGCAGAGCTCGGGAGCACGATGCCTGCATCCCCAGTAGCCACACAAAGGGGACCTGGACCCCTACCCCTCAAAGCACCCCACCAGTGGCACCCAGCCCAAGGCCATCCCATAGCAGACCCCGTTTCCAACCCTGCTGGGCCAACGCGTGCAAAAAGCCGTGAGATGAGCACAGGTATTGCAAATCCAGAGAGAGATTTCTTGGAGAGGTGTCTCCGAGTGCAACACACCTGCTGCAAGCTGTAGTGTGGAACTGCCTGTGGCATTGAACAGCCTGTGCCTCTGCTGTCTTGAGCCACAAACCAGCCTCGGTGTACAGCAGACTTGCTGGGGATAACCTCTTGATGAGATGGAGTTTTGCTTGACACCATGAAGTGGTGCCTCAGCTATACTGGGGTGTGCTGGCAAGCACCCTGCACCTGGGAAGTGCTGCACACTGCAGGAAAGAGTCAGGAGTGGCATAAAAATCACATGTGCGTTGGGGCTGTGTAAATCCATAGTACATACTCAACTGTGTGTCTATGCCCACATCATCTGCACTATGCAGAATTTTGGAGGATACAAAGGGATGCTGTTGTGGCTCCATAAACATCCCTCTTCTGTGCCCACGCATAGGAAATCTTGCAAACCCATCCTCCCAAAGCATCCACCAAAATTAAACAGCATACACACTTGCTCACATCCAGCACAGAAACCACACACTCTCCTTAATCCTCTCCCACCACGTGCAGGAGCACCACTGACCATGCAAGACACCCGTGAGGTGGGGTCAGCAGTGCCCCACACATGGACATGGGCAGACCCAGCCTCGCTGCTGCCTGCACAAAAGGCAGACCAAGCTCCAATCCTCCAGAAACCCTCCCCAGTCAGGCCGTCCAGTGCAGTCCCCCGTGTGCTGAGCCTTCCCTATGAGCCTGTCTAAATATAAACACGCGCACACGCATGCTGTTATTAAATCTATCCAAACATGCAAGCACGCCTTTCACAAAATCGCACGGAGTCTGGCACAAACACTTATCTGCTTACAAAATGACATAAATTGAGTCTGTATACACAAACACATACACTGACGCAGCTGGGGAAACACATTGCTAATATTCAGATAGACAGAGATTTACCACTGATAAGGCTACGGCCAAACTCCTTCTCCCACGCACCCTCCCGAGCAAAATCCTCCACCCCAGGACTAATCCTGCTCTCCCTGAAGTCAGTGAGGGCTGCTCTGGTTGGGAGTCCTTGGCACCAGTGCGGTTTGGACTGTATTCTCATGCAAGCAGAAACCTGGTGCTAAACCTGCTGACTTGCATGGAATTAAATTGAGGTTCAGACATCAATTGCGGATGTGCCAAGCTCATATTCCCAGGCTGCCCAAAGCTGAGCGAACCAACATCATCACCAAAACTTCAGCTTTTCCTCACTTTGACTGGTCTGTTGTCTCTCAACAGTCCATTCTCTCCCTTCTTTAATGTGTTTTTGCCTTCCCAAGCCATTGTTATTGGCAGCAGTCAGCAGCCTCTAGCTCTCTCCTCTGTGTTTCCTCATCACCAGCTCTCATTGGCCCTTCAAACCCTGTTTCTTTGCTGGTCAGATGGCTTGGTCGCCTCCAGCTCTCCCACATCCTCACTCCAGGACACCCATCAGCCATGGGCAGCCCAGGCAGACAAACCCAGCTGAATTTTGCCATGTCTTTGCCAGCAGTCAGGGTTTTGGCTGCCATTCCACCTGCTAGAGGAGGCGCACAGTAGGCTTGGACGCACCATCAAAGCTCAAGCACAAAAACAAACACTGGATGGACAGATGTTGAGCCAAGACCTTCTGCTTCTCACCTAGCACCCTGATTATTATATGATGTCTACAAGCCTCTGTAAACTGCTGTTATCTGGTATCAGAAGCTCTCCTGCTTTCAATGCAACATGTTTCCAGCTCTCTCATCTCCATGGAGGTGTTGTTCTCCCCTCAGTGTCTTTCTGCTAAGTGGAAAATGGCTGGTGCATGCGGAGATGTCCTGGAGTGTCTATGGGATTTTGACTCACTTGGTGGCCACACTGATGCCAAGGAGAAACTTCTGAAAGGATAAAGAGGCAGACATGCCTGGTACAGGATGATGGGTGCTCTGACCTATTTCCAAACAGCTTATGAGCCCTTTGAAAGCCCACAGAACCTTCAGAGGTGTGAGGAAACACCTTGGACCTCTCCATCACTTCAAACTCAATGGTCCGAGCTGGCCACCCTTGTGGGTACCAAGGGACACTCTGTCTGGAAGACAGGGTGTCACTGGCCCAGTTACACACAGGGTACATAAAGAAACTCACTCTGCACGGAGGGAGAAGCTCCTTAACGGGTAGCCCAGCATTTACAGTAATCAAGAATGATTCAATTGACAGGTTTGTGTAGTGTTTGTTAATTTACTTGAGATTCATTCCTGGGAACAGCTGGCTGTATCCCAGCAGGACTGTGACTCTCACTAGCCCACCTGCTGCTAGACAGACGGGCTTTGGGTACAGTTGTAGTTAAAGTTTAGCAGGCAGATATTTCTGGTCATTAAAAATGGAAAAGTTCTTCAAAGACTCAGATGCAGAAAAGGTTTTGGAGGCAGAGAAGTTGGCTCTAGGCTTTGCTAAATGGCTTCACTGGAGTTTTCAGGGTGGTCAAGAAGCTGAGGTCTTGTTTTGTCATTTGAACATTGCCAGGATGATGGTACATAAAGAACTCATGAAGAAGTCACTTAATATTCAATTACAGGGTCTGTTCTAGAGGCTTTTCACAGAAGTTTGGCTCAAAAGGCAATTAGACACCCACCTCCTCCTGAAATTCAGTGGGAATGGGCATGTACCTCTATGCTTTGGAAACCTCCGACCAATCAATTTATATAACATTAATATTTGTCTTCCTTTAAATTATCTGTATTCTTTTAAAATATATAATTAGGTTTCCCTCCTAGTGCCCATGTGGGCATGAGTCTTTAAAGTGTATGACAAAAAAAAAAGTATTTAAAAATACAGAATTATGTCTCAGAAGAATCTTTCAAAAAGTTATAACTAGATTTCAGCAAAATATATTCCCCATGTACAGGCTACAGAACCCTCCCAGAAAATCCAGTGGACGATGAGATGCTTAGAAAAGACCACTTGGCCCCACAGACCCACAGGGTTGCTGGACCTGGTACCACAACCAAGCCCTCATTAGGTGCCACCATCTTGGAGTTTAGGGGGCAAGAAATGGGGCTGTGTCCCCCAGCAAGCCCCCCTGGTAGTGATGTGGGTTACTCAGAGCCCAGCCCAGAGCCCCTGTGACCACAAGGTACCTACTACTGGTGATGGGAGAAATCCTGCATCCCACCACTATCAACAACACTGGTCCTTTGTCCCAGTCCAGAACAAGGGTCAAATGCCACCAAACCAGAGCAAAACGCCTGCAACCCTTGGGGCAATTCCCTCTGTTGGGCTTTCCTGTCACTAAACTAGTGATTAGCTATTGATTAAAACATCTATTAATCTTTATAAACTATTTATAAATGGAACCTTAACATAAAGCGTGACCTGTACAGTATTGAAATAGAAATAATACTTAATATAGATTTTTAAGTAAGTTAAGCGCATAAGTGAAACACCACACCATATCCCCTAAGTTATACCTCAGGTATGGGACATTTCCATCGAGTTATATACTTTTGGCTTTACTTTAAGTCCTCATACATCTGATAAAAATATCTAACAGGTTTGATTAAGCATCTGCCCTGATCCCTGTTTCACTCTTGCATTTCCCCTGCCCTGGGGTATCCTGGGCTGCCCCTCTCTGGCCCCCGCAGTTCAGTGGGGCTGTGGGTAGGAGCTGCTCCATGGCACTGACATCCCCTCTCAGTTGTTGGCTGAAAGACTGGTTTGCTCCCATTCTTCAGCAGCTCTTCCAAGTCTCATATCAAGCCCAGGACCAGCGAGGTGGCTGTCGGAGGAGGTGGTGGCAGCACTGGGTTGTTTTTATAAACTCAAACCAATGGCACTCGCTGGCTAAAAATCAAACAAGGAGCTCGCTACTGTGAGATCTCAGCTGACTCCATTTGTTACATGGCAGATCCAGGAGGGGTAACCAGCTTGCAATATATCAAACAATTAATCATTTAGATTGCAATGCTTTGGATGCTGCAGGCGTTTCCCACTAAACGTGTGGCACAGGTGCGGGTGTCCTGCAGAGGAATCCTGCCTGCAAACTTTGGGAAACAAGGACACAAACAGAAAACCAGGCTGGAAGAAGTATGTCCAAGGCTTTCCTGATGATCCCACTCCACTGTGCCCTGCGTGTTTCCACACATGCTGACCAATAACCCCAAAAACTGTCACTGCAACTGGCGTAGCCCAGAGAGAACAGCAGAGTCAAGCGTGCTGTGTAACACAGGGATGCTCTCCAGAGCTGGTGCTGGGCTGAGCCAGGCCTGGCTTATTTGTGCTAATGATGCTGTTCACCACTGGCCTCTCATTTGCCAGGGTTTGGAATGAGGACCTTAGTGCCCCTCTGTTTGCACCTATTCCATCAACAGCTTCTGAAGCTCTTGACATCACTTACTTTGCAGCATCTTCTTTCCTATTTCCAGCTGAGGGATGGAGTGACATGGCAGAGATAGGGCTGTTGCACGTAGTTGCAACTAAAGGATTTACAACATTTACATATTGCACCTGCCCCTTGCAGATTACACCTGCCCTTTCAGCAATAGGTTCAATGAGGGAGGAACAGGGCTTGCTGCAAGGGGTAGGAGTCAAGGCTCTGCTGCACGTTCCTCCCTGGGTAATGTCACAGCAGTCAGGGCAGAACAGCATCAGGATGGGACCTAGGCTGGATGCACAACCTCAGGCAAACAGCTGAATTACATTTTTGTACCTCAGTTTTCGCTAAGAAGGAGGATTTGGGGCAGCACAAGGGAGGCCAAGTGCAGTTGTGAGGATTAACAGGAGGTTTTAGGGGGTGGAAAAAGACTTCATACCAAGTTGGCTCCCCTCCACAACCTTTTGCTTCAGGAACAACCTCGGCTGCTGGTTGTTTCCAGCCCAAATGGCAGAAGAGGCTCTTGTACCTCTGGCCCTGCCAGTGGGTTCCAAAAGCTTTACTGGGTCACATTAATTTCTGAGCATTTTGGAGGAGTCCCTACAGCGATAATACCTTCACCCAGAAGCTGGTTGCACTAAGAGAATAATGAAACCCCAGGAGGAGCTGAGGCTTTTTAAAATGTCTGTGGCACAGGGATTTGCCCCACATACTGCTTTTCTATTAATAATGCATCAGGAGCTCCTGCTCCACCAGCAAAGATCCCTGCACACACTTGGGCTCCTGGACACACCACCTCCACAGTGTCCAACGGGACTCTGCTCCTGTGCAACCATGAGAAATTTTGAGAAATCCTTCTTCTACAATGGAGATGCTCCAGATTTGCACTCTGCAGACCTAGGAGCAGGATTTGGCCCTGTGATTTCAGCCGGTGTCTTGTGAGCCGTGGGCTGAATAGGAACTGTAATTGGTGCAATTCGACATCTTCAAGGCTATTAGATCCTTGTAGCTCCCCATCATGCCGTGTTTGGAGTAAATAGAGAGTGCTTAGCCAAGCTGAGAGATCCTCTAATGGAACAGATAGTTCTTCCTCTCTTCATCTGCTTGTCCCCACAGCTTTGTTATTTAAAGTCAGGTTAAAAAAAAAAAAAAAATAAAAAAAATAAAAAAATTCAGTAGACAGGTTTGGTTTGGAAGCCGGAGGACAGGAAAAGTTAGAGATATTTATTTGACAGGGTCAAGGTTGCTGCTTTTCTTTTCTCTTTCCCCAGGTCCCATAGGTGTTAGACTGAGAGACATTTAATCGAGGGAGTAGCGGTTTCATATCTATAACAAAAATCAAATAATGCAAGATGATTTACTCCCCCTAGCAACCAGGGAGCTTACCCTTAGCAACCAGCCTAGCCTCAGGCAGCGGTGTAATCAGCTTGAAAATATTTCAATTATTGTGTTGATTTTAGTGGATTTGAGAAGCGCTGTGCGGAGAGACCAGGCACATTCTGCCCACGACCTGGAGAGGAAGATATTGATTTAAACAGGTGTCAGAAAGGAAAAGTGGAGTAAATTTAAATGCAATAGGAGAACAGCGCATTGAGTGTGGTTCAGTGTGGGGGTGACATTTTGCTCATCGCCTTGAATGAAAGTGACTCAACTGAACTAGAAATTTCACCTTGAAAATCATCTCCCATCGACACAATCAAGAGAAAGCCGTTCGCCATCTCTTTTTGCTGGGCTGGGGAAAGGAGAGGGGGAGCCAACACCTGGGTTTCCGAGACAGCTTTGGGGAAAGGAACTATCAGAGAAATACAGGATTAGCGTATCCCACTCGAGAAATTAGCCAAGTGGTGATGGGGGAGCAGCGGGACAGATGGAAAGGAGAAAGTCTGCTGAGAGTGGGCTCAGAAATCAGACAGACTTTGCTCCTCAGAATGATGCTGTCAGCAGACTCTGGGCTGCTGCTCTTGGAGCAAAGAATTTGGTACCAGCATCAGACCAAGCTGCTGCCGGTGGGGTTAGCAGGAAAAATGGCCAGGCTGGTGTCAGACCTCAGATCAAGTTTCTCCTCCTTGTTCTCAGTAGCAACACCACTGCTCCATAGGGCAGAGTGTTGGGAAGCCTCTGGCCTCCTCCAGCCTCTACAGTGTGGTTTGTCCAGGCTTAGCAGCCCTGATCTAGCACAGAAGAGGCAAACCAGACCCTGATCTTTGGGCAACTGTCCCATTCCCCACCACCCTTTGCTGCCCGCTCCCACACACATAAGATGCTCCCAGCAAAGCCCCAGCCTGGCCCTGTGCAGCTCCCCCACCCTCTACTCCCACATTCTGTACTAATCACACAGCTCCCCGTGCAGCAGCAGCCTGCGTGTGTAGTTCAACAGAACCCAGTGACATCTTTGTACTCACTGCACAGCCGAGCTGTTTTCTGATGCAGGGGAAGCCTGTAGACAGTGTACTGATAATAGGGTTTCATCTGTTCCTAGTGAAGTGACAACTGACATGCCATGTTCTGATGAGCCTCTTTCCAGTAGTGTGACACCGTGCATGGAGTGTATTAAAATCCCAGTTCTCTGGGCTGCGACATTCTGTGCTCAATACTAGCGACAACCGGAGTCACAGCAGAGCTCAAACTTCTGCCCAATTCAGGAGGAAGCTGCTTTTGCTGTGCCTCTCACAGTTTGTGGTCAAGGCACTTCTCATCTGCTCCCCTTCACAAGCGAGGAGCGGGCAGCACAGGGATGCCCAGCACGGGGGGATCGATGCCCAGCAGAGCTGAGCAAGCCACAGCTGCAGAACTGGCTGTCAGACCCCATGCCTTGCCCTGGACAATGCTGATGGAACCTGAGCTCTGCTGCCTGCCCAGACCCATCCTCCCCATTAGTGAGGCAAACAGCCAAGACAGGAGCAAAGGCTCTGCAGGGACAGTGGGGACCAGGGGGGCTACTTCCCCACCGGAGCTTTTCAGGAGCCCGGCAGCTTTGCATCACCTCGATTTTCTTCCCATCATCAGAAATGCCTTCTGCACTTGTCGAGTGACCAAGGTGAATCACTTTTGTTTGAGATGGTTCACACATCTCTGGGTTCAATTTCAAAGTGGCATTTTTAGAGCTTATCACATGCCATTTCTAAATGTATCAGTGCCTGCTCAAAAGCTCAGCGGAGAGAGGGATGCTGCATCCCTCCTCCATTTGACAAGAACACAAGCCCTGTACAATCTTCAGACAGCAAAGGGCACTGCCTTATCTCTGGCTAGTAAAGGGTGTATCTTGACATTGCTACAATCACTCTCATGGTGTAAAGAGGGAAAATCAGCCTTCCTACTGGATTCTGACCCGTTCAGAGGCTTTTCTCCGTGTCATAAACCAAACTGATTCCTAGATCATAGCTGCTAGAACAGACAACTCCAGTCAAAATGGGATCTGGACTGCAATCGTGGTAATCCCACCCCATACCCATGCACCCAGTTCTGCCTTGCTGCAAATACAAGGTCACTCACCCACCAGGCACAGGGAAACACCATGCATTTACCCCAGGAAAAAAGCCCTCCCACAAGCGGTCACCACCAAGCAGCCACCATGTTATAAATCTTGGCTTTAGCTTTATCTCACAGTGAGTTTCCAGCAAACCCTGAAAAGGAGAGGAGCACTGAAACATCTTCCTTTGGTTTATTCGAGGTCTTGCAATAACCAGAGTGCTGCTAAGACAACATCCACTGCAACCAGAAAATGCAGCCAGGCCAAGGAGCAAGGGGACTATGCAGTGCCTGGGAGAGGTGCTGGGCAGATACACAGCCAAACACCCACACCCACCAGGACCAGCTTCATAAGAGCACACGTTTTAACCTCACCAGCTTGTCCTGGTGGGGCAGGATCCTTCCCTCACTGCTCCCAGCAGCGTGAGCAGAGCCTGTTTGATGTGCTGACCTGCTCTGCACAAGCATCTTACACTCTCTATCTTTGTTGGATTGGGAGGGAAAGCTAAAAAAAAAAAGATTCAGATTATTTTTAAACCCATTTGCTGCCTTGCTCTGAAATATGCAGTCTCTTCCCTGGAATGTACCTCCAGTGTAATCCCCTCTTTACCAAAGTCTGTAGTCGCTCATTCACACGTTCCTCTGCCTTCCTTCATTACAACCTGTTGCTCGTTAGAAACCTTAGCAGCTTAAACTGGACTGCTTCTCTGCTTGATAACAGTAATCAGGGCTTTAGCAGGTAGCTTTGTGGAATCAGCCTGCCCTGCACCCCTCCCACTCCCAATTTTCTGATGGATAGGTGACTGCTCAGGAAAAAATAAATGTACCTGTTCACCTGGAGAGTAGAACAATTTGCATTTTGGGGGGATGGTTACTGCAAAATGAGGTATTTAGGTAGTGCCATGCAAGTTTTCCTGGGAAAGTTCTGACATAAATTTGCAGAACCTCTGTCCTGGCATTTTGCCTCATTAGTATCTGTAAAGTTATCAATAATCAATAACCAAATCAGAGTAGGTAAATACACGGGAGCATCTCCTGACATTGATTTTTGGGCAGAATACCACTCAGAAATCTTTGGAGAGCTTTGCTTAAAAACCAGTGGAACAATAAGGAAGAAGCACAAACCCAATATGAGTTTATCTACCAGCTCTGTCTCCCAAATCTTATGTTTCTGTGTTCTCAATCCCATTTTCCTGCAGTACAACCCAAGTAATTCCCATTGACTTCTCATCAAAAGTCGTCTTATTTTCCATTGCTGCTCTTTAAAAGGAAATTGGTGGTTATTGCTACCGTGCATCTGGAGATACAGATCTGGAGGTTTGGGTTATTCTGCCTCTTGGCTTAGGATTGATATGTTGGACAGTCAGCCTGTGTGGGTGACAGATCAACTCATTCACTTCTGGAAACTTTTTTCCCATTAAATTTTAAAGACTTCAATTTGGTAATGGCTGTATTAAGCCAGTGTTTGTAATTGAAATAAGAAATGCATTGTCTGGCTAAACTACATTTACTGCTCAATGCCAACACTTTAAACTGCAAAGGCCATCCCAACTCATAAAGCCCTCCTCAGCCACCCAGCAGCTTAGGGATCAGACACTGATTTAACTCTGGACCCTATCCAAGGTCTCTGGAAGTCAGTTGTTAGCTTTTCTTGACCTGGCAGGTGCCCGAGAGTCACGCTAAGGCTCTTCCCTGGGTTACCTTGAACACACAGCACTTCCTTTCTCTGGCCAGGTTCCTTACGCTGCCCCACGCAATGACAGCTTTGTTCATGTCTGAATTACTGCTCACATTTTTGGCTGGACAAACAGTATCGTAATCCCTATTTTTTTTTCCAAACTTCCCAACCAGGCATAAAGCTGGAGACCCATTTCTCAATCCAGCAGCACCTGCTACCGAGGCTGCCAGCTCCTGCACCCCCATTGCAAGCACCGTGCTTAAAATCAGTTTTGCAACAGAAACGTTTAGGGTAGAACCAGACCTTTAAGTACAACACCAAGATTTAGACTTACAAAATTCAGGAGAAGTGACATCAGTCCTCCTCGTGGATGTTTTCCTCCATGTCCACTGCAGTGCTCTGTAAGGCAGCTGGGCAGGGAAAAACCAGACAGGTCAGCACAGCCATCAGCTACAAAAACGTTTTGGCAATGGGAAGAAGTCTTTGTCCCTGAGCCCCATATGAGATACAGAGAGTTCATTCTCCACCTGAACTTCTGCTCATGGGCTTCACCTGGAGGGGAAACCCAGCAGGGAGCAAAGAAACTGACCTGGTGCCTCCAACCTGCTGAAGCCTTTCTGCTGCGTCTCCCCAGCCTGTGTCTCTATGCCAGTGAGATTCAGATAGCTCGGGTGTGCTCACTTGCATTAGACCTGTATTTCCTTTCCTGGGAATAAATTCTGTGGCAGCTGCTGAGAGGGATCCACTTAAGCTTGGTGCTAAAGGCAACCTGCCCCATCCACTTCCCTCCTGGATAAGGTTTGTACATGGAGCAGAGAGGAACAGCAGGAACCTTCAACTCAAATGTGCAGAAAGCACAAAAGCAGCATCCTTCCCTGCACTCCTGCCTTCCTCCAAGCGGAGATGGTAGTCATAAGGGAAAGAAAAATAAGGAAACCACAAGCTGGAGCCTTGGGCATGGCCAAAGGAAACCAGTGGAAATGTTCCAGTCAGGAAATAAATCCAGCCAAGCTATAAAATGCTTCACTCAGACACCTTTTCTGACACCACCGTGGGCCCCTGCACTGCCAGACTTGCCACATGTAAAATCGAGGCAAGTGACCACAAGCATAAAAAAGAGTTATGCTTTGCTGTGGTGCACTTCAAGCACTCCAACAGGCCAGCACCGCAAGGAGAAACAGGGCTTGTCCCCGTTTCCTTCGGGAAGAGGTTTCAACCAGCAAACTACCCATGTTATACCCATGGCAGAAGTGGCCACCACACAGTGGAAGGAGCCCAGGGGACCTTTTGTGGAGGCAGATCTTCCATAAGAGTTCTTTGTTCACCAGTTGCAGACCCTTGCCCAGGATGGGTCACCTTGCTCTCCAGTTGTGGCTGCACTGTGTATCAGGTTTCAGAAGGGTTTGGGTGTTGGGGAACCCCATCCACGTTTGTCCTGGACTTTCTAATAGCACACTTACCCACTGCTTCTCTCAAGTTTTCTTCCTGGCTTCCCACTAAAACTAGTGGTGCTTCCTAGGATGCGAGAGGAACTTTGGCCAGATCTAGCTTGACTTTTGCAGTTTATGGATGGCAAAGGGGTCCCCTTGGCATTTCCAACTGGCCTAAACCCTCTGAGCTAACTTTCCCCAGCAGTATCTGTCAACCTCTGTAAAACCAAAAGGGTTCTGTGCAAATTAAAACTCACTCTGAAAGAATAAAACTGTAACACCTGTTACAAATGATAAATGCACCCACCAAGGACCGTTCTCCAGCCCTGCATTCATGGTATATGTCCCTTCTTCACTCTATAGCTGTATCAAAGGATGAGAGCCAAGCTTGAACGCAGTGATGACCTTACAAAATCCAAAATGAGAACAGTTTCTCAGTTACATTTCACCAGCAGACCTTTCCAAATAACTGCTACATCTCAGACCACTCGTGTACACACCTGAAACTGCTCAGAAATAAGCTCTTGCTGCCTTTTTGCTACAGACACATCATCACTTCAGAACATAAAAACAAAACACCCAAAGCTCCAGAAACTCTTATTGCAAATAATCTCACTGCCAGAAGAAAGGCAGCATGATGTTTATCAGAAAACTGGGTTCATATGTAGGACCTTTAGCATCTTCAGATGAAAGCAATCACTCCACAAAGAACAGCAAGCCCTCGGTGAGAAGGTGTTTACCTTCACCACCGCCTTGCCCAGGCTCTGTTTGCCCCAGCTGGCTGCCCAGTGATGCAAAACTGAACACACTCACAAAGTTTCCAGCAGGTTCTGTTTCTCTTGAGGTGTTCCTTGTTTCAGGAAGGTATTTTTTATCACTCAGTGAAAGAAAGAACCAAGCCTGCTCCTTCAGATCCTGTAGAAACTTAGCAAGGAAGAGAGAAACTTTTTGTAACCTGAAGAATTTAGGAAATTAAGGCCAGGTTTGGCAATGCTGCAGCCACAGCTATGCCATGGGATCCAGGAAGCATCCACCTCCTGTGTGTTGGTATGAAGCTTAAAAAATAAGCAGCCCTCACAGGTGGATTAAACCCAGACGTTCTCCTGCAGCCATCAGAAAAATAACACTTCATTTTCTTAGGAACCAGATGTTCCCCACACAGAAAATGATGAAAATTTGTAACAGCTCTGTCAGACTCTACAGATTTGTAAAAGTCTTTGAGCAGAGGGAAAATAGAGCAAATAAAAAATATAGGGGAGGAAGCATAAAAAAAGAGCTTCACTCCACATCCTCAGCCATAGGAATTTATTTGGAGTAAGCACTGAAGGCTGCAGCTCCTGGAGGAGGCTGCACCACCTCCCATTGAAAACAAGACTGGTATCAGTGAAATTATGTTCCATATCAGCTGTCAAGTAATGGGTTTGAAACCTTAAACAGAGAATACATTTGCAGCTATTAGCACGGTATGGTCATGGTTTGTATTTGAAGGTGAAAACAGTTTGTAAGGAGGGAAAGAAAACATTAATTCTATTCATCTTGAAAGTTACTTTAACTTTTCAAAATGCTATGGTAAATTTTGAAACTTTAAAATTAGTTTCAAGATGAATAGAATTAATGAGTGAATTAGAACTGGTACAGAATTGCAATAAATAATATTTGAAACCTTTTAATAAGCTTTGCAATGATTAAAATGAATGGATTTTTTTTTCTTTTTGCTATAAAACTGGAGCTCTTTTAAGTATAAATTGTGATAACGACTCGAGAATTTCCAGCGTCAGGTTTTTCCATTACATCTCAGCTTCCACACTTGATCTAAGGCTTAAAGAATAACATTCAAGCCTCACTTTCTAATGATGAGGTGTTTGACACAGAAAGCAATCCTAATAGAGAAGGCTGCTTGCCCGGTGATTGCTGGCAAGCAGAGCTGACAGAGACAAAGAAACATTTTTCTAGCGAGTCTCCTAACGAAACCTCCTGCTCAGACCTGGGACTCGGAGCTAGGAATGGGAATCTGGTTGTCAGAAGCACTCGGCAGATCAGCCCCGTGTTTGTAACTCTGCCAGCATTTGTTACAAGTCTTCTTTTTAACCAAAAAAAGAGAGACAAGACTCTTAGTAGTGCTGATTGATGGAACACCAGTATGATTAACACAGCTATACTGGTTCATGACACTGCAGGTCTGGTTCAACACAGGAAAATCCTTCTTTGAAACCAGGTCTGGAAAATTTAGAACTTCCTTGCCCAGAGCTCCTGCCAATCCTTTTAAGCTCGCAGCCTTTCTGAGTTTTTCTAGGATACGTTTCCATCACTGCTGAGACAGCTGCTGCTGTCCTGTGAGTGGTTCTCCAAAAGTCTTGCACCAAGCTCTGCCTTGACAATTTCCTGTAAATTCATTATTCCCAATGTTGGGGGGAAATTCATCAAAAAGCACTGTAGAAAAAATGTCTTTCCCTGTTTGTAGAGCCATTCTCCTCTGTGTGCCTTGGGGAGAGGTTTGGCTTCAGATGTTCCCACTAGGATAGCTGCCTGTCTTCATCTGCAAACACAGCCCTTGCCGTGGCTGGCTTGAGCACACCCTCAAAGACTCCAGCCCCTCTTGATAGCCTTCATTCCTGCTTCTCCAGGTAGGTCTGTACCCCTCAATCACTTAAGTTTTGCTATATTGCAGCCCCCCAGTTGGATTTTTCTCTGCTGTTGCCACTCTGGTGAGTCTTACCAGTTTTATTTTCCAGCTGGGGAGCAGATGCCCCAGGCTGGCCACCACTTGGGCTGACCCATGCTAACCTCCTCAGATGATCACTTTCTCCATGGGAGGAAGATCAGGAGTTGAGCCTGGTCTCTCCAGACTGGTTCCCCAATTTGCAGCAGCAGTGTTTGACCTGCTGATAGCCTCCATCAGCACCCTGAGGGTCATTGCTGCCCAGGGAACTCCGCATTGCTCCTCTCCCTCTGTGCTCTCTCCGTGCTGTGTTCCTTCACTCAGCATGATGAAGCGGGTGCTGGTGTCTGGCAATAACCACATCCTGGGCATCCACCGCTCTCTAATGAGCTTCTCTATGGTGCTGAGATTGGTTTTCAAGATTCAGCACATCTCCACGGCTTGTTTCTCCTGCTCTCTCCAGCAAGACCACAGGCTCCTCCCCAAATCACTCAAGTTCCACTAGCCAACCACTCCTCCAATACAGCAAAATACAGTCCCACTCCTTTGGCCTCAAGCTCTGCTACCCCCACCCTAGATGTGAGGACACAGCCTGAACTGTGCTTTTTTTTATTTCTTACCTTTGTATGAGAGCCTGTAATCCACTCAGAAACAGTTTGTAATAAATCTGCATGGGGAACACCACCCAAAATAAATCGCATCACGTTAACTTCCCTGGTGCTCACTGTGCTGAGAGCCAGGAGGAGAGAAGGACGGAGCCGTCTTCCAGGTGTATTTATTTCACTGGCCTGGACAGCTCGTAATCGCAGACAAACTGTTTGTCCTTGACTCCTGTCTCAGCAAAGGAAGACTGAACTTCCCGCAACACGATCCATATCACATCAGATTTGATATATTTCATAACAGCCTTTTATACTCCTGTCTTTGTTCATTTATTTATCAATCTGACACTTTGCTAGATATGTCGCTGTCTTTCTTTTTATTCACCTGTCACTATCTCCCGCTCACATGTTATAATACTCACCTTTTTTATGAATATTAAAAATAAAAACCTCTTGCCCTGTGCCTTTTCACTGTGGATTTTCTCTGTTGCACTTAAATAGCAATAGAACGGATGGTTTGCAAATCCTTTCTGACTTTTAGTGATACAAATCGTCGCTATTCGGAGCTTCCAGCTTGCCTTGAAGCACTGAAAGGCCCCGCTGCCACACACTCTGCGCAGCTCAAGTCACACACGTGACGCTCTCCAGGCTTTCGGGACCAGGTCTACAGAGAGAGAACTCAGGAGGGGAGCAGAATAGCATCATAAACACCCAGACACCATAAATAAACATTTACCAGCTTTCCATGATCTAATCCACTGTGTTAACGTGCGATAAATCCCGCGGGAGGGAGTCTGAGCAGACTTCCCTGCTGCAAATCCCATGGGCGTGAAGCTGGCGAAGGCGATGCGGGGTGAGGAGTGGCTGGCCAGGTCCCAGCTGCCCGACCCCTTGCAAAGGAAAGTTGACTCCAAACTTACAGCCAAATCAAACCATTTTGTGAAAGCAGTTAGATCATTCCATCCTGAATTTTTACTGCGATCACAGAAACAACTAAAAATATTTAACTCGTTTGTTAAAATATTTAATGTGATTTTGACAGTTCACCAGCTGTTTAAAAGTAGCTAAAAAGGATGGCAAGGGCTGTTGCTGAGTTTAATAAATATGTGTGTGTGTAATGCTTGTTATCTGAGAAGTACATTTAGATGTCTGCTTAGGTTAGTATCACATATGCTAGAACACATGTTCCTATTCTGGTACACATCTATAATTGTGCCCATTTATCTTATTGTAGTTTAAAGTACCAACAGGATAAATAAAGGCACTGTCTATTTTACTTTGAGAAAGAGAGAGACCAGGCTATTTAAGCCAGTGAGGAAATATAAAATGCTGTAGATAAAAACTTTCAGGGGTGGGGAAAATTACTTTTTAAAATAACACAATCAAGGACATCTTAGCTGTGCAAAGATTTTGTTAGAATGAAGCAATTCAGAAGCTTCTACAAAATGGATGGTAGGAAGTGAATAGCAGCAGAAGCAGGAGGTATTCTGCCTGTGTCCTTTTTTTAACAGTCATTTGTAGGCATTAATTTTCCATGTTTATTAAAGCAAAATGCTCTTGCATAATTACTGTCCCATGGCATAGGCTCCGTGCACAGGCCAGGGATGCCCGTGCTGCAAGCAGAGGCAGGTGAGGGTGAAGGCATGGAGGAGGCACAGGCAGGGCTAAGCCTGCAGCATGGCATTGCCACACTCAGCCAACTCAGCAGGATAAATCCCTCAAGCCAGAGCACAAGTGGTGTCCATACACCAATGCCAGCTGGATTCCTTCTGGGGTGTCTCACGTACAAAGCTGTGGACTTTGCCTATATGTAGCCCTACTTGGGATCAGAGAGAAGCTACCAGGACTTGGCCTTTCTCCACATTTTTCTGGACTTTGTTGAACACGAGGTGAGATTTGCAGAGACAGCACTAAAATGTTTACCTGCCTCACATGCATCCTGAAGACAAACAGAACCAGGATGCAGCTTTAGACCTTTCAAAACAAATCACCTTCAAGATATACCTTCCCCAGAGTGACCTCTCACACCTGGCTCCTCTAATCACTACCATGGTAATCCAGATGTGGAAGGAATCAACCAGCCCACACTAAAGCCAGAAACAACTGTCCCAACCCTTGACATCAGCCACGACGTGCAGAGCAAGGAAATAAAAGAGATCAGGAATCCAGCACTCTGTGGCTTGGATTTGTGAAAACAATAATAAATTAAAAAGGATTTATGAAAACTCTAATTGCAGGAATCAGTCTTGAGAGACAGAGCAAGACTCACAGACTTTGATGTTCAATCCATAAAAGTCCTCAAATTACAGAAGGAGAATCACTTTGCAGCTTGGAATAAACCGACAGCCCAGAAATACACTGAAAACCAGTCACCAGGCTTCAGTCAGAAGCAAAGACAAACTGCTAGTGGCAAGATGAATGTTAAAACCAAGATCACTGAACACACACAAAATGTGTTTTGAAGGAGAAGCCAAAAGAATTTGATCATATCTGTGACTAGACACAACTGCTCCCAAACCAACCCGGTGGTGCTGAATTTTCCAGGAGTGATTTTGCTTGTAGATAAGGTTCACGAAGGGAGCCTTAGCAGGACAAATGGGGCTTCTGAGGCCCCCCGGTTCTGATGTAAACTGTTAGAAATCAAGTAGAAGTGAGAATGAAGGGGGCTAGGGCACCAGTTCATCAACCCGAGATGAACTGTGCCAGTTGTATGAAAGCATCTCCACTAACTACATCTTAGGAGTGTGCATAAGCAAGAGTGATGAAGTGGACAGTGAACACCAGTAGCTGGATCTGCTTAAGACTTGTAAAGACCCCACAACCTTTTCTTACCTAAACTGATCAAAAATATATGCAGTGGAGCATTAGGGTTATTTTCACCACACACGCAGGCAGCATCAGTCAAGGCAAGAGCCATCCTGGGGCACACCGTGTGCTCTAAGAACATCAGAGCTATTTTACTTGGAAGAAAACATGATTCTGCAGGAGCTTCTTGCAGCCTGAATTATGTGCCAACCCCAGATGACAATTCAAATAACACTGGGAAAAGTAATCCCTAACTGGATTTTGAATTCCTAGATGGAAGAGCTGGAAGCTGGAGGAACGCTTCTGAATCACCCATGGAATATGAATCATCACAAACGTACCAGCTTTGCTGGAAGTCTTGCAGATGACAAGAGGCTCAGATGAAGGCTCTATCCTGCAAAATGAAGAGCGGTGCCAAGACCACAGCTATTCAGACGCCTTGCCAGAACAAACTGACTTCCAAGAGCAAGCCCTTGCCTGCCAAGAGAAGAGCAGCTCCTGGAGATACAGGGATGGGGAAGAGGCGGCTGTGCTGAAAGAGCTGCTGGAGGCTCGCCTCCTACAAGGAGAAAAGGGTGATGTTAAAGAGAGAGATAGGCACATCAAGCATATTATTTTTAGGAATAAAGCTCCTAGTGCCTCCAGCTGTTTCCAAGGCTCTGGGACATGGCAGCCAAGCCGGGGTTCGCAGCACGGGTCCGCAGGTGCCTGCTGGGGACGGTACGTGCTGCACAAGCAGCCTGGGAGGAGCAGAGGGGAAGGAGGAGGGAGCGGGGAGGCAGGAAGGAGAAGGGAATTATACCGTGCCCTTCTTTTATGCCAAAAAATGAAAAGAAACTATAAACCCCCTGTTTTCAGAATATAAAAAGGTTGTGAAAATAGGACTCCAAGGGCTCTGCAAATGATTATGCTAATTAGATCCAGGGCTATTCAATAGCACTGAAGTGATGCTCAGAAATTTTGAACTACAGTTTTTAGTGTGATTACAGATGATATTAAAATTCTATTAGTCTTCACTTAATTTGTGAATAAGTGGGATGGAGTAACAGGTCCATACCCTCATGAACCCAAATACTTTTAGTGTAGCAGACATTTTAGAGTGAGAATACTCGCTTTTCTAAAAATTAAAAGAAGCTTTATTTAAGTAGACAGAGGGAAGCTACAAGCAGTGAAGTATTCAGAGACTACTGATTTTTCCACATGGGCCCAAGTTTTGAGTGCTGTTGTAAAACAATGTTTGTAATTTTTTTAGCCTTGCTACAACATACAATTGAGATACTCGGAAGAGAAAACTTTGTATCGAAACCTCTTTTTGTTCCTGCCTTGCAAATGATAAATTGTTAATGAGCACCTGTTACAATGTTAATGAAAGTAAGATCTGTATGTAAATAAAGAAAATTTAATAACTTAACAAGGTGGATTAAAATTCCCAACCTGCTCCTTGCTAATCTAATGCCAAACACCAAATAGTTGCTATCTAAGCAGGAAACTAGTTAATGTATTCACCTCCGTGTACTTTTCAAACTATAATTAATATTTTAAAAATTTATAAAACCGAAATCATAGGTTTGATTGTAACAAACAAAATATCTGCCTTTAATCTACTACAAAAGGTTGGCACAAATCCCCTTAAACGATACTAAAATGTAAACCACAAGGCAGCACTGAGGAATTGATTATGTTTAACTTCTTTTGCATTTGTCCTAATCACATTCTTTATAATTGTATTTAAAATTACTCCAAAACAGTTGATTGGTAATTCTGTAGCACAGAAGAAATATGGAATGAGAACATTGTTTCCTTGGAAGAAAAAAAAAATATCCTGTTATAAATAACTTTCAAGGTATGTCCTCTGGACATTGGGTGAATATTAACACTTGACAAATGGACACTTGTTGGTTTAAACTAAAGTGAAAGTTATTGAAAGGGGAGAAGCAAGGCTCCTATTTCTTAGAGAAGAAACCCACCCTCAGGTGGTTTCTCTCTTCTCCAAACCACAGCCATGTTTTACAGCAATGCCCCCACCTCTCCTAACTCACACCCCACCAAGACCTGCAACTGCTCCAGGCAGTGGTTTCTGCACTGACTTGGTGCAGCCTTGGAGGGCTGGAGCTGTTGGTGGAACCCCACAGCCCACATTAACCCCAGCCCCAAAATCATGGCTTCACTGAGAGACCTGTGGAGGTCCTGCATCCAACCTCCTGCCCCAAGCAAGTTTAACTTCAAACCTAGACCAGGTTTCTCAAAATCCCAAGGATGGAGACTCCACAGCCTCTCTGGGATGCTGTCTCAGGGCTGCATGACTCTTGTAGGAAAGGGTTAGGTTAGGATTTTTCCTTAAAAACAGTGGGAATTTCCCATTGCAACTCACCTCCTGCCCTCCTGTTGAGCACCTCCACAGCAGTCTGTAGCTACAATAGGAAGATGGAGTGAGGGAAGGTGCATCTTCCCTCTTCCAGCCTATCTCCTCGTGACCCACCATGGCCACACACCCAGCTTGCTCATATAAAAAAACTGGTATCTGAGTCTTTTCTACCAGTAATACATTTATCTCCTCAGCTCCAGTGATTTTCTCCATGTTTCAGAAAGGTGGCCTGAAACACAGAGGAAAAGTAGGGGTTTTGACAAGACTCCAATGTAAGCCCACAGCTAACCTGTGGGGAAAAACTTTACGGACATGTAGGAATCACACCTGCATCTGGTTGGGCTCTCACCCACTGGGCCATCCTCATCAGCTCCTCTGAATGGGGAGACATAGATACAAGTGGTCCATGACCACTTGTGATGGGTCTGGTCAGCATCCTCCCATGTCAAAGCAAACACAGCCACTGTCTGTAGGGGAGTGAGCCCCAGAGGAGATGCCACAAATTACTTTTTAAAAAATATTTTTGGATAATATACGTGCATTCTCCATCCTTTAATTGGGAAACACTTCACAGGTCTGCACTTAATCAAGATGGATACCTCATTAGGACATCTCCCAGGGAACCAGTTTAGCCTAACAACAGCAAATCACAATGCTGCTGCTTAATTGGGACAATTTTTGCAAAGTCTCCATTTAATGGAGACATATTGGGCCAGTGCCAGGAGTTAAGTGGTGTTAAATGAAATAGGCGCAAAATTCCAACTTCCTGTCTTTTTCATATAAAGATTGCCAGGTAAAAAATGTAAGTAAATATTTAGAAGCAGGAACTTCTATTTTATTTTTTTGGTTGCACACAGTACTGTAAAGAAATGTGGGCTTCTTGGGTCTCCTACCTCCAGTTAAAGCTCAAGAGTAGAAGCTTTTCTTCTCTTGTGCCTGGACAGTACATAGCACCTCTAGATCCAGATCTGTGATGGAAGATCCTGATTTTGCCTGTTGCAATCAAGATAAATTGTCACCCTCTCCTTAGCCTTCCTGTGAAGGTACCTGTATAATTGTAAGAGTGGGTCTGCATGAGCCAATGCCTTGACCCTGGAGCCCTGTAAATGGAAGCCAAGACCCCCAGTGGAGCCCCCCAGAGATACAATCACTTATGGTGATTTCTATGGTCCTGTCACCCAAGGACCTCAATGCCCTCACTTCACGGTCAGAAATATGTCTTCCAGCTAAATGTCACAAAGAACATACTCAACAATATATTCATGCCACGATGGGAAACTTTTCCCCATTTCCATGAAATTGTGTCTGTCCTGCTAACATGGTGTTGCACAATTTGCCTGGAATGGTATGGTGCCAAGTGCACCCCACCAGTGTGGTGAGAAAGCTGGTCTGTTGGACGAGGTCCTTGCTGAGGACTCTGGAAACCCCCAGTTTTGGCAAGAGCCATGACAGAGGGTCCAACATCCCAGTTTACTTGCCCATGCCTCATTCCTGGGACCTGCTCCCACAAGGGTCAGATTACTTCTCTCAGGTTCCCTCCCTGCACATTGAGGGCTGCAGTCATGCCCTCTTTCCCATTTTTCTTTGGAAATTCATCTGCTGGGGCAGCACTGTGCTGTTCAGTACAGGCTTCTGGGCAAAGACTGCTGACAAATAAAGTAATCAACCTAACACAAGCACTTCCCAAAATCACTCCAGGGGGTAGCAGCCACTGAGTAGGCTGGAAACAGACTCCCAGAGCATCTTCCAGAACATAAAACCAAGCTCTCTTCAAAATACCTTTCCCACGATGTCTTAAATCCCTTTAGATATTTCTGAGTGTTAACATTAACTGATGAACAAGCCTAAGAGGCATCAAAGCAGGTTGTTTTTTTTCTCCCTTCATCATTAAGAGAAGCTGCTTTACAGGTAGCTGAGCAATTTGAAGGAAGTAAAAGGTGTGGAAAAATTGTCTGTTCGAGACGTTGACTCAGTAACCTGTAAAAGATTTTAGTTAAATACATTTCCTCAGGTCTCCTACAGCCTTTGACTGAAAGTGTTTTGTACATAAACAAACAACAACGCTCCTTCCATCCATTAAAACCACCAGTCACTTTAATACATCACAGTGTAACCATTTAGCTCAGTCATTTTTCATTGTTTGACCTCACTTTTAATTAGAGACTAAATTATTAATGCCATCTGATAGGAGACAAACTACTTGGGAGTGCTGCTGTTCTCCAGGCCAGCTCTCAGAACTACACACTCAGATTTTGTACGTTTCAAATAAAACACAAGTGGCCAGAGGAAAAACAATTTACATTTACAGCTCCTACAAACCCAGCATCCATCAAGAGTTTGGTGCTTTTTTAAAAAGAAAAATAAATAAAAATAAAAATCTCTTGCGGTGTTAACAGTAGACTTTTAAAAATCAGCCAGAAAATATAAAGTTCCCCCAGAGAGAAACTCCCTGGAGATTTTTGAAGAAGTTCACAAGCTCTGGAAAAGTAGTTGTCGGATCCTGTAATCACAACACCTAGGCTTGTTTAAAGAAGTTAGCGGTGTATTTTTCCCAGCACAGCTTTGATGTAGAGGTTCCCAGGGCGGGAAGATGAGCCCGCAGAAATAGGAAAGCTGAAGGTGATTTAAAACCAGAGAGCGGGAGGGCAAGGCTGCAGTCAAGACCCAGCATCTGAGCCAGCTTAGCTGACACCAACAAGCCCCAAATCATTCCCAAGTGGGCAAGGTCAGCACGTAATGTGCCCGTCACCAGAGCATTCGATCCCTTGTAAGCACTGACCTGGTTTCTCCACTCCTGGTGCTTTTTCTCTTAGGGCAAGCAGCACAGTAAAACACCAATTTCTCTAATGCCAGGGCAAACACAGCGTCCTGCTTGTAGGAAGACTTGGTGTGAGGTCCTCCTTGGTAAAAATATAGACCAGGCTCACAGTCAGTGTCCTGGAGAGGACAAAATCTGGGATCCTTGGGACAACTGCAGGCACTGGGCTTGGTCTCCCTTCCTAACAAAGAGCCTGAGCCCATGCTCTTTCCCTCCTATTAAAGCCAAGCCTGGGTGACCCACTATAAAAACACTTTGAACTGCCACAGTGGATAAAGACTATGAGTCCTCACCTGCAGGTGTGTGCTGACTTCACCCCAGGGGTATGGTTGGCCATCATCTCCTTTATTTGGGATTTTTAGAATTTCCCAAGACTGAACCATCTTGAACCCTCAGTGGCACCCCACATACCAGGGCTCAGGATCAGGCAGAGCAGCCTTCCCCCCCCACCAGCAGCCCTGGGGACACCTGCCCTTTCGAGGGCAGTGAGAAGCCAACATGAGGTTACCAGGAGCTGGCGAGGGGGTCACGCTGCAACAAGGTGTTAGAAAAACCATACCAAAAACCTTGTAAAAACTACAACTCTGGAAGCTAGAGAAGGAACTGGGGACGCATTGAGGGAATGATTTCTCCTACAACATTCGTCGTCAGCGAGGTCCCTTGCTGTGTTAGACAACTGTTTAGCTGTTTTCCGCACGGCTGTAGTATTATTGAACAAGAATGGAAGTTTTCTGTACTGCTGCTAACAAGCAAAGCCATCAGCCCTCCCCACACTCAGCTCCTTTTGCCACCTTTGAGTGCTCTAACTTAGACCCTAACCTCTCCTGGTTCTCCTGTTGCAGTTGGGGTGAAGGAAGCCTAGGACCCCCTCATACAACAAGGGAGAGAGATGCTCCTCTGCTGTTACACAGTTTGCCATCTATACCAAAGGCACAATGCAAATAGCAATAATGTTTCTACTTACTCAATGGAGCAGAAAACATGATCTTCATGTTGTTGTTTAAAAACAGAACAAAAAAATCTGTTCTTTCTGATGGACTTGCTTTTCTGCAAAGGATAATACCTGCAAAGCACATTTATTTGGACTCAATGTTTCCCTGGCACAGATTTAAAGATTTCTGTGTCCTGTCCTTCCACTTAGGGCACAAGGTTTTAAGTTCTTTGCCATTCAAACCCAGCCTACAAAAATCCACTGAGTTAGAATTTGGCCTGCGATGCTGTCGCTGTCAAGCCAGAATGTGGTTGTTTCTTAGGCATGTGTCTCTCTTGTTTTAGTTGGTTTCCAGCAGTTTTCTTCATTTACTCCTAGAAACAGAAAAATTGGTCCTTCTCCTCACCCCCTACCCTAAAAATGATATAATCTCCCCTGTATGTTTTCAGTGTAAAATAACCAAGCGCATATGAGGACTAATGGCCCTAAAGGAGCTGGCTAGATCTACTCACTCAATAATCTGTGCTTTCAAAAGACCTGATTTCACAGTTACAGAGACACCCCTGAGCAGTTTTGCTGTGAGAATGAGCGCTGGTAGCATCTCCTCTTCTCTCGATGTGCTTCAGCAGCTCCTGCTAATGTCAGTGAGGACCCCCATGTACAGCTCTGAGAAAATTAGACAGCATCAGACCACATCCTGCCCTCGGATGCACACCCACAGCTTCCAGTGGAGGTAATGAGACCCTCACAGCATCCCAAGGGATGGAAGATGGTCAGGAGGATGGAGATGCTCCTGGGACCCAGCATGTCCAGCTCACCCTGAGCTCCATCTGCAGACAGGGTGATACACCCATGTGAGGTGATGACATGTGGGAGGGACCCCAGTGCCCTTCCTCCTCACCAGCACTGGTCCTGACACCAGGAGGGAGAACTGCAGGACAGAGGCTCATAGCATAAAGCATCCAGAGTCCTTGAACGAACCCCTTGTTCACATTCATTTCTAATCTGCCAATGCCCTACGTCCAGTAGCCAGTATTTTAAATTGTTATTAAATGTCTTTGGGGGGATTATAATTTGTATGCCTGATTATACAACGGATATACCTATCTATCTCATGGTATCACAAATAGCCACACCATAATGATGATTGAAATATATAATCCCCCCAAAGATGGTCAGAACAATTTAAACATCCCTCTGCTTAATTAAGAGAGTTAGGGGATTAGGTACATGATTTAAATGGAGGGGAAGGTTCGGTTTATGTTTTTAAAACCTGATGGAGGCATAGGGAACTTGCAAGGGAGAAGCTGACCAGCTTACACTGTCTTGTCTCAGATGGACCTGCACACCTTTCTGCCTGACTGCCCAGTTCTGGGAGCTTGTTCTTCTTTGGTGAGGGTAGGAGAGCTCTTTTCCTCCTTATTTCTACCTTCCAACATCTCCAGTGACTTTCCTGTATCTCCTGGGGAAATCACTTCAGCACCCAGCCTGATGCCACCACAAAGATGCCGTGGCCCCATCCTTGTGACCACAGAGTGCCTCTGGTTTGCATTGCTGAGACACCCAGGGCCTCGCATGGCCATACCAACCCGCCATGCCCTGCTACCCTCAGCCCCTCTTCCTAGCATGGAGTGACAATGGCTTTGTCACCTGTGGGTGACTGTGGGCAATGAGGATCCTTTGGGTGAGCTCCAGGTGAAACAGTGCCCCTGAGCATTTCAGAAGAGGGTTAAAAAAAAGGTCGAACTCTCCCAAATTTCCCTTCCTTCAGCAGATCTTGGACCTGCCAATACTGCGCTGAGCAGAAGTGATCAGTTTGTCTTCTTCACACTGACAATAAATCCAATCACACCTTGGATGGGTAAATAGAATCGATTGAGTCCCTGCAGCACTATCCTCCCCTCGGCTCGGCGCCAGCCTCCTCTCCCTCATCAGCCATGCTAACAGGGAAAACCAGGCGGATTTCACTCCCCGCATTTACCTGCTGATTGCAGAGCCATCTTTGTCATTAGGGGTAAATTAATCAAGAGAGGTGAACGTTTTCGACAAGCTGCACTGTTTACTTTGAAAAACACAGAAACAAAATTAGTGTGACACAGGGAGAGCCAGACACTTGCTGGGCAGAGTGAAGAAGAAGACAAATCCTTCAGAAAGCAAAATCACTTACTTGCTACTGCTGACTCCAAGCAAGAGGCAAAAGGGGATCCCTGAGCAGGCCAGGAGCCCCACGGGGTGCCAGGGCTGACCTGGGCAGGACTCCAAAAACTCCTTCCCCATGGTCCCTGCTGCCAGGACCCCCTGCTGGGAAAGCCAGGGCTCTTACACCTCACATGCACCAGGGTTGCTTTGAATGCTCACCCCTCTCCTCTGAACTATCCAGGCTGGGATGTCCCCAGATCTTTGCATACTTCAGCCACCACGAGGAAGGGTCCTTCACTCCAGACCCAGTCAAACCCTTTGGTCTGGGAGAAAAGGCACTGAGAAGTTTGTAGCCATCCATAACTCTCGCCGGGTCTGACCAGATGCAGCTGAACCATCGTCTAGTTAAGAGGAAAAGATCAACTGGATTTAAGAGGCAGCAAGGCCTCCATAACTCTTCCTTAGAGCACAGCCCAGCTGAATTTATGCTCTCCAGCGTGGCGGCAGGAAGCAGATCTAACTTCTGGTGATGGTGCTGCTCCTTCTGGGGTGGCCCCTTATGGGAAAGTTTTAGGGCCACATCTGAACTCCAGGATGGGGAGTCCCCAGATGTTTTGCACAGCTCCTGGTTCAGATCTGCGGCGCTCGTAGCAGGGAAAATCATTTTTTTCCTTTCTTCTTCTTTTTGTCTTTGAAATCTTGTCAGTATATCAACACACTTGATAAGGGCAGTGTTGTAGTTACACTTCTTTAATTAAGTGAATAATTAAAAAGAAGTTGATCATCAATTAGTTAATTAAATAATTAATCCATTTTACTTTCATACCCTTTTTTGTTAATCACTGTGGCTTCGGTAATGAGCCTCCTATGGGTTGCTAAGCAACTGCTTCCTCGTTTAAACAATCAGCAGCTGCCGCCCGTCAGCGCCCGTGTGAAGGGATGCGGTGGGGCTGCCGGGCCCCCCCCCCC